>JAQISU010001244.1:10804063-10869063 GCA_029339505.1 Unio delphinus
TTTATGCAGAAGTGATTTCTAATTTAAATTGTAATACACTTCATATTGAGCATTTAAAACTTTCAATTACTAAAATTATGTGCGCTATTTTGTCTTGCGCTCTTTCGTCGGCGCTCTTTTGGTGTTAAGCTCTTTTGTCTTGCGCTTTTTTTTTGTCAACGCTTTTGTGTTGTGCGCTCTTTTGTTCGGGTGCCACTCAATCTGGTTTAAATGTGATAACATCTCTAAGCTCGCTATATTCAACTTTAGGGTTCACTGCTTACTCGAACTTGGATGTTTCACATAGACTAATAACCTTATTTATACCGAAAGGAATCTGCCAACATTGTTCATTTTATTACAATTTTACTCGTGATTAAGAACCAGTTTGTTTACTTGGCTTTTAGTGTTAAAAATCCATGACTGGAGAACTAACACATATTCGTCCTACCCTTACTGTTGTGACTTGATTTTTATTTGGACAATTCCGTAATGGAACCTCTCGCATAAAAAAGGATCGTTTAGTGAAGATAATAGAATGAAACTACCCATCCAGTACCCCTTTCCGACAGAAGTTTACATAGGATATACGCCTATGCAATTTTCTAACAAATCAAGAAAAGTTAAACCCACGAGAGTGAATGTACTTAGCATTTTAGGAAACACTACTCTGTGTGTGTGTGTGTGTGTGTGTGTGTGGTGTGTGTGTGTGTGTGTGTGCGCGCGTTCGTGCGGGCGTGTGTGCGTATGAGGAATGTGCCTCATGGAATACCATCCTACTGTATGTAATACAAACATCACATTAAAAAAAATTGTTGGGAAAATGTTTTACGATTCAGTAATTGTTTGGTATTACTATTGTTTATTCATCATTTATTTCCTAGAGATATAACCAAATTTATTTCCTAGAGATATAACCAAATTTATGTTCGCACGGTAGATAAAATGTAATACTTCTCAGCGAAGAGATAAGAAAGGATATAATCAATACACAAGCGCCAATGCAACCTTTCGCTAAGGAGCAGGCGATGTTGATAATCGATAAATAGTGTAATAAACTGTCCAATTATGATATATATAGAACCAGTCAAAGAACGCATGATTTCGTGATGTAATGAAATTGTGTGTATTCATTTCTGGATAAGTGTTGTAAAAAGTACAGCTACGGCTTCAAAAACCACTGACAAAATCATTATTTTGTTGGCATCAGCCATTGCCATTCTTCGGTGAAAAAATGCGTGCAGACAATCTCAATCTTGAAAACCAGCAGTGGTTGTTGTGGCAGAGTTTTTTGAAACCGATGCCACTATTCGCTTTTAATTTGAAATACAATGTTTTTCTCCCTATTAAGGAAGGGGTTGTGAGAACTTGAGAACATTGACATTTCCTTGAGAACTGAAGCAATAACTTTTAGAATGCAAATTGAATTTCGTTTCGTTAAAATTATTTTGTTGTAGATATGATAGGCATGGAATAGTATCCATTAAATAAAGTGGTAAATTAAACATTATAACATTTTCCTAGGATAAAGGAAAGGAGATGGACTGAAAACATTAAAGATACACATGTCAATTAAAACAAAACTCGTCAAGAGTTAAACCTTCACTTTGTTGGTAACTAATCAGCCACCAAAAGGCTATATCCCAAGATTTCCTCAACAAACAGGTTTGTGTGCTTCAGGTGAAAGGAAAAAAAAAGACCTGATCATTCAATATACAATGGTAATATCTGTCAACTCAGGAATATAAATGTAAGGAATATAATTAATGTTTGTTTTTATTTGTCGAAGTATCAGAACATGACAAATCAATCACAAAGGAAGAATATCGAAAGGTGACGTTCAGAATCATAGTCCTTGTAACCAATGAAGTTCCGCCAATGAACTTCATTCCAGAAAATAGCAGACTTTTGACACTGCAGATAGGTAGAGATCACAGTGCAGCTATATCGGTGGGAATAAAGTTAAATGTAACAAAATAAGCAATGGTACGAAAATTTGCAATTATTCGGAATTTTAAATTTGAATATATGCAGTATTTTCTTAGATATGTACAACCTATGAAGAAAAGCAAAAGAGTGAACTAATTTATTTATTTATATTTTTTTGACGTTTTTCTTATTTGGTTGTCGTTTAGGTGCTTTTTATATTTTGTTTTCTGTCGTATTTGTGGTTATTTATGTTTAGTTTCAGTGGCTTTTACGAGAACTGTTCTTCGCTGTATTCAAACCATGCATGCCATGTTTGTACATATTCCGTTCATACACGTTGAATCCATGAGTATTCTATTATTTTCTATCCACGATTAAAACATGCTCTACTCATACATAATTGAATAATACATAATACTTTATCCATACATTCTCGAATAATACTCTATTCACGCATACTCGAATAATACATGCACTATCTATACATACTCGAATAATACATACTCTATTCATACATACTCGAATACTACATGCTATATTCATACATACTCGAATAATGCATGCTCTATTCATACATACTCGAATAATACATACTCTATTCATACATACTCGAATACTACATACTATATTCATACATACTCGAATAATACATGCTCTATTCATGCATACTCGAATAATACATACTCTACCCATACATACTCGAATACTACATACTATATTCATACATACTCGAATAATGCATGCTCTATTCATGCATACTCGAATAATACATACTATATCCATACATACTCGAATAATACATACTCCATCCATACATACACGAATAATGCATACTCTATTCATACATACATACACGAATAATGCATACTCTATTCATACATACTCGCATAATATATGCTCTGTTCATACATACACAAATAATTCATGCTCTGTCGTGTGACACAAGGTAAAATCCCAAAAGCTTGTATGAGAGAGAGAGAGAGAGAGAGAGAGAGAGACAGAGACAGAGACAGAGACAGAGACAGAGAGACACAGAGAGAGAGAGAGAGAGAGAGACAGGGACTGATAGAGAGATACAGTGTGTGTGTGTGTGTGTGTGTGTGTGTGTGTGTGTGTGTGTGTGTGTGTGTGTGTGTGTGTGTTTAAGAGAGAGAGAAGAGACACAGAGAGAGGGGGCAGCGGGGGCGACCGTTTGGACATTTTTTTTTAAAGTAAATACGCATGTGTCTCGTAAATGACAAATTTAACATAGAGGCCTAGTGTCGACTGGCTGTTTCAACGACATTGATATTATTAACACTTTAGATAGAAGCCAAGGAAAGCGTAAACTTACCGTTACACGTACCAGATAAATGAAAGTTACATGGTACAAATTCAGTTTTAATGTTTTCATGAAGCGTATGATTCGAGTAGGTATGAATAGAGAATACTAGTATATGACTCGAGTATGTGTGAACAGAGAATGTATGATTCAAGTATGTATGAATGCAGTATGTATGATTCATATATGTATTACTAGAGTATGCATGATTTTAATTCATATGAGTATAGTATGAACGAGTCCAGTATGCATGAATAGTATGCATGATTCGAGTATGTACGAACAGAGTATGTATGATTCGAGTATGTTTAACGTTTCCACGCAATACTAATTAACTTATTTGCTGTTCTTTATGCAAATTGGTAGCAGTCATTGACATCAATGACGTACACATTGTTTACCGTAACATCACACACCGTTAACATGTATGTCTTTACATGTTTCTAACTGTCCACTGGATATTAAATCATTATGATGATAAACTACTTATCTAGCCCTGTTTCAAAACGTATAACATGACTACGGTTTTCAACATTATTGTATAAATGGAAGGTTGACTATACAAATAATAATAATAATAATAATGATAATAATAATAATAATAATAATAATAATAATAATAATAATAATAACAGCAACAATAAACTGAAGTATAAGGAAGATAAGAAGAATGCTAACACAATATCAACAACAACAACAAGAAAAATAATAATAATAATAATAATAATAATAATAATAATAATAATAATAATAATAATAATAATAATAATAATAATAATAATATAAACAACAATATTGAACCTTACTAATAAATCTTTTATTTAAAGACATTACATTTTATCTGAATCACTAAGGTTTTGCGCTGCAATTGGCAGTGAAAATGATAGCAGGTCTGCTTTCTGTTGATGCTGCCTTCTTATCATCATGTCCTTAACCATGACAGTGGGCATCAAAGAGCGAAGTTGATTTTGCTGATTTTGACACAATATTCCTTCCAGTTGCAGTTTGACGATTAATGTTCGATCGGGTGAATAAACATTATTGCGAACAAAAAAAAAATATATCAGTGTTCCCAAACTTGTTTTGGTCACCCCACACCCCTCGATTATCCTCAGCGCCCCTACCGTACCCTCGTACAAATCATCATTCACCATTAGAGCCCGCTTGGTAATACTAACGCCCCGAAGGAGTGGTACCGCCCACTTTGGGAACTCCTGAAATAAATGATATCTTCTCAGACAATATGTAACAGTCTTGCCGCTTTATTTTTATGCAATGTTTTCCAATGACACCTTTTACTCAAATACAAAAGGAAGCATATGTTATTTCCATTCACAACATAACATTTCGCCCTATTTTGTTCATTTGTCTGTTTCTCGTCATGTTGTTGTTTTTGTTGGTGTTGTTGTTATTTAAACTTGAAGTGCCTCATAAATTCATTAAATTTCTTGATAGGCAATCGGTTCTCAAATGCCCCTACTGTTTGCTTTTGCGGATTTTTTTCCCAAAGGTTGCTGTTCTAAAAGTAAATGAAAGTTCCATTTTTCCTTCCAGTGTTGCTCTCTCCTGTATGGATGTAGATTATGAATTACGTGTACACCTGTTTGACTGTGTGGATAAGGAATTACGTACACACTGGTATGACTATATGGATAAAGAATTACGTACACACGGGTTTGACTATGTGGATAAAAAATTACGTACACACGGGTTTGACTATGTGGATAAAAAATTACGTACACACGGGTTTGACTATGTGGATAAAGAATTACGTACACACGGGTTTGACTGTGGAATAAAAATTACGTACACACGGGTTTGACTGTGGAATAAAAATTACGTATACACGGGTTTGACGATGTGGAATAAGAATTACGTACACAACTGGAGGTGTATGCTAATTAAGAATTACGTACACAACTGGAGGTGTATGCTAATTAAGAATTACGTACATAACTGGAGGTGTATGCTAATTAAGAATTACGTACACAACTGGAGGTGTATGCTAATTAATAATTACGTACACAACTGTAGGTGTATGCTAATTAAGAATTACGTACACAACTGGAGGTGTATGCTAATTAAGAATTACGTACACACATGTATGACAATGCAGATTAAGCTATGCGTTTTACTAAAAGATAACTTCATTTCTTAGCCTTTATTTCTTTCTGAGCGGAGGAATCAAATCGACTCCAAAAATATTTGAATATCCCCTTACTGACTATTATTGTCGTCATCGAAATCATCCATCATCTATTTAGTTATTGTCCTGTCTTTCTACATACGTAATTTTATCAGTCTTTTTCTTCATTTTTCCCTCTTCTACCAATGTATTTCCGAAAACGGCAGAACGATAAATATATAACTAGCCAACAAAGTTTTTTTTATTACTCATTACATCATCTAATATCTCTCTCTCTCTCTCTCTCTCTCTCTCTCTCTCTCTCTCTCTCTCTCTCTCTCTCTCTCTCTCTCTCTCTCTCTCTCTCTCTCATAGCTTCTCTCTCATAGCTGTTGTCGGTTTATCTCAATTCCTCACACATACATATATATATATATATATATATATATATATATATATATATAGAGAGAGAGAGAGAGAGAGAGAGAGAGAGAGAGAGAGAGAGAGAGAGAGAGAGAGAGAGAGAGAGAGAGAGAGAGAGAGAGAGAGAGAGTATATTACGGAGAATAACACTCGGATCACGGGACAAGAGGTTTTCGTTTATAAAATTTAAATTTGTTAGACCCGGTCCCCTTGAAATGCCCCCCAACACACACACACACACACCTCTTGTCGGCCCTACGGAGCTCCGTCAGTTAATCCACTAATCGCCCTGCCTACACGAAAGAACCCACACAGCCACTGGACTTCGCATATCGCCAGACATTATCGCCAGACATGCGTAGCAAAAAAGTTATTGACATTCATGTATAACACATTCATTCATATGCCGTTCCTCCTTTTATTAAGTTTCGTCTTAACACACAATCATTCCTGATTCCTCTGACAGGAATGTAAGTGTATAGACATTTATATTGAATGTTCGGAAAGTGGATCCTACCTCAAACTGCGTGATGATTCGGATTGAAATAGTCTATAGAGAAAATATATTACCATACACACATGTGTGTGTGTGTGTGTGTGTGTGTGTGTGTGTATGTGCGTGTGTGTTTGCGTGCGCGTGTGTGTGTGTGTAATTTACTATTTGAACTGTGTGTGTGTGTGCGTGCGTGTGTGTTTGCGTGCGCGCGCGCGCGTGTGTGTGTGTGTGTGTGTGTGTGTGTGTGTGTGTGTGTGTGTGTGTGTGTGTGTGTGTGTAATTTACTATTTGAACGTCTGTTCTAACACATTCTACTTAGGGGGGAAGCAAGTGGCCGAGTGGTCTAAAGCGCTCTCCGTTACGGATTACTGCCATCTCAGCTCTGTCTGCACGAGTTCGAGCCTCTGATTCGGCTAATGTGGGTATGTGAGAAAGCTTGCCAGTAGCTTCTCGTGGGTCGGTGGTTCTTTCCAGGGTTTTTTACGGGATTCTTCCTCCACCAGTAATACTGGCCGGCATGTGTAGCCTATCGTGTGCTAAAAAATGGCGTTAAACCCTGCAACTACATTCTACATAGGATCTATAACTAAATTCCATGATGGATGTTGAAATCGAAGATTTAAAATGTTTAGCACAGAGAGAGAGAGTGCAATGACGTGCTTAGAATAGATTTTTCGACATCAATATCTGTCAGTTTTTCCGTATCTAATTTTTCCGTGTTTTTTTTCTTCTGTTACTTTCTTGAAATTAATAGCAAATGTGACCTTATACAAAAGGAAATTGCTAATGAAGATAACATGTGACAATTGCTGGTTGTCATTTTGTAGAATTTCCTAATGTTGGTGATAGATTTAAACGTGCATTGTGTCACTCATTTAAGCGTCTTTTTGTTTCCTTTGAAAATAACATGCTGCGATTTATTTCAGCTACTTCAAAGCAAGAGATAATATGTAGAATCGTGTTTCCGTGGTATTGACTAATGTCATTTTCGCAATCATAAATTAATGTCAATGTTGAATATCATAGATCACATGCATAAACCAAAAAAAGTAAATTCTTCCTTTTCCTCTTTTTCCAGAACTGTTTTTGAAAACATAGTGAATGTTTAGAAACAGAGAATGTTTAAAATCGTCTGATGCACAACGAGTTCAATAAAATAACTTTATGTTTTGATAAGCAGACCGTGTGTGTGTGTGTGTGTGTGTTTGTGTGTGTGTGTGTGTGTGTGTGTGTGTGTGTGTGTGTGTGGTGTGTGTGTGGTGTGTGTGTGTGTGTGTGTGTGTGTCAGCGTGATCTAGCGTCAGATATTACATTAAGTACTTAAGATATTATATCCCGGTAAAGTTGCTGTTGTAGGGTTTACACCATTTTCAACACAAAATAGGCTATAAATGGCGGCTAGTATAACTGGTGGAGGAATAACCCGGAAAAACTCCGGAAAGATCCACCGACCCACAAGCTGCTACTGGCAAGCTTTCTCACGTACCCACATTGGCCGAATTTGAGACTCGAACCCACGCAGACAACTTAGAGCGATTTAGACCACTCGTGGTCCCAGTATGTATGTATGTATGTATGTATGTATGTATGTATGTATGTATGTATGTATGTATGTATGTATGTATGTATGTGTGTGTGTGTGTGTGTGTGTGTGTGTGTGTGTGTGTGTGTGTGTGTGTGTAAAAATTCCACAATAGTTTCGAAACAGTCAAGTTCTTGGCCATTGAAAGAAGTAGCTTATACCAACAAAACAACGTTAAAATCAATAGACGAGAGAAACCTGGACTAATACATGTTTCATTGACAGGTGGAATATACTAACAATAATTAAATAGTAGAAATAAGAAATTAGCAACTCATTAACATGATTTAATTATATGTCTATTTATGTCGTTGTCAGAATGGCTCCATTTCATAAGACTAATTACAGATGTAGTGATCTGTTTAATTACGCGTTTATTGTATGGATAACCGAAGTTCAGGCTCAGACCAAAGTTGGAAAATTTTGCAAGGCGGAATTCAGCATCATCCATCGTGAGACACCACATGAAGTATCTTAAGATATTATATCCCAGTAAAGTTATGCGTGGATGAGGTGATAAAGAAAATATGTCATGATAATGTTATATTGGAACAATAATAATAATAATAATAATAATAATAATAATAATAATAATAATAATAATAATAATAATTGACTCTTCAATTTGAAATAAACCTGATTTCCTTAAATAACATCTCAGCAAGGTACGGATTGCTGTTGATCTAAAAAAAAAAACACCACATCTTCAGATCTAAGTAAACTTTATGTATGTTTCTGTGCGTCATTTTTCTATTTAAGTTCATCAGCACTTACTATTTGTTTTGGTTTAAGACTGGCTGGTACGCTAATTTCAACCTTCAATATATACATTTTTCATTATTTTACTTTTTTATATCTCTCTTTCCTTTTTTTTTCGAAGGATCAGATCACAAAAACGCATTTAAAGTCAGAGTTTAATTTGATATTTCCATCGTTTACAAAATGCCTTCAGCAGTATCGTAAATTCTCTTTGACAGGTATGAGCAGTCTCTAATTCTTCTAAATCGAGATGTCGATACGTCGAAACAAAGTAATGAAATAAAATGCCATGAAAGATTTTAACTCTGCAAGTTAGATTAATGGAATTAATTTATCCATACTCTTACTTACTTACTTACTTACTTACTTATTTTTTGCTCCACGTGTAGTGATCAATACCATTATCATTTTCTGCTAACCGATACAAGATCGATTAATAATCGAGTCATTTCTCCACATAAAGGTTTGCTGAAAAGTTCATATTTTTCAAGTAGCTAGAATTCTGTAAACAACGCAAACAGTACTGAATGGAATTTTGACCACAGGTTTTTCTTTAAAATAACTTTATAGCGATTAAATTGGTCATTTCGATGAAACTTGATGCACTCAATCCAATGGATTAATTGGTAGTTTCGATGAAACTGGACGGGCGCTCAATTGAATTGAATGGGTTAATTGGTAGTGTCGCTGAAAGCTGGCATCCGATCAGCATTTTAATTACTCAGTATAATTGTATCAGACACTAGGAAGTGAAGTTGTGACTGTATTAACGACTATCTGATCCATTTCTGACACGAGTAGTGTGGGAGGGGGTTCTTTATTTGGGGTGGCTGGGTGGCTGGGATTGTAAAACATAATGAGCCAATTCTGTTCTGTAATGTATTGATTCAATTCTTATGACTTCAACGAAATCGGAAAGCAATATTTATTTTTCACGAAAAGCAAACTAAAAGCTTTCTTTTTCAGAGACTGGCACTCTATTTTCCATTTAATGTTATTGAATATCCTTGATTGTGTCTAAATATAAAGCTCAAGAACCCTGCTAACGAAAATCGACATTTCTTTGAATAACTCCAACTAGAATGAAAAGCACAGTATCAAAGATAATCAAACCTTAAGTCAACATAAAAAAAATCGACCCGACCACTTTAATGCAATGCCCCGAGTGCTCCAGCTATCATTAGCTGGCCCAATAACCGAAATCGAGTCAGTGACGTCATTCACACACTAGTAATGTCATTGCCACGATAGCATGAAAAAATTGTATTAACTGCAGTCATATCCTGGTAGCCTCATATCGGCGGGATGCATCAAAGGAAAAAATATATGGTCTAACCGGACAGGTCTTTCTTTATTTATTTTTTAGGAGGGGGGAGGGGGGGGCAAATTTTCAACTGATGATGACCAATTGGAGAAAAATAATAATAATATTACAGTAAAGATACAAATAAAAGCTAATGAAATTTGTTAAAAGGATGCTTGTAAGATTCTGACTGAGGTATATTAAAGTTAATTCCTTATACAACTGGTGGCTTTTATACTGAACCAACACTGCCACCAACCCCTCTTTTTACATTCATTTCTGACAGAGCTAATTTGAATATTTTCCTGTGTCAGGAAAGCTAAACGAATCAGCATGTGCCTTATGCATGGATAAAGTTCACTAGTAATGTAACAAATTAGCATTCTTTTCATCACCCCTCAACCATCTAGATTTTTAGGTATTTACCTCTGTAACAGACACGTAAATACGTAAGCCAAGCTGGCTGCTCATTTGCAGCCCAAGTTAAGCATTTATCTCCAATGCTAGTCTAACTGTAACAGGCAGTCAACAACGAGCCAACCAGTTACCAAGCGTAATTCAAAATAAATGTAAACCACATTACAGATCTAGCTTATGTGTCAATTTATAAATGCTAGGATTGAGATAATTAGACCCATGCTGTCTAGCTTATAAATTAGGTTGCTAAAATACGAAACTGTCCAGTGAGACCTTACATTTTGATAAGTCATAATGAAGCATATATAAGGAGTCACGGTACTAATTCAACTCCCATAGTAAACATATGGAAACACCATCATTTTCAAAATTCAATAACTTAAAATTTCTGGGTGCTAATGATCAGACCTAGCTTTCACCACGCACAACTGTCATAGGTGCAAGCTTCTGTGTGGAGAACACCATATGAGCCGCGGCATTTTGTTTATCTACCTGTGCATGAAACACATGTTATTAGTGATGCACCAAATGAATCAGGTGCTACTTTCATTCGTGAGTACTCCTAAGTCAAGCCTGTAAAATTGCTAAAATTGCATCAATAGAACATTATCTATAAAAAAAAAAAATTAATTACGCATGAGATAAGCTCTCAAAAGATATTTTTACTAAAATTTTATTTATTATTAACCAATTAGTGACCACCAACCCCGTATATACTCTATTATTTGTTCACCCATTTCTAGACTGGTTCACTGTTCTTCCATATAGAATACTTGTAAGAAAGAATTAGCCATGATTGTGCAAAGAAAATAGTGTACTGGTATTTTATAAGATACTAAATTTCATCCGCATAACATGTGGCTGTGTTTTATTGTGTTTATTAGTGGCTTCTTATTGTTATTAAAATAATTGTTTTCTGTGTGTGTATCTTCGTTTTCTTTCTATGGCATGCATGTTAAACAAAAGAAACACAAACATACTGACATTAACAAGTATGACATCACAGGGTATACAATTATCTGTAAATGGCATGCATGCTACACAAAAAAAAAACACTACCACGCTGACATTAACAAGGATGACATCACAGGGCATAAAATTACATGATGTATTGTTGTTGGTATATTTCGTCTCTCACTGGTTATAATGCAAGTTTTAAATGTTATAAATTTCAAAATTGCATTTCTTTTCTTGCTGACTCTCATAGTGCATCTGATTCATATGAATCAAACCAAACAAATAAGTGTGACAAAAGGATAAGAGGCCATTGACCTTCTGTGACTAAGACAAGTACACATTCCCATGAAGCATCAAGAGATGCTGACATTGCAAAATTATTTAAACTATCAACACATGTGATTCATCACCCACCCACCCCCCGATCTTAAGAAAAAAGCCAAAGGAAAGTTCCATTAAAGTTATTATACAGAAGAACAAATAACTGAGTCCTACTTTTTAGTACATGTATAAAACTGCTGGGAAGGGTGAGGAAGCAAAGAATACACAGAGTAATTTCTTCAAGCCTGGTAATGTTCCCCACAACAAGGGGGAAAATATGCATTAATGCAAAAGACATATACTCTTGAGGTCTGTTACATAAAGATAGCAAGACACAAATTTTAAAAAGCTATCCAAAGTTCCTATAATGCTGACATTGATGTTGGAGACGAAAACCTGCTGACAAACTATTGTGGCCCAAGCTAAGAAGTAAGCTGGAGAAATATATGTAAAACTTAGCGATGCCAAGCCAAGTCCATGTTTCTATGCAATATTCAGACACTGATATAACTTATCACCTCATATGCTACTTGGTAAATTTAAGTAATTGAAATGAATTGTATATTCAAATTTCTTCATACATAAATATATACCTACATGTACACAAAACTAATCAAATGTTAAGAAAAAGCCCAAAAATCATTATTGCTGCCTCTTTCCACTTTAAGCAATGTTAAATGCTTTCCTTTTAAATATTAAGCTGAATACAGTATTGAGGAAAAAAGATAAACATAGCAAGTCTTGCAATCGCTCAATTAAAGGGGAGGTAATATACCTTTATTTGGCATACCAAGTAGCAAGCTCTAATTTACAGCTACATTGTTCTATACTATCACTTGATAGTAAGTGCTGAGCAATTTTGGCTTTATAAATAGGTTTTGTTTCAAATCTGAAACCACATTTTTGACATGAAGCTTGTTTTTATCTATTCACATCAACATACATGTTGAACAAAAAAAAACATATCGCTTAGTGCACACAGGAACATATGCCAGATATGGAGTACTGTGATCTGAGAGAACCAGTTCCAACATCCTGACTGTCATGGTTTTCTATCATGGAACTTGAAACATGAAGAGAAAAGAGGTCTGGTGTGGTGGGAGAGAGCAAATATGTTCGACATGCAGATATACATCAAGAATGTTTCAACTGTATAAAGAAATGCCAAGGAGAGATTGTGGAAGAAACACGGACTGTGTAAATAATGCGATGCAGATAGGACTTTCAGAAACTTATATAAGAAACGAAGGGTTGAGAACCATTCTTTAAAGTGAGAATGCCCCTGCTCTCTCAACAAAAGGGATGCAGAAAAGTTCCAAAACTGTTTGCCAAAATATTGAATGTACCAACTTGAGAGACATGTCTGAACAGAAGTCAAGGAATTTAATTATGTGATGGGAAATAAGACAGATATAATTGATATTCAGTGTGACTCAACATATAATAATGCTAATTTATAGTGAAGTAGGTAGGACACCATTTTAACCAGCTACCTAGAAACCACACATTATTGTTGACGACACTACTCCTGAGACATTGGTAATTAATATAACTAAAAGAACAAACCATGCACTTTGAGTAAAATGCATGCATCTGATGATGAAGAATAATTGTGTAACTGCTCAGCAAATACAAGTTTACAAACAAATATTGGCTATGAATACACGTTTTGTAAGGAGGGGCTTGTAGATTTGAAGACACCAGACAATCTAGAGGTAAGCAACATTACAACTGATCCAGACACTGCTAGTTATCGGGCTAGCCTGGACCTTAAGAGTGAAGGAATAACTGAAACAATTTTTTAAAGATCAGAGCATATTAATTGATTTTCATTTAAAAAATATGATACATGTACATCAAAGTCATAGTCTTTGTCTAATAAGTTTATTCTTTTTTTTTTCCATAGCCTGAGCTATCTACTACCCCTGTACAGTATATACAACCCTTCCCATCTGTGGTTTGATTAGATTTATCTTTTAAAGTCACACGCAAACCTTGAATACAAGACTCTACTATGATTGTCATATACAAAACCCACCAAAATAATACCCTGGGTGCACGTGGCAGCCATGGAAACAATAAGCTCCTGTTATGGTATAGGCCGTATATATGACTCACGTTGCTAATTCAATTCAAAGTTAACATATGAAACGCTTTCGTTTTCAAAATTCAATAACTTAAAATATCTGGGTGCCAATGTGAATGATCAGACCTATATTTCTCCATGCACAACTATCCTTGGCGCAAAGCTTCTGTGTGGAGAACACCATATGAGCCGCTGCAACGTTTTGTTTCTGCATGTGCATGAAACAATGCTATTGATTCTGCACCAAATGAATCAGGTGTTACTTTCATTATTGAGTACTTCTAAGCAAACAAATACTAAAATTGCATCAATAGCAGTGGTAATAGTGTTAGGGTTTAACGCCATTTTTCAGCAAACGAAAGGCTATACATGGCGGCCAGTATTAATGGTGAAGGAAAATCCCCAGAAAGAACCACCAACCCACTGGCAAGCTTTCTCACATACCCTCATTAGCCGAATCTGAGACTCGAACCTTCACGGACATAGGTGAGATGGAAGTAATCCGTCACGGAGAGCGCTTTAGACCATTCGGCCACTTAGGGCCTCTACATCAATAGAATATTGTCTATATATTTTTGAGGGGTGGGGTGGGGTGATTACAGATGGAATAATCTCTCAAAAGATATTTTTACTAAAATTTTACTAGACTGGTTCACAGTTCTTCCACATAATTAGTACCGTGTGTCCATTAACCGCTATTACATGGTTTTGTTGTTTACAACCTACTTTTGATCGATTATCATACTGTGTTAACATAAAGAATTATCATGTCATTACGTAAGTGTGTAATGAACAAAGACGATGTTCTAAGGTATTGATTACCACCTGGGTAGAACAGATCTTGGCAGCGATGTATTCTGAACGATTATGATTTGAAAGGAACGAGTTATTTGCGCCCACACTAACACCGGTAGTGTCAAGTTTTCAGCGACTCCATGACTTTTTTTAAAAATTTTATTACATGACAGTTTGAAGACTATTTATAATATGTGTGTATGGCACATTAAAAAAAGACAGGCCACAAAAACTCCATTACATTGTTTCGGTTGATCAATGTACAGTTCTTGGCTTACTCTCGATTCTACCGCTAAGATGCTTTTGTCATGGTGGGATTGCTTACGTTGTTGTTGTTGTAGGGTTTAACGCCATTTTTCAGCACACGATAGGCTATATACATGGCGGCCAGTATTAATGGTGGAGGAAGAACCCGGGAAAAACCCATGGAAAGAACCACCGATCCACGAGAAGCTACTGGCAAGCTTTCTCACATAACTACATGTGCCGAATCTTATACTAGAACCCACGCAGACAGAGGTGAGATGGCAGCGATCCGTAACGGAAAGAGCTTTAGACCACTCGGCCATTCGGGACCTTGGATTGTTTACATGTACTGTGGGTTAAACTTGCTTAATCGCCATAATAAAAAAGGAAGTTTTGTAAAAAGAAACAAATATAAAGAAACAAACTTTACCACAAATTAATTTTAAAAGTATTAGGAATGAACGACGTGTAACACAAATGAATTTAATGGAACCAATTCGGAATTTAAATGGAGAGAAATGAATAAATAATACTGAAAATATGAATTTAGGTCTAACCTAACAGTATATTTAAAAGTGTTTGTTGAAAAACCTATTATGAGGTATTGTGAAATATCAAAACTGAATATTAATATATTAAGGTAATTTAATAGACTATAAAAAGTAGCATAAAGGAGAGGTCGACTTTTTAAGAATGTGGATGATGAGGGTAATAAAGTTTTAAAAAATCCGCCGAACATCGATTATTGTTTCATACTCCCAAAATGGAACTAAGGCGTGAGATACAAATCCAGTTAACTTTATTTTCATTTTAAAAATAAAGCATACATTGTAAATACTGTCGAGACAGCCAAAAAGTAAATAAACCTATTCATGTTTGTTAAATATAATCGGTGTTAATTTCCTTGCAGTTTAAACCATTGAAATTGCATTTAATTGGTAATACTATATTTATTTTTAATACATTTATTAGTTGATTCCCGTTAGTTCATTTTAATTGACAGTTTTGGTTAATGTTTTATTAATTTTCGGATAGCCGTCTATTTTAGTTTCTGAATTCAAGCAAAAGGTCGGAGTATGGTAATTATCTTTGTAAGCAATTATTATATATTACATGTTTTTAAACTACTTTTTACTAATGTAAACGATGTATATAAGGTGCATGGATAAGAAAAAGTCTAAGCTGCCGTTTTATGAACACAGTTGAGGAATCAACAGGAAATGTTACAAAGATTGTGAACCAAGCAATCATTGTTGTCTCTCTGAATGGATGTGTTTGGAAGCGTGTTTGTTTTTCGGGAGGGGGCGGCAGACGATGCATTGAAATTTTCAGTGATTTCCGGAAACGGTTCTTATTCGTAAAATGTATCCAGCTGAGCTCGACAGCTCCAAAATTTTACGAGAGCCAAAGCCTTCACCAACTATTACTCTTGATTTTATTGGTAGAAATTATCTGTCGTTTGGTTGCCAGCAAACGTTGAGAAAGCATGACATACAACTGTGAAAAGATCGAATGGTTCTGACATACAACAATGTCTTTAAAATAAGAACATAATTATATCTAGAAAAGTACTGTAACAACCACTGATTGCCTGCTGTGGTGTGCCTCTTGGAAATCACGTTCAAACCATCACTGATTGGCTGCCTCTTGGAAATCACGTTCAAACCATCACTGATTGGCTGCCTCTTGGAAATCACGTTCAAACCATCACTGATTGGCTGCCTCTTGGAAATCATGTTCAAACCATGACTGATTGGCTGCCTCTTGGAAATCATGTTCAAACCATGACTGATTGGCTGCCTCTTGGAAATCATGTTCAAACCATCACTGATTGGCTGCCTAAGTTTGCCTCTTGGGAATCCTATTCAGGCTATCACTCATTGGTTGCCTTAATTTTCCTTTTGTGAATCCTGGTTAGACCATCACTTAGTGGCTGCCTTATTTTGCCTCTTGTGAATCCTGTCCAGACCACAATTGCTTGGTTGTCGTAGCTTGTTTCCTGTGAATCATGTTCAGACCACAACTGAATGGTTGCCATATTTTGTATACTGTTTAGAACATAATTGATTGACTGCCGTAGTGTGCCTCTTGTGAAAACATATTTACTCCCACTGTTTCAGCATTAAATAGTGTTTCGTTTGCTGATGTGCCGTGAAATAGAACATATGTATCGAATCAACATCAGTTGAAGAATAAGTCCTTGCAATTTCAAGAAGAAAGTGTTAACGGCTAGCCGACAAACGTGTCATATCCATGGGCTAGGCGCTTTACTCCAATTGACTCGGCACCAAATAACCTAATTGTGTAGCTGTGCCGTAAAGCACCAAGCCAAACCAAATGCTGCATGGAGTAGAAGAAACCGAAGGGCCCGGTGCAACATCCTTAACCTCAGTATGACGACCACTTAATTCTCGCGTCCCAGAATTCCACGGGGCAAAGCGATCGTATTGTATTACTTATTCGTCAAGACTGCTGACGGACACTGTATTTGTATGAAGTAAATCATGTGTATGTTGTGGAGTTGTCTCTTAGCAGGCATTCGAAACTCATCGTGCGACATCCTTGATTCTGACAAAGTGTAACCGAGATTTATGCTTAATGTGACAGAAGCATTATTACCGCCACCGGAGGTCGCTAATTTGTAGCCGTAGTTTGTTGTTGAATAGTTGCTTGGTTTTAACACCATTCTCAACACATTCTTATTAGCTATATTTTGTTTACTGAAGCAAGCGGACATCTATCTTGACTACTCAGCTATTAACGGATTTGAACAAAATCGCATTTCTGTTGAATAAATTCGTGGTCGGCACAAAACACGTCACAGCGTATGACGGGATATAATCAAATCGGAATTTAACCTTGAACTCATATTAACGAAGAAAGCTGAGGTAGAGTAAGGTAACTCATGGAATACACTTTGCAATGACGTCATTTCAATTTTTTCAGGAGGACGGAAAATTGTTGGAGGGGGGGGGTGCGCAGCAAAACTTGATGGGGGATGGGGGGGGGGGGGCAACGTATATAGACTATAGAAATTTTTCAGCACATGCAGATTTAGGGAAAAAGGGCAAATGCATCCTCCTGCCACCACCACCACCACCCACCCCACCCCCAAATTACGTCTCTGACACTCATGAATATAATTTTCAGTGCTCAAATTAAGTTATCAGCTACTCATATTACTGATGTTATCCCTCGATTTTGCTATAATTTGAGGGGGTGGATCCCTCGATATTGCTATGATTTGAGGAGGTAGATCACTCCATATTGCTATGATTTGAGGGGGTGGATCCCTCGATATTGCTATGATTTGAGAGGCTGGATCCCTCGATATTGCTATATTTTGAGAGGGTGGATGCCTCGATATTGCTATAATTTGAGGGTGTGCATCCCTCGATCTTGCTATAATTTGATGGGGTAGATCCCTCGATATTGCTATAATTGATATATATATATATATAAATATATATATATATATATATATATATATATATATATATATATATATATATATATATATATATATATATATATATATATATATATATATATATGTATATATATATATATATATATATATATATATATATGTATATGTATATGTATATGTATATATATATATATATGTATATGTATATATATATATGTATATGTATATGTATATATATATATATGTATATATATATATATATATGTATATATATATATATGTATATATATGTATATATATATATGTATATATATATATATATATATATATATATATATATATATATATATATATATATATATATATATATATATATATATATATATATATATATATTGTAATAGCTTCTTTAACAAGTGGTATGCAAAAGGCTTGAGACGAAAATGCATGTATAGAATGCACATTCAGAATAACCTAGTGTATTTCCGATCAGAGCTAATTGTAATCGACTAAACGAAAAATACCAGATATTTCTTTCTAGAAAAGGGCGGATAAAGGCACAGGACAGTCCAATTCAAATGAAACCATCGTAAAGCTTTCAAATCATCTTCAAAAGTAACGTGATTCGCTGTATATGTGACCGATATGCAAGCAATTTCCGTACCAGAAAGTAAACTAATTGTAACCCATTCTCGAGACGTCATGACTGGCACCAATTTATATTCCATGCACTAATCTGACCCTAGATCATGACTACGATCGTTCATATTGGCGTGGTCTTTCAGCGACTGTGTACAAAAGAATTAAAGATGTCGGAAATATATCACTGTCATAAAATTCGTTTCTAGCTTCAAACAACTAATGCAGTACTGTGTAAATCTATAGAAGATCGACTTATTGCAATTCTCGTCTCGTTTATTTATCATCTGTTTTTTGAAAGTGTCTGATTCAGTATTTCCAAATAGAGCCAATCGGATCAATGCTAATTCTGTATTTTCATCACGTCAAGCGGATGCATTCAAAGCAGATATCGGAAGCAATATAAAAAATCATGTCTCGATTTCTATGGCTGCATTTTAGATTGACAAATGTCAAGGTTATTTTCAAATCAATCGGTAGGGTTAAATGAGTTCTGTTCCATACCTGTACTTGTTTTGATAGTTTTAGCATGTTTTACCTAACCGTATTAAAAGCTGTATTTTGTTTTTATTGGTCTCGCACTACATGTAGAATTTGAATAATTAAATTACCTCTACAGTCATTTTATAGTAGAGCCGTAGCTAGAGTGTTTGGCGCCCGGGGACAATATTCATTCCGACCCCCCCCCCTCACAAACACACACACCTCAACTCTGAAACCCATTATTTTCATCAATAAAATCACCATTACCCGTTACAACCTATTTCAAAGCCCATTTTGGCGCCCCCACTAGTATGGCGCCCGGGGACATATGTACCCCTCCTAGCTACGCCTCTGTTTTATAGTGATATGTGACCAATTGGGTATCAAGGTTTGCTTGTCAATCCTTGTGTCAGGAAGTAAGCAAAACATGTCATACATTCCCGTATCCATCATACATTACCGTATCCATAATAAATATTGTCAATACTTTTGCCATGAAATAACCAAAACCTACCACACATTCAAGACTCCATGACAGATTTTGTCAATCCTTGTGTCAAGAAATAACCAAACCTATACCACACAACCCATTCTCCACAACAAGTATTGTCAATCGTTCTTTCGTGAAATTAGCAACACCTCCCACACACTCCACTCTCCATAACAAATACGGTCAATCCTTGTGTCAGGAAATAACCAAACCTACCACACAATCTATTCTCCATAACGGGTATTGCCAATCCTTTGGTCATAAATTAACCAAAATCTTGCGTACACAGAATTAGAATAATTATCGGACAAATTATCACCCTCAAAGAATACCTTGTCAAACTTGACCATGTTTTAAAAATAAACGACTTTGTGTTTATAGACGAAAATTTTATTCAATCAATTAATATATGAGAGAGCACCCAGAATAGCATCCTCGTATGTCCAGACGCTTATGGGAAGATTATAGCAATCGCAGTTTGATTAAGCATCCTCGTATGTCCAGACGCTTATGGGAATATTAAGAAAAGATAAGAATTCTTTATTTCAGACTACAAAGTCCATACCTTTAAATTTAAAAAAAAAAACATTTTAAACATAAAAGTATATATATATATACACACACACACACAGCAACATCTACAACTATTAACTGCGTCATGCATTATTAATAATAAAAATTAAATGACACATTTAAAGAGTAATTTGTTCCATCTACTAATACTATGAGAATTTACATGAATGTCATAGTTCCAAAGAGATTTTAAATTACAGTTCTTACTATTAGATATTCTTGTCATCAATGAGAATACATACTTTCTCAGTATTTCATCAAAACTGAATACATTATCGTTAACAAACATGTTGGAGGCACTGTTCCACCTTGGAAGACCTAATAGGAAACGAAGACTATTATTATGACCAATAACTAGTTTTCTTTTCATACATTCACTAAAGTTTGTCCACAGAGGAGCGCAATACATGGTGCAGCAATAAGATTTGAATAATCTAATTTTGATATGCAATGAACAATTCTTGAATTTAAACAGAAGCACGTTTGTTCGAGTACACAGAGATCGGTAATGTCTCATCATATCTTCATTAACCGACCGATTGGACTTCAAAATATGACCCAAATACGTATAAGTGTTGACATAGATAAGAGCAATGCCGTTAAGATATACAAGGGTAGGAGATGGTAATTTGAAAGAAGCTGTCTGAAAGACCATGCATACTGATTTTTTTGTATTTTACATTATATCATTCTCAAATGCGAATTGTTCACATATCTTTAATAATTTCCTTAAACCTGTTCTAGAAAGACTTATCAATGACATATCATCAGCAAAAATGAAATTATTAAGAAATACCACATTTGGTAGCAGAAGTAACCCTACGTTACACTGAGCTTACGATTTAACTCGTCTATATATATATATATATATATATATATATATATATATATATATATATATATATATATATATATATATATATATATAATGAATAACAAGGGGGACAGAATTCCCCCTGCCTCACCCCATTGGTTACATTGAAAGCGCTGGATATTACACTTCCCCATCGCACACAATACAACTGTTTCCCATACCAGTTAACTAAAGTATGAACTATATGAACTATGTAGACAGGTATTTTAATATCAATCAACTTTTTAAAGAGTGTCCAGTGATTGACCCTATCAAATGCTTTTCTAGCGTCTAAAAAACATGCAAACGCTGGGCTGCCATGTTCTACATAATAGCTAACAGCTTCATTAGAAACATATATGCATAAATCGGTTGAATGCTGCTTTTTAAAGCCAAACTGATTATCAGAGATTGTAACTTCACATCTATGCAGGATGATGCATTCAAATTTTTTTGAAATAATAGTAGTAAGAGCTATAGGTCTGTAGTTATTTTTGTCCGCTATGTTACCAATTTCGCTTTTTAGTAGCGGTATAATGGTAACTTTTGTGAAATCATCTGGTACAAAGTTATGCACAAGCATACAGTTAAATAAAACCATCAATAACACATGAAGTCTAGTATCTGAAAATTTTAAATGTTCCACATATAAAAAATCTGAACCTGGACATTTACCACCTTTTTGTCTTGCTATAGCACGTTGGATCTCAAATAATGTGAATTCTTCAATACAAGCAGAAGGTGCATTCAAATGCTGAAAGTACATACTTCTTATTCGATTTTTTTTACTATTGAGTCAGTCTTCAAAATGATTTCTCCACATGTTGCATATATTATTCTGACCATGGTTCCCATCAATGCAAATTGGTAATTTATTGGAAGTTGTCGTGGTATGTTGTTTAACATGCTTCCAGAATTCACATTGGTCGACATTTTCAAATTTTTGTGCTAGCGAGTCTGCTCTGTGTGTTACTTCCTCTTTCTTACATAATCTAAGAGCATACTTAAATTGTGCTCTTGATTAACGCATTTAATTACTAAGATGGCCGTGACGAGGTTTACCGTTATCACGCCACATAAGGTAAGCATTTCGTGCGAAATCGTGTAATTCTTTGACAGTCATTTCAACCTGGTATAATCCGGTGACTACGTTTGGATTTACTAGTCAAGCTATTACCGGAGTTTGACAAAGCTTTTACTATATCAGTGTATAATTCATTTATCTGTTTCATATGCACCTGGTTAGTGCAGCCGTGGTCATTACAGATCGAAACACAATGTGGGATCTCAATCTGGTTTAAAAAGAATGCAGAAGTCAGAGTATAATTCAGTTTTTCGTCAGCAGTAAGGTCTGACCAGTTGATGTTGTATTTCAAGTTTAAGAGTTAATTGGAGCATGAATCAAATTTGGGAAGCAATTCAGTCTTGATAGTCATTAAAGTAGGACGATGGTCGGACCCTACTAGGGTGTGAAGTATTCTCATATCACTTATAGCGGAATGAGCAGACTGTGTAGAGACACAATGATCCAACCAAGACACTGTATTGTGTGAATCACTGACGTAAGTAAAATTAGTTGTGTGGTCTACAATTAGTTTTAAGTCCGATATGATATAACCATATTCGTCACAAAATCGCTGTTTAATTATGCATCCCCAAGCCCCCTTAGCGGTGATAGTTTTTATTTGGTGGCATGGTGCGCAAATCGGTACAAAAACAATTCTTTGTATTTGCTAGCAGCTTCCAACCAGCTATTATTTTTGGATGTTTTTAATCAATTTATTACAAATGTTGAACCGTCAATTTGAATTGTCCAGTTACGCAGTGATGTGTTTAATCAATTTCGATAATGTTCTTTGGTCCTTGCAAATGAAACATGTTCTTGGAATATTCTTAGAATATGAAAAAAAATTATCTGACTTGCGTTGCGAACAGACCGATTTACTTAAAGTTAACTAAAAATGATATACATAAACATATAATGAACTATTTATTCTATTAGTATTCTTCAGGGTTTGTGTAGCAACCGTTTTGGATCTTTTTTTATATGTGTAAGGTCGGAGAATAAACTTTACATTTTATTCTACTTTGCAGGGCAGATAAACAATATGAACAACCACGTGAAGGAGATATAGATAAATAAACATATATACATGACCAAATAATGAAATATGTCCTTCTAATTATAGTTCGTCATTTGTTTAGACTACACGAATCAAGGACCAAAGAACATTATCGAAATTGATTAAACACATCATTGCGTAACTGGACAATTCAAATTGACGGTTCAACATTTGTAATAAATTGATTAAAAACATCCAAAAATAATAGAACCAGTTGTCCCGTGAAATTTTACTGGAGCCCAAATTGCGTCTGTCTTGTAATAAGTTTCAAATATATAAGGCCTTCTCGAGATGGATCGACAATCTCGAAATGGAACTATACTTCAGATTCTTACTGCTCTAAATGTCATTCTTTTCAAATTGTATCAAAGCCAGGTTATCTTACGCTATGTTTTTTTACTGTTATGAAACCGTCTTAAATTTTCTTCGTACCAACATCTTCACAAGAATATAAACCAGTGTTTATTTCGCTTTATCAAGATCAGATGATCCAATTATTATGTCAAAAAGTCACGCAAACTTTCCTGATATGCATTTTGCTTTTTTTTGTATGTATGTATGTATGTATGTATGTATGTATGTATGTATGTATGTATGTATGTATGTATGTATGTATGTAAGGATGGATGGATGGATGGATGGATGTGGTATACAATAAAACTGATCCGCTCATGGTGCAATAGTGCGCATATATTAACATTCTCGCGACCGCGTGCAGTTTATTCTAGAGCAATGGTGAATTTCCATTCATCATTAGTGACGATTAAAAATAACAAATACATATTAACAATCCCCGTTTTCTAAATGAATTTAATATGGTACACATTTTCTTCGTAATCCTTTCTGATTTCTGTTCCACTCCCCTTTCAAAAATAACCGACAAACTAGGCAGAAATGTGGAGTGAGAGGGAAAAGTAATTTGGGCCAGATATTGCATCAACAGTGTGGGTACATAGTTACAAACCATGTCGTCATTATACGCTAAAGTTCTAAGTTACGTCGCACACATGCTGCGATGTATTGAATGTTTTGTTATTGTTGTTGCTTCTTAAAAAATTATAATGTTCTATAAAGCACAAAGTTAGAGTACCAGACTGAATACTCATTAGACTAGCACAAAAGCTAGAATACTAGACTGAATACCCATTAGACTAGCACACAAGTTAGAGTACCAGACTGAATTCTCATTAGAGAAGCACAAACGTTAGAGTACCATACTGAATACTCATTAAACTAAAACAAAAGCTAGAGTAACAGACTGAATACTCATTAGACTAGTACAAAAGCTAGAGTACCAGACTGAATACCCATTAGACTGGCACAAAAGCTAGAATACCAGACTGAATACCCATTAGACTAGCACAAACGTTAGAGTACCAGACTGAATATCCATTAGCATAAAAGTTAGAGTATCCAGAACAAATACCCATTATTTTAGCATATAGGTATAAATACCCGACTTTACAAAACTTTCCACATTCAGAGTTAAAGCAAAATGTACCCACACTCGATGCACATTTCGCACGATGAGCAGATTTAATTTTTTTTATCCATTTGAAGTATGTGCGAAAAGACAAATATGTACTTTTGAAGCACTATTTGGGATAATCGCCACTTTCTTATTTTTAATTTCAGTCAGTATTTACAACAAAATGATGTTTATTGAACAGTTGATTACAAAATATTAAAAGCGGTCGTATCATAGCATTTTGACCAATGTATACATCAAATATTCATATTCATCGCTATTATTCTCAGAGGCGTAGCTAGAGTGTTTTGAGCCCGGGACAAGATTCATTTTTAGGCCCCCCCCCCCCCCGCCCTCAACTTTGAAACCCATTATTTGCAGGAAAAATTCCACATACAACCTATTTAAATGCCCAGTTTGGCGCCCGGAGACATATGCTCCACCCCCACCCACCCAGCTACGCCTCTGACTATTCTTTGTTTACAAACGGAGTGTCTACACCACCAGGTGGCAGAGCATACAACGGTCCCAAGTACTTACCTTGTGAAGTTTGATTATATCACAGTCATCTTGAACGGGGAAGGGGTGAGGGCTAGTCGGGATGCAAATTTTCATCAAACAGATATGTATATCAGTAGAGTACATCCAGAATTAAGTTTTGCCCGAGTGGGGGATTTATAGTTTCTCTACTACCCAAGGGAAATAACAAGAACTGCAGTTTTGTCTACTAATCATCTTTATTAAAAGTTCAAATCTAATACTTTAGTTTGAAAAGAAAATGCTTAAAACTGTATCAGACCAGATAGATAGATAGATAGATAGATAGATAGATAGATAGATAGATAGATAGATAGATAGATAGATAGATAGATAGATAGATAAATAGATAGATAGATAGATAGATATATAGATAGATAGATAGAGACAGACAGACAGACAGACTGAAACAGAAACAGACAGACAGAGACAGATAGACAGACGCAAACGTGAAGTTTTAGCTCAAATCGAGTGGCAATATCCCTCTGAGGTATTCATTGATCATTGTATTGGTTAGTTGTTACATGTTTGCCAAATCGATCAGAATATCTAAGGCGCCGTTTACGTAAGATCCACATTGGCATTCAAGTCTCCTTTACGCGGATAATGATTAGAAATATGGAATTTAACCTGTAATGATTAGAAATATGGAATTTAACCTGTAACCAATAAAGCCTGTTTGAGACAATATAACGCCTAGTTTTATAGTTCCCGTAATGGCTCGCCTTGTTTATATTATCACTTAACATTTTCGCGCAAAACAAATATGGGCGCTGTCAATAAAATGTACGGGAAATGAATCAGTATGTAAATGTAAATTATCCCAAAAGAGTCAGCCCTGTCAATGAAAGGTATCACTAATGAGTTATTCCTGTCAATGAAAACTATCTCAAATGAGTCATTAAAGTAAATGAAAGGTGTCCCAACTGAGTTATTCCTGTCAATAAAAGGTATCTCAAAAGAGTTACCAATTCCAATAAAAGGCATCAAAATGAGCTATTCATGTCCATGAATTCTATCTCTAATGACTCATTCAAAAGAAGGTGTCCCTAATAAGTTATGAATGTCAATGAAATGTATCTCAAATGAGTCATTCAATTAAATGTGTCCCAAATGAGTTATTCCTGTCAGTGAAATGTATCTCACTAATTTAAATGAAGTGTCTCACATTAGTTATTCCTGTCAACAAAAGCTATCTCAAATAAATCAGACATGACAATGAAGGTGTTCCAATGAATTATTCCTGTCAATGACCTTTATCTTAAATGAGTCATTAATGTAAATGTGTCCTATATGAGTTATTCATGTCAATGAAATGTCTCTTAAATGCGTCATCCATGTCAGTGAAAGGTGTGCCAAATGAGTATTTTATTGTTTCTGTCAATGAAAGGTATCCCAAATGAGTTAATTCTGTCAATGAAAGGTATCCCAAATGAGTTATTTATGTCAATGAAAGGTATCCCAAATGAATTATTTCTGTCAATGGAAGGTATCCCAAATGAGTTATTTCGGTCAATGAAAGGTGTCCCAAATTAGTTATTTCTGTCAATAGAAAGTATTTCAAATAAGCCATCCATGTCAATGACAAGTATCCATAATGCGTCACCCATTTTTATTCTGAAGTCAAGCTACAAGTTAAAAGATATCTAAAAGAAATGTAGCAATTAAATATTCTGGACTTCTTTATTTTTTCCTTGTAAGACCTAGAGACTTAAATTAACTGAAAGAAGGAATGAACCCCGGATTTAAGCATGTCATGCACTGCAGAGAAAACATGAAAATGACATTGTTTTCGTCTTCTATTTTCCGGAAATTATTTTGGGTGACAAAGAATACAATCGCAAATTTAAGTAGAAAACAAAAACCGAAAATGAAAAGGAAGCAGAGACACGCGACGAAAATAAATGAAATGAATGAAAAAGAAAAGGAGACAAATCAAAGGAACATCCAACATTGAAGACAGAGTCAGAAAAAATATCTCATTCACATTGTTGTTACAAGGAAAAAATAAAGAAGTCCAGAATATTTAATTGCTACATTTCTTTTAGATATCTTTTACATACATACATACATACATACATACATACATACATACATACATACATACATACATACATACACACACATACACACACATACACATACATACATACATACATACATACATACATACATACATACATACATACATACATACATACATACATACACTTACTTCAAACTTGTAAATGTTATACCTATCTTTAAAGGCGGGGGAAAAAAAGATAGGTTAGATATGAATAATTATAGAGATATCTCAATCGTTCCAGTATTTCAAAAAGTTTTATATATTTGAATGATATCATTCGATACCATACGCTGTCAATCAAGGAGTAGGTCAAGGAAGAACGCTATCGGCGTGGCTATTCTTAGTCATGATAAATGACCTAATATCCTTGCTGAAATCTACAAAATCTGGAATACAAGTTGGCACTCTGAGTTTCCCCTGTGTTTTACTAGCAGATGACACGTCAATGCTATCTTCGTCATTTAATGGTATGTGTGTTTTACTTCGTAACCTCAATGACTATGCATCGAAGTGGAGACTGCGGTACAATGCTGATAAAAGCAATATTGTCATATTTTCGAAGAAGAAAATCACACAGAAATCTATGTTCATGCTTGGAGATAAATTGATTCCTATAGTTTCTTCTAGAACCTACGCTGGGGTTACTCTCTCCGCAGATCTCTCCAATACTGCTGCAGTAAAAAATGCTTGTGATAAAGGAAGGTCAGTATTTTATTCCATTGTAGGGACTGGCATTGGAAATGGTGGAATGAATCCAATTAATAGTGTTACAATATGGTCAAAAATAGTACTACCTGCATTGACATATGGATGTGAATTGTGGTCCAGCTTGAGCCAGTCACAGGTATACGATCTTGAAGTATGTCAAAGAAAGGCGGCAAGAAGAATTACAGGTCTCGATCAGCGCTCTTGTACAGAAACAACAATTAGCAGTCTTGGACTGTGGACCTTTGAGGGTTATGTGGACAAAATAAAACTTGGCTTCTTCAATAAAATCTGCAGAGCTAAAGGTTCATTTGTATGGAAAATTATATTCCACAGAAGAATCCTTGACTTCTTGATACATGAGAGCGAGAGCATTGGGTTTGTTAAAGATATATATCGTTATCTTTTGAAATACCAGCTTGGCGGGTTTTTCCACCTATACGTGAACACTCTACATTCTACCCCGAAATCGGCATGGAGGAGGAATATTGAAATGGCAGTTCACTGCTGCGAAGAATCATTGTGGAGATCTAAACTTGAAATGAGACCTGAACTTTTACATTATGCAAGTGTCCATACTAATCTTCAAACACTTGCAGTTTGGAAACTTGGTAAATGTGTTCCTAATAAAACTTGGACTTTCGCTAACATTGCTTATTTAACTATGTGTCCCTTTACAATAGAGAAGGAAAATAATTGTAAACTCTGCAAGAGATTGATTATAGACAGAACCAAGCATATGTTACTATTCTGCAAAGCCCTAAATGACGAGCGTAACACTATGTTTGAAAAAATAATAGATGCCATCGACATCCTAGACACCCACTGGCTTTTATGTCAGGACAATGACACCCTACTTCATATCCTTTTGGGCAAGAGAGTGGACATCTTTGATTCTATGGATGATCAATCATGGCAGACATTCATGTGTGTGGTGGCTGATGGAATAGACACAATTTACAGAAGAGCAAATGAACTTGAAAATGATATCCCATAGTATGCTTATTCAGTAAATGAAGGAAATGGACCCAATTCATTTATATCTAATAAATAACTCACATGTGCTCTAAGAAAATGAGAACATGATAATTAATTTAAATCGTTTTAGTTAAATGTAAATAATTACAATTCCATTATTTCCCCTCTCTTAATCTATGTTGCGTATATAACTCGTATGCAACGAGTTCTCTCACGTATGTGTTTTGACATTAAGTTCTCTTTGCTTTTGTTGCTATATAGTGTACTGTAAGTAATTTAATCACAAAATATGTTCATAACTTTTTTGTATTTACGAAGCATTAACTGAATGAAATCTCTTATGAAGAGGAAATAAAGAAAGTCAGTCAGTCAGTCATATATACATACATACATACATACATACATACATACATACATACATACATACATACATACATACATATATATATATATAAAATGCAATTTTGTTGTGTTTTTCTTTTTATGTTGACACAAATTAAACTTTGAAGTGTGATTTGTGCTTTGCAGTTAAACTGTTTTATTTGAATCTTCTCCAGCCCCATATTTCTCTCTACACTGCAATTGCCAGATCAGTACTCCGAACGTCTGTTTTAAACTTAAACAATCTCTTTTCACATCGATAATACAATTAGTTTTTAGACTATATTGTGAATGGCATTGGTAGAGTTCTTAGAAATGTAAACACTCCCCGAACTATTTAACAAAGTAGTCCTCATCATGAAGCATACCTTCATACCCTACATGCTACTTTGCACAGTAATTGCTCCATATGTTTTTTGAAAGCGCAAAAGATTCTACCCTTTAAGTCTGTGATGTACTCACTAACCGTGTATACCGTGTCCTCACTACCCTTTAAGCATACCGTGGCCTCACTACCCTTTAAGTATACCGTGGCCTCACTACCCTTTAAGTATACCGTGGCCTCACTACCCTTTAAGTATACCATGGCCTCACTACCCTTTAAGTATACCGTGGCCTCACTACCCTATAAGTATACCGTGGTATCACTACCTTTAAGTATACCGTGGCCTCACTACCCTTTAAGTATACCGTGTCCTCACTACCCTTTAAGTATACCGTGTCCTCACTACCCTTTAAGTATACCGTGGCCTCACTACCCTATGCGTATACCGTGGTATCACTACCCTTTAAGCATACCGTGGCCTCACTACCCTTTAAGTATAAGGTGGTCTCATTACCCTTTAAGTATACCGTGGCCTCACTACCCTTTAAGTATACCATGGCCTCACTACCCTTTAAGTATACCGTGGCCTCACTACCCTATAAGTATACCGTGGTATCACTACCTTTAAGTATACCGAGGCCTCACTACCCTTTAAGTATACCGTGTCCTCACTACCCTTTAAGTATACCGTGTCCTCACTACCCTTTAAGTATACCGTGGCCTCACTACCCTATGCGTATACCGTGGTATCACTACCCTTTAAGCATACCGTGGCCTCACTACCCTTTAAGTATAAGGTGGTCTCATTACCCTTTAAGTATACCGTGGCCTCACTACCCTTTAAGTATACCATGGCCTCACTACCCTTTAAGTATACCGTGGCCTCACTACCCTATAAGTATACCGTGGTATCACTACCTTTAAGTATACCGTGGCCTCACTACCCTTTAAGTATACCGTGTCCTCACTACCCTTTAAGTATACCGTGGCCTCACTACCCTTTAAGTATACCGTGGCCTCACTACCCTATGCGTATACCGTGGTATCACTACCCTTTAAGCATACCGTGGCCTCACTACCCTTTAAGTATAAGGTGGTCTCATTACCCTTTAAGTATACCGTGTCCTCACTACCCTTTCAGTATACCGTGGTATCACTACCCTTTAAGCATACCGTGGCCTCACTACCCTATACGTATACTGTGGTATCACTACCCTTTAAGTATACCGTGGCCTCACTACCCCTTAAGTATAAGGTGGCCTCACTACCCTTTACGTATACCGTGGTATCACTATCCTTTAAGCATAACATGGCCTCACTACCCTTTAAGCATACCGTGGCCTCACTACCCTTTAAGTATATTGTGTCCTAACTGATCTTTAAGTATACCGTGTCCTCACTAGCCTTCAAGTATACAGTGTCCTCACTAACCTTAAGTATACCATGGCCTCACTACCCTTTAAGTATATCGTGTCCTAACTGATCTTTAAGTATACCGTGTCCTCACTAGCCTTCAAGTATACAGTGTTATCACTGCTCTCTTTAGGTATACCGTATCCTCATTACCCTTTTTGTATACCGTGGCCTCAATACCCTTTAAGTATACCGTAGTATCACTACCCTTTAAGAATAACGTGGCCTCATCCCTATTAAACATCGCTCATTTCGCAATACATAAACAAACTCAACGCTTGTATGCATAAAGTGCATACAAATCTTTTGAACACCTGCCTACTAATCTACCATTTTATATTAAATTTACTTAAAGCGTATTTACTCGTTCGATTTCATCATCATCATCATCGTCATCAGTCTCTTGACCTAGGAGGTCGTTGAGGCATTGTGCTGCTGAACATCCAATGTGCCAATGCCTGTGTCTCCGCAAATCTTTTTCTGGTCCGTTCTGTGATGTTGTCAGTCCACTTTTTTCTCTGTCTACCTCTCCTTCTGCCACCCTGGACACTACCCTGCCTGCAGTACTGTTGTAGATAGACTATCGCCTCTAGTGACATGGCCGTACCATTCCAGCTTTCTCTTTTTGAAAGTGGTGAGGTCTTCATTGTGGCCTACTTTGTACCTACTAGTGTTACGCACTTCTTCATTTGTGATGTGGTCCATGTAAGAGATGCCAAGGATGGTTCTGTACCATCTCATTTCAAGTGCATGGATTCTTCGTTGTAATTCTGCTGCCAGGGTCCAGGGCTCACATGAATATAAAAGGACTGAGATGACTGGTGCTCTCAATAGTCTGATTTTAGTTTTCAGACAGATTCTCTTGTCTCTCTAGATGGGTCTTATCCTTTGACATAGCTGCCGTTGTTTGTGCTGCTCGTGACAAAATTTATGTTCTTGATCCCTCTTCGGTGATTATGTAACCAATACATTATTGCCAGTTCCTGTCCTCTGACTTTAATCTTGGTTGAGATTTGTTTGCGACTATTTGTCATCATCTTTGTCTTCTCGGCGCTCATCTCCATATCAAATCTGGAAGATATTTCATCCAGGTTCTTTACTAAGGTGGCAAATCCGTCTTCACTGCCTGCCAGCCCATCAGTGTCGTCTGCAAAGCGGAGGATGGTAATGTTACTCCCTCCAATTCTGATTGTCCCAGTAGTTTCCATTGCTTCGCTCATAATGTGCTCTAAGTAGATGTTGCAAAGTGTGGGTGACAGGAGACAGCCGTGACATACTCCAACTGTTGTCTTGAACCAGTCCCCCACATAACCTTGAGCAATTACTGCATTGGTAGCCTTGGCGTTCAGCTGCTTGATGATATTGGTTAACTTTTGACCCATGTTGTACTTCTTCATTGTGACCCACAATGCCTCATGCCACACTCTGTCAAAAGCTTTTTTTCAAATCTATGAACACATGATAGATGTCATGTTGATGTTGCGAGTACTTTTCACACAAAACCCTAAGATTGAATAGTTGGTATGTTGTGCTTCTTCCACTCCGGATCCCTGCCTGTTCTTCAGCAATTATTTATTCTGCTTGTGGGTTCAGTATGTTCAAGATGATCTTCGGCATCGCCTTACTAGCATGGCTAATCAAACTGATAGTTATGTAATTTTCGTACAGCTGGAGATTGCTTTTTTGTAGAAAGTTAGCATCTGTGACTGGGTCCACTGTGCACTGTTGGCCATTCGCCTGTCTGCCAGATCTTGTTGCAGATTTTTGTTAGTATCTCTATCACTGATTCCGCACCATTCTTGATAAGTTCATCTGGGATGTTGTCTACTCCAGCTGCCTTTCCATTCTTCAGTGCTTTTATTGCTTTATCCACCTCTTCTTTGAGAACTGGGAAATCATCATCATTTGTGTAGTTTGGAACTTCAAGCACCTCTGAGTCTCCTGTAGATGGATGGTTGTAGAGTTTTTTTTACCTTACTCAGTCTATCTTTCTGCAATGTTACTTGCTTCTTTGAGGCATTTTCCATTTTCCTCTTAAATGGTACGGACTATTGGCTGCTTCTGTCCGGTGAGGTCTTTCACAATTTGGAATGCCTTTTTGCCTCTTTATCAGAATACTCTCTGTTTCTGTGCACCTTTGTCCAATCCAATCTTCTTTCAAGTTTTTCTGATATTTTTGTTTATTTCTCGGTACTTCATTGCCGCTGTTATGTGTTTGGTATTTTTGAGGGCATCACACTGATTCAGAATCTCATATGTAACCCAGGGTTTGTTTTTCTATGGCGATGGAGGCCAATGATGTCATTGGCAGCTGTTGTCATGACAGTGTTGAAAGTGTCGGTCATCATTTTAACATCATCAGCTATCACAAGGAGTGGAGCACATTTTTATCCAATTGTGGCTTGGAATGACTTGCAGATGTTAGAGTCATTCAGTTGTTCAAGGTTGAATTTGAGCCAGATTTTTCTTTGGCTTGTTAAGTGTCTTCAGCCTCACTTGGAAGTTCATAATGAAGAGGTCGTGATCACTCCCAACATCAGTACCTTGGAACGTTCTTGTTTTTGCTCTATTGATGAAAGATCGGTAACGGTTTTGAACTAGTCTACACTCGATCTGGTTATGATGGGTTTTATTTGGTGCGTGCCATGTCCAGCATCGTGAAGCTTTATGTTGGCCCAGGGTGTTGGCTAGTACCAAGTTGTTGTAGCTTGCGAACTCTATCAGCCGTCTCCCTCTTTCATTGATAAGCTCATTGCAAGAAGGTCCACAATGATCAGCTTTGGCATTCCAGTCTCCTTGGACGAGGAGGATGTCTTTCTAACTCGTGTATGGGCGGGTGCGTCCATTTCCCGAGCAGATAAAGCATCTGCCACTGTCCAAATTACGATTTACGAGTGACAAAATTTCAAATTTATTTACATGGATCTTCAGCTAGTTTTAATTTAATTTTATATAAAGCTAACTTTAGGTTAAACTTTAATTAGTTTTAGTAGTAATTGTTTCTTCAGCTAGTTTTAATTTTGTGATGTAAAACGTTTTATTATTTACACCATCGTTTTAACCTCTAAATAGCATATGATAAAAATGTTAAACATAAATCATATATTCTTTATATAATCAATACCCGATAATCGACAGGTAACAGGGAAATAGCCTAATTACCTATGTATATCTTGAAAGAGTACATTTTTGCCTTATTTTTTCCTTGCACAGTTGTTTTGTGGCTTTGAGAACGTAATAAATAGTGACTAATCTTATTGCCTGTCCTCATTTGAGTTTTCCTTTAAGCTGTATATTTCTCGTCAACATTTAAGATATAATATTGGGGGGGGGGGGTAATTAAATAGATAATAAGTAAGAAATGGTCTTTGGAATAGATGCATCATCAACTGAAACCCATTCTAGTACTTATTTTCCTGTTTAACAATGTAGGGAGTATTTTTATAGCATGATGGCGGACAGTGCATGGAGTTGTGTTAAGTCTTTTTTCTTCCTTATTGATTAAACCTGCCACAGTTCATAATTTGTGAAGTGTATTGATCTAATCTTACATCGCTAGCTCATATCCAATACACAGATGCCGCACTTCAGAACTCGTCCCAAAATTGGAATTTTTCCATTGTGCCATTGACACCATTTATTCAATAAAGGCGAAATACCTTCCTCTTGAAAGAGAATGCCGTTTCTTACAGGACAACAGGGATTAGTTTAATTCCCAAAGATCAACGAACTAAGCCCTGAGTAGGAATTAACTAATCCACGTTTACAAAATGCATGCTTGGATCAAAATCAGTAGCAAATGGTTCTATTTTCAAAATATTATTTGAAGAAAAATTACCCAGAAAAGTTTTAAAAGGGTTGGATGACTTTTCCATTTATCTTTTAATTGATTGATTTGTATTAAGTCCATTAATCGATTAATCTATTGAATTTAAATACAGAAACAGAAAGGACCTTTACAAATGGTTAATATATCTGAAAGGGGCGATAACAGCTTAATTTTTTTATAAATAATTTAGCTTAAATGCGTAAAGAGATATATGCTAAATATCGCTTGAAGATTAAATGCGAAAAGAAACATGCGCTAAATATAGCTTGAATATTAAATACGTAAAGAGACATATGCTAAATATAGCTTGAGGATTAAATACGTAAAGAGACATATGCTAAATATAGCTTGAGGATTAAATACGTAAAGAGACATATGCTAAATATAGCTTGAGGATTAAATGCGTAAATAGATATATGCTAAATATCGCTTGAACATTAAATGCGAAAAGAAACATGCGCTAAATATAGCTTGAGGATTAAATACGTAGAGACATATGCTAAATATAGCTTGAGGATTAAATACGTAAAGAGACATAAGCTAAATATAGCTTGAGGATTAAATACGTAAAGAGACATATGCTAAATATTGCTTGAGGGTTGAATGGATACAAATGACATACTCCAAATATAGCTTGAGAATTAAATGCGTAAAGAGATATATACTAAATATAGTTTGAGGACTGACTGCGTAAAGATAAATATGGTAAATGTAATTTGAGGACTAAATGAGAATAGTGACATACTAAATAACTTTTAAGTTAGATAGCCTCTAAAATACATAATTTAACGATTCGTCACCATTTGCGTTTAAAATGAAGAAAGATGCAGATTGCATTACAATTAAATTATTAAAATATGATATATACAAGAGAGGCAGAGAGGCAGAAAGAGAAAGATTGAGAGACAGAGTGAAAGACATTAAGAATTTTTCTTCTGGTTTATTCCCATATACCGGCGAAATTTAGGTATTGTGTTCGTTCTGCATTATCATGCTATGTAAATATTGTGAAAGCATGTTTTAAACAAAAAAGAACCAAATAAAGTGTCAAGCCACAGAAGATAGTATCTGCGAGAATTTCTGTTTCAATAATCCACCTCCCTTTCCAAACCCTGGGCCATCCTATAAAATAAATTAAAAGTTCTTATTTTCGCTCGCTTTCTCTCTGAACGCCAAGTGGGAGAAATTGATTACAAATCCTGCCTGTCAAATTCTATCACGCCACGTAGTTGGCGGGTCCGACAAGAGAACCGCGCTAAAACCATTACTGACCAAATTAACAGCGGTGCTTCGCAATATAAACACGCAAATACTTGTCATAAAGAACAAACTTATGGAATTAATATTTTATTTTAGCATCTGCGCGCATAATTGGTCTGATTGGATTACTTTTTCTACATAATATCGCTCGCCAAAGAAACAGAAACTGTTTGAATATTGATATTTTTACAACGACGGTAATCAATTTTTAAAATTGCAGAAGCTTATAGAGCGTTGTAAATGAATTGCTTGAAACGTAATTGATGAGTTTATCTCGAGGCGAAGCATCGTTTCACAGAGAATAACATAACATACATACCATGCTGACATAAGCCAGCGTAGTGTCTGAGATTGTGGCCTAGTGGTCAGAGCGTCCGCCTCAGATGCTGGAGGTCGTGAGTTCGGTCCCGAACGAGTCATACCAAAGATACCAAAGACTTACAAAAATAGTACAAACAGCTGCCTCGCTTGGTGCTCGTTAAGAGGTTATTGTTAGGGCTGGTAAGCCTGGTGTCACAATAATGTCAAGGGATATAACATTGTTACTTGTCTGGGGCATGATGCCCCAAGTGCTAGACATCACTATAAACTGTCACCCTGCAGACATCGTAGCTATATGACTGAAAACTTGCTAAAGCTAGGTTAAAATTCCAAAATCCAAATCCAAATCCAATTTACCTATAATATTCGCCTAGAAGGGCGTTTGCAGACTACAAAACGTAGCGCATTCCGGAGTTGCTGACCTCTGTTAGATCTAGTATGTGAACCAGTCTGCTACTGTAATACTCCATTTTTGTCGTAATTGGCATATATATATATATATATATATATATATATATATATATATATATATATATATATATATATATATATATATATATATATATATATATATATGGAGAATTAAATAATATCTTTAATAAATAAATTAATGCAATTAGTGGAATGAGAGGGAGAAAGAGTTATAAAGTGATAAAGTTCAAATGACAATTTATAATTTTTCGTACAAAAATCCTAAGTATATAAGTGATGATGAAAGACGTCAAATTAAAAACGCATAAAGTTCTGATCAAAGACACATTACAGTCAGATTAAAGACATATTACGGTCCGACAAAAGACGCATAACTGTCCGATCAGAGGCATTTAAATATCTTAATGTTTTATTTATTCTACCTTCCTTAACTTCAATGTAAGAAAATGTGAGTATTGATACATGTTTGGTCCAATGCATAACTGTCGAACCCGTTCAAACCAGATACGTTCATTCTACTTTTTGACCAAAATTCGATCATCTAGACGAACATAAATACCGTCTAAGTTTCTGTAATAACAAGAGGAAAGAGAACCACGCATAATCTGTTTCCCCAGAAAATTGTTCACTTTGAATTTATTGTTTTTAGAAAGAGCAAAGGAACTTAGAGATGCAAATATATATTACAGATGAAACACATTACTAAACCAGTCTGGTACACGTTTAGAACCTGTTTCGTCCTGTAATCAACAAAATATCACACATCCAGTTTTTCGCGAACGGCGATGCATTGGGATGAAACACGAATGACTCTGTCCGTCTATCAGAATAAATTAATACATGACATTTCTTACGAATTTATTAATTTGCAAAAGTATTCACATTTCCAGAACTATATTGTCTGAGTTAGTCCTTGCTGAGTCTGTCTATAAAAAAAGTTCTCTATAATAAGGGACCCTGACCTAATTCTCTCTAACGAGTCAAGGTAATGAGGTATAGCTGTATATATTGAATTCCCTTTAAATATATACAAAATCATCTATTTTATAGGTATATCCAGATAATGTTAATTATGATACACACACACACACACACACACACACACACACACACACACACACACACACACACACACATACATACATGCATGCATACATACATACATACATACATACATACATACATACATACATACATACATACATACATACATACATACATACATACATACATACATACATACATACATACTCATTCATTGAGACAACGCTGCCAAGATTTCATGGAGATGGTTCTCTACATCATTAGCGGAGTTCACGAAAACAGCAACAACATTACATAAAAGGCGCTTACATGACAAGGGAACATCATCAACACTCGTTTTCGTTAGAAAATGGCGCCTTTACTGTTATCAAAGCAGTTTTTTTTTCCTTTTTTTTGTTTATTACAAGTGCATTTAAATTCGGGATTACTATTATATACTTTGAAAAAGCAACAATAGATTAAAGGTGAAAATTCAATTTTCGAGTTACAGTTAAGTGAAACAAATGTTCATATTGATTACAGATATAAGTTTTGCAGAAGAGGATGACGACAGTTTATAAGTCTTACTTTGACTGGTCAGTGAGAATTAGGAGAAAAATCCCTGCGTATGTATTATAAATTATTACAAATTATAACATTAATGGCGGCATGTCGCCGGCTTTCTGCTTTAGTTATAAAAAGTGGATAAGGTTTTATTATTGGACAAGGAAACTATAGAAATCCTTGCTAAACCATGACTCAAAAATGACTAATTCAAAGTATATAATGCTGAAAATGTGAATATTTATTGCAGACATTAAGAAATCCACGATCCGAGTGCCTGTGCTTCCTACATTTCTGCATCCATGTACCTGTAAGTATGCATACATTGTAGTGATACGGTGGAGCAAAAACCATTATTACGTTAAAGAGGTCAAGACAGTTTGGAATTGAAAGAAAGAAAGAAAGAAAGAAAGAAAGAAAGAAAGAAAGAAAGAAAGAAAGAAAGAAAGAAAGAAAGAAAGAAAGAAAGAAAGAATGTAAGTTTAAACACATCTTCCAAAAATTTGAGAGCAGTTCAGATACCTTACGTCATCAACATGGCTCTGTGCAAGGGTTATACACGAGCGTCTTTTGTAGTGCATTAATGTGGTCAATATTGGAATTTTCATCATTTTATCAGTTGGTTCTGACACTTAAAAAATAGTCTTGTCACATTATCAGTATGCCTTTCCATAAATACATTCTCAACTTTTCCCATTTTTGTCGAATACCTCCTCATGAGTCCAATAATATACACGTAGAACTGATTAGAAGGTAGCATTGAAACAAATTATTAGAAGAGATGGCACTTTAAGGTTTGACTGTAAACCTCAGTGGCAAACCTCGTCATCCATGTTTGTTTTGTTTGAGTTTTTATGCTCATCAATGACATATAACATCAATCCACATTACCATAACGTTATTCCCAGAACTATATCATGATCATTTTACTGGAATTGTCGAATGACAAATCAGCTTTGTTGACTTCCTTGGATGTCAAATGCGATTTCCTTTCCATTCTATACTTCGCATTTTTTGTTTTTGGTTATTTGTTTTAATTTTCTAGACGAACATGTTAAAAGTGACAAAGTATAGATCTCTCCTTAATTTCGATAATTCCTTAGTACGGATCAAAAAAGCATCCTTTCCTAATTTATTAGTAAAACAGAAATATATATATTGGAAATGAAATATGTATATGCATTTCACTGAGGTTTCAACATTTTCATTACTTTCTCATATGTTTGCTTCAATTCCCTCTCTTTTAATGGTATCACGTTGAAAATGAAATGAAATCTCCGTGTAAAAAAAACAAATTAATTGTTTTGTGCTTTATAATTCATAGAATACAAGAGAGTTGTCTTTTACATTTGATTCATGATACATGAACTACAAAATAATTATCATGTACATGGGATTCTTGAACTACCAACTACAAAATAATTATCATGTACATGGGATTCTTGAACTACCAACTACAAAATAATTATCATGTACATGGGATTCTTGAACTACCAACTACAAAATCAAGACCCTTTGATGCGATGTATTATTTTTCAAGCTCTATTGCTACTAACTTAGGAGCAAAATGATTGTTCTGACTTATTATATGTCACGGTGAGACACATAAATATATCAGTGCGATAAACATTATATGGACACAGTGGAAATATCAATTCTTCTTTTCCCATTTAAAAGTGTTCATCCCCTCATGTATGTTCTTCAGACCAGTGTTTCCGTATTTAGGCCTATTTTCTTCTTCTTCTTCTTCTTCTTCTTCTTCTCTCTCTCTCTCTCTCTCTCTCTCTCTCTCTCTCTCTCTCTCTCTCTCTCTCTCTCTCTCTCTCTCTCTCTCTCTCTCTCTCTCTGTGCCATCACATATAATTTGTGCACAAAGAAACAAAACTGTCTGTCACATTTCTTACAATCGACTGATACTCTTTAAATTATGTTCGTTAACACATTAACTCATGGAGGTTTTAGCTGTTTTCGCATGAAATGCGAGTAGGAAACATATTACGGGGACTATTTCTGTATACATCCTAATACATCGACTTCCAAGCAATAATTATCCATGAGCCTAATGCCCGGTTGTGTTAAAAACATTGTTTTCCATTAGTTGTTTTGCTCGCGCATGAGCAGAAGAGGAAATTTTTTTTTTTTTGGTTTTTATTGCCTAACGGACACATCTTGTTTATATTGAACCCACTCTTTATTGCAAATGCCCACGTTATCCTACTTTTTGCGCAGATTCACCTGTCGGTGTGCAGTACAGACCGGTCTGCCTTACATCTGAGGCCAAAAAGTCTAAATTCTTGACACAAAATCAGATTCCGACAACGGGCGGACTTTGGATGAAGACAAAACGCGTCATAAATTAGGTTTTTCCCTCTTTACTTTGTTGTGCAATTGAAACGTCCAGATTGTTTGGTATCATTGTAGAGTTAAATCTGTCTACCTTTCTATAATACCCCCCACTTTAGTGTATCAAAGATGACCTTGACGCTACAGAGCTTGGCAGTAGACTTCTATCTTCTGCCCCGTAAACGGTTAATGTGTTAATAGCACACTCTGAAGCTCGTTGGATAGTTCTGTTATTTCGCCTCCACTTTAGTAATATTTACTGAAGCAATCAAAGCAAAAAATGTGTTAATAAAAATGAAAACGCATCTTCATTTTCACGTGAAGACATTAATTATTTGACAAAATATACAATTAGGCGCATTATATGCATAATCTAATTTTATAAAAAGTTGTCCATCAATTATTGCACAATATTCGGAACTTGTTTTTATCGATGTTGTTTTTGTTAAGAGCGAAGGATCCAGCGGGAGGTAGAAGTGGACGGGAGACGAGACAGACGCGAAACAGCCGGAACGTTTTCCATCAAAATCGGTTCTATCTAAGATGTCTCGTTATTTCGGTACCGCCTCCACCCTCTAAAGAATAATTTTGGATCTGCCCTTGGATAATTGCACTAAAAAAACATTGACAGACTCGCCAATTGACGTTACCTCGTTTTGGATGGACCTAGATCATGAACCCAAAGTATGCGTATCAGAGAAAAGCGCATCTTTACTTCCTGTGGAAACAATTATCGTGATTTATTGTCAATCTAGTCACATTAGTAATTTTATTCAAGCAATCTAATTTGCCGTCATTTCCCATATGATTGCTTATCTGCGATGGATGAATAAATTCATGAATCCAAACGATTCAAGTAATTTTTGTAGTAAATACATGTAGCTTGTTGTACGTGTTACAGATCCGTATTTCATTTCTAACAGCTCTCTATAAAGGATATTCCTAAATCTAATATGGCGTGATGTTAAACTCAAGAAACACTGGCGCTCTCTGTTGGGATATATTGGGAAAACATTGATTTACTTAAATATACCATAATCAGTTTTGATCCATGTTTACAGCGACAACACAAAACATGAGAAATGAATAATATGATATCCTCAAAAAAGAAGCTCCTATGTGTGTGCACATGTGTGTATGTGTGTGTGTGCGCGCGCGCGCGTGTGTGTGTGTGTGTGTGTGTGTGTGTTTCAGAGATTATCATTGATCCGTTCAGCAATAAATTAGGCAAATTTAAATTACATGAGCTTTTATTTAAATTTATTTTGATGGACCAGGAAACATAATTAGGTTTTTTTCTGGAATACTTGAATTGTTTAAATATTGTTTTAATTCGGATCTTTAGAATTGTATTGCTTCTTCACACTTCTCTAGAATTGTGAAACTTATTTTATGAAATATCTTCTGTTTAGCAGATTCCTAATGTTTGATATTGATAAATAACACGGTACACAGACCAAACAATTTTTAACAAATTAAAAATGAAAACTAACAAATATGTCTGAGTTTATGTTAAGTTCGGGTATTGCTGGTTTAGTACTGTTGAAAAACTGACAGAGAGGATTTAAATGCCAGAAGGGTCGATTTAATTATGTTTGGGCTTGATTGTATTTCGCAGAAATGTGAGAATTAGTGACAGATGCACTAAGAGACGTATACCACTGACTTTGTATGATATAAATTCCATTTATATATATATATATATATATATATATATATATATATATATATATATATATATATATATATATATATATATATATATATATAGAGAGAGAGAGAGAGAGAGAGAGAGAGAGAGAGGGAGAGAGAGAGAGAGAGAGAGAGAGACAGACAGACAGACAGACAGACAGACAGACAGAGACAGAGAGAGAGATGGATGCATGCATGCATATATCTGTCTGTGTGTGTGTGTGTGTGTGTGTGTGTGTGTGTGTGTGTGTGTGTGTGAAACCCGACAATTTCACATGCTAAATAACTATTTTTAAAACAGAAGTCTATTTCGGAAACAGAAATACTATTTTGATGAAGTAGTTAATTTGGAATCGAGATTATTAAAATGAAATAAACCGTTTGATTTAGGATTCGCCTTGCAAGCGATACTATGTTTGCTGGTAAATGGTGCTAGTTCTCACACAACTTCACCTTATACCAGTCTCTGATTCAAAGGTACGTACTAATCATCGACATTTTTTGTATATTATCCCCATGTAAAGAAGTTTAGCGACTTGTTGGACGCATGGTATTAATGGTTTGGAAAAATGGGAGTCTGGAAATAGAGTTTATACATAGGTTTGGCTGCTCAGGATTGGCTGATAATGAAAGGTAAATTTTAGTAAAAGACAATCTGTTGAAAGTTTATCATAGTTGTAACCTACACAAATTTTGAGACATTATTCTAATGGTGGAATTTCAGTCCTTTACAGTTTGAAACTCTCATTACTGAAATCAGCATCCAACACTGGCGCGGAATTGAGAGCACATATTTTAAACACGTAAATCCGGAAAATGCTCTTTCTAAACTCCACGGTATCTACTAGCAAGGGATATAACTCTACGTTGTCCAATGGTTAGACCAAGTCAGTTTACAGTCTCTAACAATGTCACAAGGTCCAATATATGAAATGTAATAAAATCCTTAGTTTACTCCATCAACGGCATCACTTGTTAAGCAACATTTGCATATTCTTTAGAACCGTTTCACGTTATGTTATCTATAAATATCACATACTATACATAAGATTCTATCCGGCTGAACGAACTGTTGGTTATAGTCGGTTTTTAACAAAGGCCCAATTAAATCCGCAATTTTCACTCTTGTTGAAATAACATTATGGGAATGCTGGCAAATGAGAAAGATTTTCAAACAGCATTTCGGGGGCGGGGGGGGGGGGGAGATACATTTTGTATTTGTTTTCGAAGATAGAAGAACACCAGCGATTAAAAACAGACAATCAAAATGTCGACAATATTTCCCAGCAGAAATATTATTGTTGTAAATGTCATTAGCTCGAACAATCATTAGATATTCAAATGTCATGCCACTATGTACTCATCTCTTTCGACATTTCGCGTGATGTTTTGCAGAATGATTATTTTATTCTTTAAACAACACAGATCGGTGTGAGGTGTAAGAGCTCTGTTCGGTGTATCCTTCAGCGCGTCCATTCTGCTTTCGCCAGAGCCTTTGTTCCAGTAGCAATCACGATGGTCCCTTCTTGCTAAACCGACTGAATCGATCGAAGACAATGTTTCATCTTCAGGACCAAAGATATCCGATTCGTTCGCTTTGATAGGAAACTCTGCTTAAAAGAGATATATTGACACTGGAATAAGGGTGTTAGTTTCAATTAAGTTCACTGGTACGGCTATTCATTAAAAGAAGACAAATCAATCTGATAGCAAAGCGAAGAGAAATGCGTTGTTATTTGATTAAAACTTTGCGTTCATGCGTTTTATCAACAATAATATGGAAAAGAATCATCTTTTTGTTTCCTCTTGATTTTCTCCTTCGGTATTTAATCAAATTCCGCTGGCTAAAGCTATATATTTGTCCGAGCACAAAAGACTGAATGGGAAATTTCGAATCGGTTCAGCATTGAATCATGTAACTGGTGATTTCTCTATAGCAGTGACTACGTCAAAGGGTCACTTGACCTAACATTTGGCACAATGTGTGTCAGATATACGGAGACTTAGTGCAGACAGTGGATGTATCTGCTCAAATCTGGCATAGCTAATAATGTATTTCAGTTAAAGTTGGGTTGAAATAATTTAAAAACACCTGTCAGTTTGAGGAAAGATGTGTGAAAATATGTACCCTTTGGTCTCTATTTTAAAGTTTCTCTTTGACTACCATTCGATGGTCCCATATATTTTGACTACCATTCGATGGTCCCATATATTTTGACTCCCGATGAAGAAATGCGTCGAAGTCAACTAGATCAGCCATACAAACCTTATTCTGTGAAATGCGATGCAACGTAACTCTCCCTTTACTTGTCCCTACCCTCTCCTATCAGTGTCGGAATATGATTAACAAATTATTTTCATGCAGATTCAAAATACAAATAAGCTTTGCTACCAGACGTTTTGTGTCTGTGGTCATGTTTCAGCCTAGACTAATATTTTTCCTCCAGTAATACACCAAATCTGTACCATCGTAAGAATCCACTTCCGAAAATCCGCTACGCTCCTTCTCACAGAACGAAGCGAATTTTCATATCTGATATGCGACGATGTATCTTCCTCTACATTTAAATAACTTAGCAAGATCACACAGTACTAAATACATTGAAGAACTAGTGTATCTGATGTAACCACCACCTTAAGGCAATGTCAATTAAATATTATAACATACTGGCGAAATTAATTTTCGTTTTTGTTGATTTCTACCTTTTTACATGTGAGAAATATATTTTTATATTTTCATGTTAAAATATAGTATTGCCCATTATAATATGCGACATTTGATTTTGTGTACCCACTCAAGTTCTACACGCAGACACAAAAACGAGCTGTTTGAAAGCTATTACAAATAAATAGGAACTGCATTACATTTCAGACATGAAAATTAATTTTTGCTCAAGAACGTTTACTCGACGCCCTTTGCTTTTTTTTAAGTTGATCGCTCCGATGGCCTTTTTGGTTACAGTCTCCGCAATGGATGCGAACGGTCGTGGTTTCGATTCCCGACTGAGTCATACCAAAGACTTTTTTTTATAAAAAAAAAAATGCGAAAATAGCAGATAAATTTCATCTTGTTATACCAAAACGTTATATATCGATTATAAACGCAGGAAAAGAAAAAATGCTCTATTTATGTTCTTGAAGAAGTGTAAGATCTAAGCTGTCCTTTCAAATAAATATTTAAATTTAAAAAATGTCTTCCAGATATTATAATATGATTTACTTGTTCCTTATTGTCCGAAATTGGCATGTTGTTTGTGGTAAAGAGAGCTTCCACGTAACCATGACGATAGTCGTAATGATGGTTATACGTAACCATAGATGATGTAGAGATTTTCATCACGTAACCATGGGTGATACAGCGATTATCATCACGATAGTCGTAATGATGGTTATTCGTAACCATAGATGATGTAGAGATTTTCATCACGTAACCATCCATGGGTGGTACGGTAATTGTCATTAAGTAATCATGAGTGATGCAGCGATTATCAAACGTTCCAACTTTCGATAAGAGGTAAGCAAATCAATTTATCGAAACGAAACATAACTATGACCATTTTCCTAATTATTCGCAGTAGATTTGTCATCTTTTTAACATGCGATCACATGGATAAGGTAAATACAGTGATACGTTTAAATATTGCATGAAAGTTTCTGTACCGCTGTCGCGTTCATCTTAATAACTTCCTATTTCCTACATCAAATATATCGTGAATTCTATGAACATTGTCTTCTCGATTCCATGACTTAAAATGTTGTACAATTCTTGTTCTTGCAGTTATTCATCATTCCGCCATCTTTTTCGATGCGACAGATGTTAATTGTAACTCTCCATAATAGGGCGCGCTCACCAGTTTGTATGTCCTTTTGAGAGAGTATGTAAGTTGAAGTTGTTTGCATTTGAAAAATGCACAGTGGAAAGAATGTTGGCATACCTCTATGCTACTTTGGTGTAATGTGTCTGATGGATATAGTAATTTTGGAAATTGTACATTATCTGTGCACACTGCTAACTAACACGACTTTGTGCTAAACAAATCAGACTAAATTAGTTTAAAGTACGCTATCTTTAGCACCTATCATAATAGGGAAAATTAATTTTGCCCAACCATACAAGACCAGCTTCTGAAAGTGCAATGGATGAATTACCAAACATATAATAAAAAAGTAATATAAAGTTGTCGGCTCTTTTTTAATACTTGTCCTGAAGTGAAAATGACAAAGTGGAGCTAGGAGTTTTCTTAAATATTCGCATCTGGAGTAAAGCCAAGCTGATGCGTGTAGTCCATATTACACCCATTAATAATACGCCCAAAAAATAAAGGAAACTAAAGTTTCTTTGAACAATACCTAAGAAATACACGGTCTGCTTTTTTAATAGCCAGTATAATCAGTGAGGAAACCCGGGAAAATTCATTTTCTTTAAAATTATAATCCTACACAAAATACGAAACTGTAGAGCGACACCAATAAAACTTAAAATAAATAGAGGAAAATATCAGAAGGTCTCTGAATGACTGCTACCGTTGTTTCCCATAACAACTAGTCATTCAGAACAGTAAATATTGATGTGGTGAAAACTTATCCGAACATAAGTGTAACTTTAGTAAAGAGCCGCAATCAGTAATCAATAATGATTCCAGCAACCGACTCAAAACATTTCAACTGCTAATGCATGCATAGGAAGTTAAAGAATTTTCGATTAGAGTACAACTTTAAAGTTATGCAGATTTCAAACTACGACGATGTAACAACTTCTTTTCGAAATTGTTTCTTTTCGCAAGGGAGAAATATTTTATTTTAATTTCAACTTGCCTAATCTGATTTGTGTCTCGAGAATTCGACTGGTTTCTTTAATGCTGATTGTGTGTGTGTGCGTGTGTGAATCTGTTGCAATGGTTAATTTATTGATAAAATGTATTGCAATGGTTTATTTAATTAATAAATCTATTGCATAGGATAATTTAGTTTCTAAAAAATATTGCATAGTTTAATTCAGTAATAACATTTATTGCATAGATTAATTTAGTAATAAAATGTATTTCATAGGTTAATTTAGTAATAAAATGTATTTCATAGGTTAATTTAGTAATAAAATGTATTTCATAGGTTAATTAGTAATAAAATGTATTTCATAGGTTAATTTAGTAATAAAATGTATTTCATAGGTTAATTTAGTAATAAAATGTATTTCATAGGTTAATTTAGTAATTAAATGTATTTCATAGGTTAATTAGTAATAAAATGTATTTCATAGGTTAATTTAGTAATAAAATGTATTTCATAGGTTAATTAGTAATAAAATGTATTTCATATGTTAATTTAGTAATACAATGTATTTCATAGGTTATTTTAGAAATAAAATGTATTTCATAGGTTAATTAGTAATAAAATGTATTTCATAGGTTAATTAGTAATAAAATGTATTTCATAGGTCAATTAGTAATAAAATGTATTTCATAGGTTAATTAGTAATTAAATGTATTTCATAGGTTAATTTAGTAATAAAATGTATTTCATAGGTTAATTTAGTAATAAAATGTATTTCATAGGCTAATTTAGTAATAAAATGTATTTCATAGGTTAATTTAGTAATAAAATTTATTTCATAGGTTAATTTAGTAATTAAATGTATTTCATAGGTTAATTTAGTAATAAAATGTATTTCATAGGTTAATTTAGTAATAAAATGTATTTCATAGGTTAATTTAGTAATAAAATGTATTTCATAGGTTAATTAGTAATAAAATGTATTTCATGTTAATTTAGTAATACAATGTATTTCATAGGTTATTTTAGTAATAAAATGTATTTCATAGGTTAATTAGTAATAAAATGTATTTCATAGGTTAATTAGTAATAAAATGTATTTCATAGGTTAATTAGTAATAAAATGTATTTCATAGGTTAATTAGTAATTAAATGTATTTCATAGGTTAATTTAGTAATAAAATGTATTTCATAGGTTAATTTAGTAATAAAATGTATTTCATAGGTTAATTTAGTAATAAAATGTATTTCATAGGTTAATTAGTAATTAAATGTATTTCTTAGGTTAATTAGTAATAAATGTATTTCATAGGTTAATTCGTAATTAAATGTATTTCATAGGTTAATTAGTAATAAAATGTATTTCATAGGTTAATTTAGTAATAAAATGTATTTCATAGGTTAATTAGTAATAAAATGTATTTCATAGGTTGATTAGTAATAAAATGTATTTCATAAGTTAATTTAGAAATAAAATGTATTTCATAGGTTAATTTAGAAATAAAATGTATTGCATAGGTTAATTAGTAATAAATGTATTTCATAGGTTAATTAGTAGTAAAATGTATTTCATAGGTTAATTAGTAATAAAATGTATTTCATTGGTTAATTTAGTAATAAAATGTATTTCATAGGTTAATTTAGTAATAAAATGTATTTCATAGGTTAATTAGTAATAAAATGTATTTCATGGGTTAATTTAGTAATAAAATGTATTTCATAGGTTAATTTAGTAATAAAATGTATTTCATAGGTTAAATAGTAATAAAATGTATTTCATAGGTTAATTAGTAATAAAATGTATTTCATAGGTTAATTAGTAATAAAATGTATTTCATAGGTTAATTAGTAATAAATGTATTTCATAGGTTAATTAGTAGTAAAATGTATTTCATAGGTTAATTAGTAATAAAATGTATTTCATAGGTTAATTAAGTAATTAAATGTATTTCATATGTTAATTAGTAATTAAATGTATTTCATAGGTTAATTTAGTAATAAAATGTATTTCATAGGTTAATTTAGTAATAAAATGTATTTCATAGGTTAATTTAGTAATAAAATGTATTTCATAGGTTAATTTAGTAATAAAATGTATTTCATGGGTTAATTTAGTAATTAAATGTATTTCATAGGTTAATTTAGTAATAAAATGTATTTCATAGGTTAATTTAGTAATAAAATTTATTTCATAGGTTAATTTAGTAATAAAATGTATTTCATAGGTTAATTAGTAATTAAATGTATTTCATAGGTTAATTTAGTAATAAAATGTATTTCATAGGTTAATTTAGTAATAAAATCTATTTCAAAGGTTACTTTATAAATAAAATTTATTGCATAGGTTAATTTAATAGTATACATTATTAAACAGGTTTGGGTTTTTTATATTAATTTATTGTTTCTTTTATCAAACAATATGGGATTCGACAAGAATTGTTGAACTCATATAGGTTCTTTCTCTTTCCTAAAACAACAAAACGATTTTACGTTGATAATGATTTTATAAAAGCATCCGATAAACAAGGTAAAAAGACATGAAACCTTTCGACTGGAGAGATGACAACTTTATATGTATGTAAGAGAGAGAGAGAGAGAGAGAGAGAGAGAGAGAGAGAGAGAGAGAGAGAGAGAGAGAGAGAGAGAGAGAGAGAGAGAGAGAGAGTGTGTGTGTGTGTGTGTGTGTGTGTGTGTGTGTGTGTGCATTAGTTACATTCGCATTATATTTCTAAAATTTGTTTCTTTACTTCGTTCTACTTTAAATTTCAAAGATAAAGCTTGAGCTATATAAGACGTGTGTCAACAGACAGCAAAAGAACTGGAATCTTTGCATATTAAAAGAGGGGATTGTAGCTGGAATTTTTGCATCTTAAATAAGTGGGATTGCAGTTGGATACTTTGAATATTAAATACATGGGATTGTAGCTGGAATCTTTGCATATTAAATAGGGGGATTGCAGCTGGAATCTGAATATTAAATAGGGATTGTAGCTGGAATCTTTGAGTATTTATAAAGGGACAATAAAACTTTAGTATTTCAGTATTAGCGCAATAGTTTCATTGTCAAAACCACATGTACACATGGGAGCTAACTAAATTCATTCTGCAAATACCATATTTGAGGATATGCTTATCTACCCTTAATATGTGTGACATTAAGGTTACGTTGCCAGTATCATAACACCGTGGTGACCCATTGATTGGACTAGATAAACCTTTTCTGTTTTTAAATAATGGCAGATAAGGCGATTCCCAGATATCTGCAGGGAGAGAGTTCCAAAGAATAGTAGTAGATACTTTGTGGAAGAGTACTTATTAGCTAGGAACTTGAGTATAAATACCAGAATACAGTATGCATAATCTCTCCATTTTCCTTCGTTGTGCATGAGTTTCCCAGTCTAGTTTCCGCATAGAGACCCGCTAGAGAAATAAATGGGTAGACCTGTAATGATTGGTTTAATTTACTTGTATAATCTATTGGATAGGTTAATAGGATTTAGTTATATTTTATATTGCATAGGTTAATTTACTTATATAATCTATTGCATCGGCTAATTTACTTATATAATCTATTGCATCGGCTAATTTACTTACATAATCTATTGCATCGGCTAATTTACTTACATAATCTATTGCATCGGCTAATTTACTTACATAATCTATTGCATCGGCTAATTTACTTATATAATTTATTGCATCGGCTAATTTACTTATATAATCTATTGCATCGGCTAATTTACTTATATAATCTATTGCATCGGCTAATTTACTTACATAATCTATTGCATCGGCTAATAAGATTTAGCTATATTGTCTATTGCAAAAGTGAATTTAGTTTTATAGTGTATAGCAAAATTGAATTTAGTTTTATAATCTATTGCAAAACTGAATTTAGTTTTATAGTCTATTGCAAAAGTGAATTTAGTTTAATAGTCTATTGCATTGGTTAATTTAGTTTTATATTCTATTGTATTGGTTAATGTAGTTAGATAACCTATTACATACGTTAATTTAGTAATATAACCTATTGCACAGGTGAATGTATTTGTATGACATGGTAGTATTATGTTAACTAAGACTGATTTTATATGTATAGATACTCACACCATTAAATCCATATATAAGTACAGTCTAATTCAATTAACATACATTAAAATACAGTATAAGCACAGTCTAATTCAATTAACGTACATTAAAATACAGTATAAGTACAGTCTAATTCAATTAACGTACATTAAAATACAGTGTAAGTACAGTCTAATTCAATTAACGTACATTAAAATACAGTGTAAGTACAGTCTAATTCAATTAACGTACATTAAAATACAGTTTAAGTACAGTATAATTCAATTAACGTACATTAAAATACAGTGCAAGTAAATACAGTCAAAGGAATGTCTGAGATAGTAAAGGTCCTGTCCAATACATTAAAATACAGTCTACTATTGTAAAAGTACAGTTAATAAACTAATAGTACAGTAATAGTAGTCCAATACAGCATGGTACTCTTACGCATGTACTACTTTAATGGAGTTTGTAGTCTGGTGCTCTTACTTTGTGCTATAACGGGATATAGAGTCTGGTACACTTACCTTTGTGCTGCTCTAATGGGTATGTAGTCTGGTACTCGTACCTTTGTATTATTCTGATGGGATATATAAGCTTGTACTCTTATCTTTGTGCAAGTCTAACAGAGTATATAGTCTGGTACTCAAAACTTTGTGCTAATCAACTGGGTATTTCGTCTGGTAATTTATACTTCTCTAATCTGGTATAATGCTAAGATGATTTCGTATGTGAGAGAGAGAGAGAGAGAGAGAGAGAGAGAGAGAGAGAGAGAGAGAGAGAGAGAGAGAGAGAGAGAGAGAGAGAGAGAGAGAGAGAGAGAGAGTACAAGTAACAAATCTAAAGTAAATTCAGGTGTATAGCTTGTCATACATCAACTAGTTCATCATTAATTTAAAATGACTTTTAAAAGGATAAAGAGTGGTGTTAAATATTTAAATTGTCGATATTGATTAAACAATGCGGGGGAAAATGTTTTTGTTGCAGCCTTTTCCACTCTTTGGTTTAAATAAATGCTAATTGCACTTTAATCGAGAAATCGCGTTAAAATACTTTCAGTTCCTACTCATGCCTAAGGCAAGTTGAAAGAACTATTAATGATTTGGACATTATCGATGTGTTTTTTTTTTCAGTTACTGTGTATCTTTCACATTAAATGGAGCATTTGCCGTAAATATTTCATTTTAACCTTCATTCCGTTCATAGAAACGAGAAATAAATGCACGCTCATCCGCCCGCGTAAAATAATTGATACTTCTTTTACGCTGAAGGACTGTACCTAAATGATCATCAAAATTTCATATTTATGACTCCAGTCAAGAAAGATATAATTATTCTGACCAAATTCATGTGTTGTCGTTCATTTGGGATTTCACGTTTTAGATGATTATATGTTAGACTTTGTAATCAGGCGAGACCCATTCGCTAGGTCACGTGAGAGACTCAATCGAGGCCAACTCGATTCGTATTCCTTACAGTATTGGTAATTCGGTTTGATGTCAATTTCAATCTTGATAATATGAAGAATTGTGAATTTTTAGAAATATCGTTTTATGAGCAATAAAAATGTGAAATTGGATCATAATATTTTCACATCTTCAACATAAAATGCATTCAGTCTGGAAAAAAATCGTTTTCTTATTATTACTGCATTATTTTATAAGTGAACACTATTTCACCTCAATTTGGACTCAAATTAGATCTTGCTTTAGCATATTTCAACTTATTATAATCGATTTAGTTACCTAATCTAAATATCATACTTGCCATTAACACATCATTCTTGTTGTCATCTCTAACTTCACCATCTTAGGCATTTCAATATGCTCTGACTGAAATTACATTTTAAATGATTCTTTAAAAAAAATTAGTTACATTTTTCACAATGTTTTCTTTCTCTATTTCGTCCAGTCAGTGTCAAATTGAAAAAAAAACTAAATTTAAATTATCTTTCATGTGTGTGTGTGTGTGTGTGTGTGTGTGTGTGTGTGTGTGTGTGTGTTACAGCTCAATTTGACTAACATGTCGCCCACTTTGTTGTGATTATAAAATCAGAATTTTTCATCTATTTATTTCGGTGTTTTCCTAACACAAAACTGAGCACAAATATTATCATTTCACACAAGACTAGTCAAGTTTAGTATTTGTCAGTAAAACTGTTTTGTAACGAATCGATACCATAAAGAATACAAACTTTATCCAGTTTCGGATGGTTTATTTTTGATAATGGAGATGGCAGCGTTGTGCATCGATACTGTCGGTATCACTCATCAGGCGGTGTATTGGTTCGATACTGCCCGGTATCACTCATCAGGCGGTGTGTTGGTTCGATACTATTGGTATCACGCATCCGGTTATTGACTTCTGCTAGGGACATTAGGAGAAAATCGAAACTGAAGATCATCAATGTCACATTCTTGTCGATTTATAATTCAACTTGCTTGATGTTGCGATTCCAAGAACACTGTATCTGTCTTCAAACTGTAGACAGATGGGTTACGGATGGACGTTATCTTGGGCTTGACTTAAAATCAAAGCTCATTAACGATTGAACGCGTGTATCGGAGAAGAGAAAAGGTGAGTGAACATGTCTAAGTAGAACATGCTTTTTCGCTTTTAACAAAAGATTGAACTCACAAATGTTTTTGCGTGTGCAAACTAGCCACCGGCTGGATTGTAGGTGCAAACTATAGTATCGTTCTTCAGTCCCAGAAATATGTCTGACATTGTCTTATTTATTCAAACTTTGTTGTAAATTCGAAAACTTAGAGACGAAACAATGTTTGCTGTTAAATTTAAAAAGTAAAGAAAATTTTAGCCTATCCTATCGCGCACGCACAAGAAATTCAACAAAAATTGATTGCATAATTATAAATACTTAGTACCAACAAGTTCATGGAGACCAAAAGTGTATTTTTGCATCCTTGCTGAGTTTCCTGATTAGACATTTGTGTGTTTATAATAAGACCATGTGATTCAGATGTTTCCACCAGCATGCCAAAACAAAAATAAAAATAATATTTGAAGAGGAACATGAAGTGGACATTCAAAACAGTTTAGTATAGCTACACCCACCAACACTCCAAAAATTTGAAATGAAACGTTGTTGTCAGCCAACCAAACCAAAAGAGTGAACTGTGCAGTTTTAACAAATATCTCATAGTTTATGATCTAGCTGACTTATGCGAACGCTCATTGGAGCAGCTATTATGATGCCACAAATCAACGACACCTCACTACTGAAACACACTCTATTGTTAGGTTAGCAAAATCCCAAAAAGGGAAACCAATCTTGCTGTGTTGATTAGGTTAGTAGGAGTTACTTCCTTGACTTTAATATCTGATCATTATTTTAAAAATAAAAATAAATTTTAAAAATGTAAAGAATATTTTATGGGCATGTCACATATACACATACATGTCTAATTAACAGACTCTCCATTTATATGAAATGCACTTGGATTTCCCCTCAGGATGTCTTATACGCTTAAGGCAGACGATATTCAAATCTTTTTGCATCGTGTGCGGGAATATAAACGACAACACTCTTGTGACAGTATACATTTTTGCTAAATGAGTTGTCGCTACATCGTTGATATCGATAATTTCTGCCGTTTCATCTTGCTTTCTTGCTTCGTACATTTTGAATATCACAACTTAATACAGGATATATGTTTTCGGAGTAGATATAAATAAATATTTCACGAGTGAAGTGGAAACAGTACTTCCTCATCACTACGAAAAAGTACAATATATATATATATATATATATATATATATATATATATATATATATATATATATATATATATATATATATATATATATATATATATATATATATATATATATATATTAAAGGCTAAATCGGTCAATTAACAATTTTACATGGAATGTTTTTAATGTTCTGGGACAATGCGATTAACATCTTCATTAGTACATAGATAATTTAAAAAAGATGACAATTGCCATACTGTTTAGGCTGCAACCTTTTATACATGTAATGTAAAAATTATTAATTTTTTGTTGTTTTTGTTTGTTTATATCTGCATTACAACATGAATTGCATGGCTTCAGCATGCTTGCAGTCTCGTTCGGTAACAGACGACGGTACACCCATGTTTAAATGGTAACTTAATTTCGGTTTGCAATCAACACTCATCTATTCTCAATTTCTCGTTTTCATCGTTTTCATCGTTTTCGAAGATAAGTATGATTGTTCACAAGAGCTAAACTCGCCACTTAAACATTTTTCAAATTTTATTTTTTTAGTTAAATATCTATCGCTTTTCCCTACAAACTGGTACCCTTTGTTACAAAGGTATATGAACCGCTCCGGTGGCCTAGTGGTTAGAGCGTCCGCCCCGGAAGCGGGAGGTCGTCGGTTCGATCCCCGGCCGAGTCATACCTGCCTCGCTTGGCGCTCAGCATTAAGAGGTTAGTGTTAGGACTGGTCGGCCTGGTGTCAGGATAATGTGACTGGGTGAGACATCATGTTACATGTCTGCGGCATGATGTCTCAGTGCTCGACATCACTATAAACTGCTTCACTGCAGACATCGTAGCGATATGACTGAAAAATTGTTAAAGCTACGTTAAAAATCCTAATCAAACAAGCAAACAAACAAAGGTGTATGTATACTAAGGTTACACTGAATATCGAACGGAATAGGCCGTGCAAGTTATGTCACTGGTAATTTACATCATTCAATTTGTTTTGTTTGTTATAAGAGTTTTTACACTTGAATTAATCATTTTTGTTTTATTTGTTGTGCGTACACAACAGCCCTAGCCAAACAGTCTTTTTTAAATATTTTAAATTTTTAATTCTAGTCTCAGAACTCTAAATAGTGGTCTACACTCTTGGTCACCTACGTGTACAAAATTTGATCAAAGAATTGCGGCGATGAGCTTCACGGATTCTTATCATCGGTGTTCAAAACTGCCATAACACGTACATATCTGAGCCGAAGGTAGCCGATTCAAGCCAGAGAAATGATAATAGGATATTGTTGATAAAGTGCAATAAAGTTTAAGCTGTCTGAGCATACGTTTAACTATACCACATACAGTGACCATAATACAAATTGCCATGCGTAGAACTCGTCCTTATCATCTGGTCTGATTTATTTGTTACTTAACACAGAACATCGGTAACCATGGAAAGCCCCCACAACTACAAAAATATATTTTTTTTAAATTATCAATGCTTCGAAACGTACCAAGTTAGAAATTACGAGATCATTTTACTGATGAAAAATACGTCATTTGACATGGTTTGATAATTTATGTCAAGCTAACAATTTTAGTTTTATCGAACTTCTACCACATTGTATACTAATTTAGTTTATTCAGCTGCATTCACATTTAATATACATTCAATTTTTTGAACTGCAGTAAAATTGAATAACTATTCAAATTTAATTTCATTATATTCATATTTAATAAGCATTACATTTTATTCAACTGCATTCACAATAAATAGCCATTCAGTTTTATTCAACTGCATTCACATTGAATAACCATTTAATTTTATTCAATTGCGTTCACATTGAATAACAATTTAATTTCATTCAACTGCAATCTCATTGAATAACCATTCAATTTTATCCAACCGCTAAGTAGTTTATGCCATCGGATTGTTAATTAATGATATACGAACTGCATGCACGTTTTTGGTACGAAAGTCCGAAGACAGGCCGATTGGTGCTCACTGACTGACACATTACTGTTAATATCAGAGATTGACTTCATTTGATTGCGCTTCTACGGCATATTGAAGAGTGAAGGAGTATGTATACCAACACTATTACTCCTCCTTTTTATGACTTCCACACTCCACCAAATACATTTTTAACTTTTTTATATTTAATCGGATAAACATAACATTTTACATATTAAAGTGGTGTGAAAAACACCAGACTGGCTTCCAGCTTTATTATTATTACCCCAGTGCTCTGCCGCTTTGGTGACGAGAACACCCAAATTTGATTATTTGGTGACGAGAACACCCAAATTTGATTATTCGGTGACGAGAACACCCAAATTTACCCAAATTTGATTATTTGGTGACGAGAACACCCAAATTTGATTATTTGGTGACGAGAACACCCAAATTTACCCAAATTTGATTATTTGGTGACGAGAACACCCAAATTTTATTATTTGGTGACGAGAACACCCAAATTTGATTATTTGGTGACGAGAACACCCAAATTTACCCAAATTTGATTATTTGGTGACGAGAACACCCAAATTTGATTATTTGGTGACGAGAACACCCAAATTTGATTATTTTTAAAATGTGTTCAATCAAAGCATGTTACACTAAAACGTAGAATATTCATTATGCAGGACTTACATGAAAGACTAAGCTTGCGAAATTCGCCAACCAACGCCGGCTCACAAAATACCTTGACCTACTCTTTAACCAGAAAATTAGAGTAAGAAAGAAAATATAAGGGATAAAGTTCTGCTGGATTTTATATACAAAATATGAAGAACAAAATTCGGGTCTTTATAGAATCTTTCTGAGATGAACGCGTACAGAAGATTTCCCGTGTGTTCGTTGTAGCATCTATAGCGGTTGAAGTCTATTGCGACGATTACCTAGCAATCAATTTGCTCTGGGTATTTGATCTAGTGATGTGTGTGTGTGTGTGTGTGTGTGTGTGTGTGTGTGTGTGTGTGTGTGTGTGTGTCTGACGGTAACGCAGGAACTCAAGTTCAATTACGAACTGATTTATGATAAAACACAATTATATTCAAGTTTTGTCTAAATTAGCTTATTTAAGCAAACCGGGAAATGTCTCATTGCCGTTTATATTGTCATACATAACTGGTCTTGACATTTGGAAAAGGCTTTGAAACACACAAATCGATGCAAAACATGATGTTTTCACTCCTACTTCCAGTTACTATCACGCTGAATATATCCTCCCATATTTAATAGGCAAATATAAATGCATCAATACCAACATGGATCGTAAATATTTAGTGTCCCATTTAAAACATCAAACTTGATTTTCTTAGCATTCAACAAGTTATATTTAACAACTGTTTAATATCTTAGCCAATAAACTCTCTCTCTCTCTCTCTCTCTCTCTCTCTCTCTCTCTCTCTCTCTCTCTCTCTCTCTCTCTCTCTCTCTCTCTCTCTCTCTCTCTCTCTCTCTCTCTCTCTCTGTAAACATACCAACACCTATGGTTTCCATATAGCCTCAATAATCGTTAGATGGAAACAACAGTAGATATGCAATGGTATCAGAGCTTTATGTAATTTTTAGCAAACCCCCCTTCTTTTAACTTAGTGTCATTTTACCTTTGTTCTGTAATGATGATGAATGAATGCAAAATATACTTTATTACGGACAAATGGTCAAACCCATTAAATCAGATATGTATGTATGTATGTATGTATGTATGTATGTATGTATGTATGTATGTATGTATGTATGTATGTATGTATTGTGTGTGTGTATGTGCGCTTGTATATATGTAGGTAGGTAGGTACGTACGTACGTACGTATGCGTTGTTTGGTACCCTGCATTTTTCGCTACATTACGAACGTAATAAAGACGGCAGGGAAGGAAACTAAAAGTGTATAATACATTCGTAATAATATGGTGAATAGGCAGTAATAGTATGAGAGAACGAGATGTGAGAGAACTATATTTGAGAGAATGAGATGTGAGAGAACTATATTTGAGAGAACGAGATGTGAGAGAACTATATTTGAGAGAACGAGATGTGAGAGAACGATATATGAGAGAACGAGATATGGATAATCTAATTACGATAAGTCGTTTGTAAAGTTCATTCTAATTTGGTGTCATGTTCTTTAGTTATACAGCACATTCGTACATTGGCAGACTCTATTAACAATAAATGATGCAAGGTGTCAGGTTCTTATTTCTTCACGCCTTCCCCAATATTGCTTCTTACCTCTCAGACCAATATATTTCAACCAATTTCGTTGTAGATTAGTCAACTCTCATTCAAAGGTACTACTATGTGTATGATTCACACATGATGTCGCACCTTTCAAACGCATGTGCAGATGCAGCTAATACAATCGGGATCATAATGACGATTATGAGAATGCAAACCATCGATATGTTATACTTATAACAAGCGTTTTGGGACCTAGACGATGAAGAGGTAACGAAAAAAGTATCATTGAATCGTTTAATATCACATAGCAACATACGTCCTATCTAAAGAGAGAAAAAAGCTGGACCTTTGGGAGAAATATCGGTTTTCAAATGCGATGCTAAGGCACGGGTCTGTATACTTATAGTTTTGCTCGATTTTATTACACGCTTTGTTTTTCCTTGGTTGTATCACAATGTTCTACGACCAGTTCTGTCAACATGTAAGGAACTTTTTTTCTGTAATTTCTCAGGGCATTCGTTCGTTTTAGAACCGTATGCAGCCAAATATTCAGTGTATACATTGTTTATACTGGTTCCACGGTGGAAATATTGTTTATACTGGTTAAACAGTGGAAACATTGTTATACATGTTCCACAGTGGATACATTCTTTATACTTGTTCGACAGATGATATGTTGTTTATACTAGTTGCACAGTGGAGACATTGTTCATGCTTGTACAGGGTTTTTTTTATTGCTTGTACAGTAGTTTTGTATTGCTTGTACTGGTTCCACAGTGAATTCGTTTCTACTGATTCAAGGATGTGTAGATTTTTCATACTGTTTCCGCAAACATATTATATTAAAGTGCGGATAACAAATGTTTGATTTTCACTTATGCGATTAAAGTTTAAAGACCTTAGCTGGCGACGTGGATTCGTTCGCGGTGTTGGATGCTAATCGCGACACTGTATATTTGAAATCTGTTGGATAATTCTCAAATTTGCAGAAATCAGGATTTGTTGTTGAAATGAGGATTCTTTTCATTTGTCGTGATTTCGATAATGCACATCTACACAAATGAAAATTAAGAGTATCTCTAGACGGGTCAAAAGTTTGATAAAGAATACAACATATTAACATCTTCATAAAATATGTAAATTGTCTGACATTGTTCTGATGTTGTGACTGGGTTAGTCATTTTGAGTTCACGAATTTTGATGTAATTTTGTGATTTTAAGTTTTGAACTTTTAGACAATAAACTTTGTTATGTATTATATATGGTATGCAAGCCTGACGATGGGAGTTAAGATGGTAAAGAACATATAACTGACACTCTTCTCTGTATGTTGCTTGAAATCAACCTTCCATTTTTTAAAAATCAAAATGTTTTGTAAAAAATATTGTTGGGTGCATGTTCGAATTCTTTTCAGGACAGAAGGAGAGGTTCGCCTTGCCGTGTCTCAGCGAAAGGCGATTGACCCAGTGTAATCTTTGATGTGATGTTATACCGTTAAACACAAGTCCACCAACCAACCCATAAAACCCAGATAAATTCTATCTAGTTATATTATCTTGTCAAGCATTACCCGAATAGCAAGTCATTCTATTGGGAAGAAAGTGAACTGAGATACTTTTATTTTTTCTTATTTCCAAAAATATGTCTATTTGCCAGAAAACGTATTTGTTCTTCATTTTATTTTGTCTTTGATTAGGAACCAACAACAACATCAAAACCATCATGGAGGTAACTGTTAGTGCAGTGCCACACTATTCAGCCCAAAACCAATGTCTGAGCTGCATCGATGATTTCCACTCGCGCACTTGAGACCTGTATCCAAAACAATAATATCGTTTTTTTAGGAACCATTTCATCAAAGATTGTTCTACTTGTCAGACATACCAATCATGCCCTTACTATAGTGCTTACTGTATTACATTTCCCTTCTTTGGTTTATTCTTCCGTTCGTAAATAACTTATTCTTTTTCTCCAGATTTCGTAGTGGTCAGCAACTTCTTTCTCCGTTATAACTTTTGCACTTATAATTGATTTGTATTACTCTACTATTGATATTTATTACTTCACTATTGATATTTATTACTTTACTATTGATATTTATTACTTTACTATTGATATGTATTACTTCACTATTGATATTTATTACTTCACTATTTATATTTATTACTTCACTATTGATATTTATTACTCAGTTATTGATATTTATTACTTCACTATTGATATTTATTACTTTACTATTGATATGTATTACTTCACTATTGATATTTATTACTTCACTATTTATATTTATTACTTCACTATTGATATTTATTACTCTGCTATTGATATTTATTACTTCACTATTGATATTTATTACTTCACTATTGATATTTATTACTTTACTATTGGTATTTATTACTTTACTATTGATATGTATTACTTCACTATTTATATTTATTACTTCACTATTTATATTTATTACTTCACTATTGATATTTATTACTCTGCTATTGATATTTATTACTTCACTATTGATATTTATTACTTCACTATTGATATTTATTACTTTACTATTGATATTTATTACTTTACTATTGATATGTATTACTTCACTATTGATATTTATTACTTCACTATTTATATTTATTACTTCACTATTATATTTATTACTCTGCTATTAATATTTATTACTTCACTATTGATATTTATTATTTTACTATTGATATTTATTACTTCACTATTGATATTTATTACTTCACTATTGATATTTATTACTTCACTATTTATATGTATTACTTTACTATTGATATTACTTTACTATTGATGTGTATTACTTCACTATTAATGTGTTGTACTTCACTATTATATTTATTATTTTACTATTTATATTTATCACTTACTATTATTGTTCATTACTTCACTATCGATGTGTTTTACGTCACTATTTATATTTATTACTTCACTATTATATTTATTACTCTACTATTGATATTTATTACTTCACTATTTATATGTATTACTTTACTATTGATGTGTTTTACTTCACTATTATATTTATTATTTTACTATTTATATTTATCACTTACTATTATTGTTCATTACTTCACTATCGATGTGTTTTACGTCACTATTTATATTTATTACTTCACTATTATATTTATTACTCTACTATTGATATTTATTACTTCACTATTTATATGTATTACTTTACTATTGATGTGTTTTACTTCACTATTTATATTTATTACTTTACTAATAATGTACATTACTTCACTAATGATGTGTATTACTTCACTATTGATGTGTATTACTTCACTGTTAATGTATATTACTTCACTATTGATGTATATTACTTCACTATTGATCTGTGTCACTTCACTATTGATGTGTATTACTTCACATTCGATCTGTATTACTTCACTATACTTGCTCAAGTGATTAAATATTAGTACTATATACATTATGTTTATAAGCTGAGTCCAACTGCAAACAACATAGACCCAGATAATGCGCCGGAAAAACAGAGTCAATGTTGTTTCTTCTTGCGATGCGTCTATTAAAAATGCAGCTACTCAGATCTGTCGGCAAATTAAGAGCATGTGCAGATCGAAATTTGACCGAACTCACTAATGTCCCTTAGCAAAGATGTTTCTCTCTTAATGAGAGAGAGAGAGAGAGAGAGAGAGAGAGAGAGAGAGAGAGAGAGAGAGAGAGAGAGAGAGAGAGGTAAGCATCCGTGGAATACATCCTTACTTTACCGGTAAACTTCTTTTATTCGTTCACGGAAATAAAGTAAAGCAAGAAAAGATGACGCTTTGAGGGTGCTGTCTTTCCTCGAAATAACCTAACCTGAAAATGTGAATTTAACTTGACAATGTAGGAAGGGCAGCCCTATTTGCTCAGGCGTGAACTTATCAACGATTACGTACATATCCCAGAGTCAAAAGACAATGTTGTTTTCTCTTTTCTGTATTTTTAAAGTCTAAAAAGGCTAGGTGATGAATGGTGTTCAACAGAAAACGTTATTACATTAGGACCTGCTCAACGAATAGCCCAGAACTTTCAGCATAATAATAGAAAAAGAAAATAGTTTTAAATAAGTAGTTTGAGCAGAGATTATGGATCCTAGATTTAAATTGGAACATAAAAGTGGACTGTTATATTATTGGAATGGTTACATAATATTAGCATAAGAATGAAGTTGCCGAATTTCTGACTGACGTGTTGTGCTATTCTCATACATTTGTTCTCCATTGCTGACTGCTTTTGTCTCTCTTTCCAGGCTTGACAGTGTTCTGGGAAGCTTTGCAACATACGCACGGCTAAAGGGCCGCTATGACGACGACTGGATAGATCGTCTGAATCATCTGTACACGACCATCGTATTCATCATTTTCACGATAGTCGTCAGCACGAAACAATATGTCGGCGAACCCATCCATTGTTGGTGCCCAGCAGAATTTTCGGACGCTATGGTGGACTATACGAACAACGTGTGCTGGGTCTCCAACACGTATTTCGTGCATTTTCATGAGGATATACCACGACTCGACGCCATGAAGGAAGATCGTGAAATCGGGTATTACCAGTGGGTTCCTATGATTCTCTTGTTTCAGGCCCTACTGTTTAAAATCCCATGTATTTTGTGGCGAATTTTAACAGCGTCGGCTGGCGTCAATTTGGATAAAATCGTAACCTTGGCGGCGGAAACACAGTACATATCACCGGATGACAGAGAAAGGACAATACGACACGTGGTACGATACATGGATCGGTGGTTGGAAAACTCGCGAGAATACCGCTCAGGATGTCTAATACGATTAAGGCAAACGGTATCCAAATATTGCTGCATCGTTTGCGGAAAAAGATATGGCAACTATCTTGTGACAATATACATGCTCATCAAACTGTTGTATATGAGTAATGCTATCGGTCAACTCTTCATTTTGAACGAGTTTCTGGGTACAAACTACAATGTTTATGGGTTTGAGGTTATGGGACAGCTGTCACGTGGCGAGGCTTGGGAGGAGTCGCCGAGGTTTCCAAGAGTGACGATGTGTGATTTTGTCATACGGCAACTACGTAATGTGCAGAACTACAGTGTACAGTGTGTATTACCCATAAATCTTTTTAACGAAAAGATTTTTATATTTATATGGTTTTGGTTGGTGTTCGTCAGTGTCCTAAGCAGCGCAAACTTTCTTGTCTGGTCTTATATCATGGTGTTCAGACAACACAGAATCAGGTACCTCAAAAAATTCCTCCGTGTCAATGACTGTTACAAGACAGAGTTGGACAAGAAAATGGCGGTAAAGTTCTGTGAGCAATACCTACGTCAGGATGGTATTTTTGTCCTTAGACTCGTTGGTAAAAATGCAAATGACGTACTGGTGTCGGAGCTCATTTACCAACTTTGGAACCATTATCGCAATAAACCATTGTTCAAACACGCCAACCAGATTTCGGATGACAACAGCAATGTTTGACTAACAGTGCGGAAACTGCTCGGAATTCTAAAGTCACAGCAGACTTCGATGTACGAAAGTTTTGAGCACGAAGTCGTAAATCTGGCCGATAGTGGCCATAGCATTCCGAATGGATATGTAGTTTCCGATTATCATGAA
>JAQISU010001244.1:10874063-10926563 GCA_029339505.1 Unio delphinus
TAAAGTCATCTGTAGATTGCCTGTAGTCTGTTGAAAGTGTTAATTTAAAAAAAAAACGCTTAAAATTAGTACTGGCCATAAATTCGGTCCTGAAATGACGTCTTCGTATCGGTACACGTGTCTATCTGAATTTTGCCTGTTTGACTAAAAAATTATATAGGTAATTTTTCGAAAACGGTATGTAAGGCAACTGTTGTGCCGCTCCGGTGGCCTAGTGGTTAGATCGTCCGCCTCGGATGCAGAAGGTCTTGGATTCGATTCCCAGCCGAGTCATCCCAAAGATTTACAAAAATGGTACTAAACACCTGCCTCGCTTGCCGCTCAGCTACAAGAGGTAAGTATTAGGACTGCTTGGCCTGGTGTTAGGATAATGTGACTGGGTGTGACAGCATGCTTCATGTCTGCGACATGATGCCCCAGTGCTAGACATCACTATAAACTGCCAAACTGCAGACATCGTAGCGGTATGACTGACAAAATGTTAAAGCTACGTTTAAAATCTAAATCACACACACACACACTATATATATATATATATATGCGATAAACGCTGGATTCGAAACTAGCCTAATAGGTAAAAACTCAAGGTAAGTATAGATAGCATTGCTTAAATCTAGCTTACATGTAACACTCCATAACTCGGGATCTGCATTTCTAGACAAATTACCAAACAAGTGGGATTTTTTGTGTTTTTTTTTAGCAAACAGGCTAACTTAATTACATGTGTAACGCAAGGTCGATCTGGCACATTGATTTCGAAATCACTGGGAATGACGCAGTGTCTTGAAACCAGGATTTGGAAAGATACTACTGATGATTTCAGTGGTTTTGAAAGCGATGTAACAGAAAGCGCGTTATAGCAGGGATATTATATGTATGTATCATATTGTGTAAAGCAGAAAGTTTCATGGATAGTGTTCATTATATTTAGAGCAAATAAAATTTTAGAAGATTAATAGCCTCCATTTGACAAATTAATGCTCAACGGTGAAAAGCGCCGACATTTTAAAATGCGTCCACGTTAAATATATTGCAAAATCTGTCTTCAGGAATAGATTTTTTTGCGATTTCAGTTTAATGCGTGGGAAGAATGTACTGTATTTATATAATTCTCAACCAAATGTGAAAGTTTAGGCTCAGCACTGCCGTCGCACAGTGCGTGTAAGTTGTAAAATGCACAGCCTTATAGTAAGTCAATTTTAAGTTTAAAATTATTTGAAAGAATTTTAATTAATATTGTGTAATGATTAAAAAATAAACAAAATAATGAAGTTTGTTTAATATAATAATACATATTATCTAAAAATAATTACGGATTTTACGTTTTCACTCTTTTATTGAGCCAAGTATAAGTAAGGGGAAGATAACTCTCTGTTACAATATATGATACTAAAAGAGTATATTTGATTTGAATATCATTGTTAAGAATCTTGAAAGGTAGGCGATAATATATCGCCTACCTTATATATTTAGTTACAAAATTATAATCTCGAAATGTCTCAGCTCCAAATCATTAATTTGAATGCTTGTACAGATAATTACTTTAAAATGACTGATTTGAATACATTTACACATAATTACTTTAAAATGACTGATTTGAATGCTTGTACAGATAATTACTTTAAAATGACTGATTTGAATACATTTTCAAATAATTACTTTAAAATGACTGATTTGAATGCATTTGCAGATAATACTTTAAAATCACTGATTAGAATGCATTTGCAGATAATATTTTAAAATCACTGATTTGAATGCATTTGCAGATAATACTTTAAAATCATTGATTTGAATGCATTTGCAGATAATACTTTAAAATCACTGATTTGAATGCATTTGCAGATAATTACTTTAAAATCACTGATTTGAATGCATTTGCAGATAATACTTTAAAATCACTGATTTGAATGCATTTGCAGATAATTACTTTAAAATTACTGATTTGAATGCATTTGCAGATAATACTTTAAAATCACTGATTTGAATGCATTTGCAGATAATACTTTAAAATGACTGATTTGAATGCATTTGCAGATAATACTTTAAAATGACTGATTTGAATACATTTACACATAATTACTTTAAAATGACTGATTTGAATGCTTGTACAGATAATTACTTTAAAATGACTGATTTGAATGCTTGTACAGATAATTACTTTAAAATGACTGATTTGAATGCATTTAGACATAATTACTTCTAAATAAAATAACTTATCTGAATGCTTGTATAGATAGATAATTAATAATTACTGATTTGATTACATGCACAAATACTTACTAAATAACTCATTATTCAAATATATTCAACATGTACAGATAATAATTTCTAAAAGTATCATCACATGGAAGAGATTGGCTGGTTTGCATAGGCATGTTACCTTGTATCTGACAAACTGGTAACTTTTTCCAAAATTTAAATAAAATTATCAACATTTTTATCTACCATAGAAAATGTTTTAAGAATTTAAAATATTATTATTATTGCGTACAATGTCTTAAAGTACTTACTTAGTGCAATAGTTCATTAGTTCTTAACATTATAACATATTATTACTTTATGACCATGTTTGTTAGTAATAACATTATAATATATTATTACTGTATGACCATGTTTGTTATTAATAACATTATAATATATTATTACTTTATGACCATGTTTGTTCGATCTTTTAAATTGATTTACTTATATCTCATCATATTGTATCATATAATGACACATTACATGTACAGTCAGTCATGCTTCTACTATGTATATGTATACGTACATCACTGTACATATGTAATAGGTAAAATGTTGTTGACACATAAGGATTGAAAAGAAGATGAATACTGTCCAGTCTAAGATATGTGTAATGATATACAGTGTTTCTGAAAGAACTTTTATGATAATTATTAAACGGTTTTCTTTTTGCAGAATTTCTGATTTAAATGGTCTGAAGATTAATTAAGATTCAAAAATATAAATGTATATACAGACGCAATCAGATTCATCTACTGTCAGGTCTTAAGATAAACACGTTAAGGGAAGCGGCTCAAAACATTATTATCAGCATAAACGAAATTTCACAAGCAAAACACATTGTTAGACAATGAATTTTGTTGTTTGTTTTTTTTAAATTTGTTATACCATCATTAGATGGTTTTTACTTTCATTGGTATGATTTGTCGCCTATCAGAAATCAGTCCAGGAATATAAAAGGTCCCCACAAAAAGATGAATCTCGGAGCTACCGCAAACAAGAATTACCTATTGTAGTCAGTAGCATTGGCAGGTAACAATCGTTCCAAAGACTTACAAACGCTAAAGTCTGTTGAAGAGACTGGAGAATGGTGTAATAAAATTTCTTACACTATATCAAAGCTACGAACTGGGCTTTACTAATTAGTACCTCCTCTGCCTTTTCCAAATGTGTACTGTTACGGAAAAGACAGTGTTGTCCAAACTGAAGGCTTTGCTAATACCAAACACTGATATAAAAGTATTTCTTTATTTATGTGCATGTACATAATGTTGATTGATTTAGATGTTTATTATGAAGTTAGAGTATTGAAGTTTTTGATTGAATGTTAACGTCGTTGTATAGTTTAATTAGACATTCCTTACAGTTGACAAGTAAATACGATGACAGGAAATTACACCAAGCAATGCCAAAAACAAGAGTTCACCAAAATTTTTGTTTTAGCTCAACATTTTGATTGGATATAACTTTTTATCAGTCATCAATCAAACTGTTGTTTTGTATGCATGCAGAGGAGTGTAACAATACAAAGGGGTTCAGTTGTGTTTATATTTGTATAAAGCGTGATATTTACCACCGATTTGTACAGCAAATTCCTACTGAAATAAACTATGCACAAGAAATTGTCTTCTTTTTCTTCTCTCTCTCTCTCTCTCTCTCTCTCTCTCTCTCTATATATATATATATATATATATATATATATATATATAGAAAGGCTTAAGTTACATCGAAAGTCTTTCAATGATTTCACTGATTAGTCTTGAAAGATCTAATCATGAGCAAAAATAAGTGTTCTTTACATCACATCTTTTGTTCAAATTATTGTTATTGATGTTAACAAGTACACAGTACACGCCATCATCTTTATTACTACAGCTTATTCTGGTGTACAATCTATTCGTGCGCCTGTATCAACGTGAGATTGGCAATGGTCCTGAAGGTAAAGGTCTTGATGACAGTTTCTTGTGAGAGGAACACAAAATGGGGCAGGTTGGAAAATCATTGAATTTAAAATCTGAAAAAGCAGGTAAACAATGCAGAACTTTATATATTGTAACGGTTCTAGTAACATTACCGACGCTTGATAATGACGGTTTAGGGAACTACAGAACTGTTTCTAACCTACATTCATGTCAAAAATCGTCGAAGGAGTTATTTTATCCCAACTTGTGTCTCATCTAATTTCAACATCGCCATAGCACTGAAACGGTCCTGCTAAGTGCAGTTATCGACCATCTCTCTGCTTTTGGATAGTGTAAAGATTACATCCTTACCCTCATTGTCAGCAACATTTGACGCAATATGCCAATATATATATATATATATATATATATATATATATATATATATATATATATATATATATATATATATATATATATTACTTCACTGTGTCCAGAATATATTTGGTATTCACCTTACAGCCCAACCATGGTTCAAGCAACACTTATTTAACAGGACACAAAATGTGTCTGTAAATAAAAAACATTCCAGCTCAGTTATGTTTTTGGTGTTCCACAGGGCTCCGTTTTCGGACCAGTTCTCTTTCGTCTCTACACTCAGCCGCCATAGGTGTTATAGACCTAGATCCGGTGTCTCAGTGTACGCTGGTTACACCCAAACATTCAAATATAACTGCCCAGCTAAAGTTGAGGCTATACCATCAATGGCGTAAAGATGGGCATTTCGGATGTGAAGCACGACAGGTAAAAAAATACTCTCGATGAACGATGATAAAATTGAAGACACCCTGAACATCACACTCATTCGCATCCTTTACCTCAAGCAATTAATATCAGTAATACAGCATTACATTTAAACAGTCAATACGAAACCTACGTGTCACTCTCGACAGTCATATCTCCTTACTAAAACATGTCACTAAAACATGTCACTAAAACATGTCACTAAAACATGTCACGACAAAATGAAAGGCTGCATATCGCGCGTCGAGACGCGTCTGCTCATTTCGCAATTTCCTTCCAGGTAATGCCACGAAAACACTCGTGATTCCTTAGGACATTCAAGGCTGGACGATTATAATTCTGGTTCGTCTCGGTATCTACTACAGAAACTTCAAGGGGGCCCCGAGTGGCCGAGTGGTCTAAAGCGCTGTCCGTTACGGACCACTGCCATCTCACCTCTGTCTGCGTGTGTTCGAGTCAAAGATTCGGCAAATGTAGTTATGTGAGAAAGCTTGCCAGTAGCTTCTCGTGGGTCGGTGGTTCTTTCCGGGGTTTGTCCGGTTTCTTCCTCCACCATTAATACTGGTCGCCATGTATAGCCTATATTGTGCTGAAAAATGGCGTTAAAACATAAAAAAACAAAACAGAAACTTCAAAAAATTCAAAACACAGCTACCCGGATTATACTTCGAATACGAAGAACTGACACAGTAGCAGATTAAAAAAATGTAATATTAAATCATTACTAATTGAGATTCTTCTTATCACATATTTTTCTTCCACTAGAAATTATTTAGATAGAAAGGAGAACGAATAATTTAGTTCATTCTGACAGACGGTGCACCTTTCATTTGTTGTGCATAAAATATAGTCCCACGCAACGTTGAACTAATAAAAGTAGATTGTACTCTCTTACAAACTATAAATCAGAGATAAAACTTTCCTCTGAATAAGCATATTATTTTAATATGACAAAATCAAAACAGAATGATCAATGCGATGTGATGCCAGAATACATGTTTACCTTAAAATGTCACTTTCATAACGAAATATTACATTGTTGTAATTTTCATATGAAATATGATTTCTGGATGCAGAAATTCCCACATTTACTGCAATGCATTCGTAACCGGATATTTACAGTCTTTCACTGGAACAATAGACTGTACAGAAGACATACACACATTGCTTTTTGAGTCAGATTCCATATATCATGGATATACAGCCCTCTACACCATCCCTCCCTATCCTTAGTTTTACTTCTTATTTTTGTTCTTGTCTTGTAAATTTACGCCATTTTTCTCATCATGATATTGTTGTAAGTGACATAACAAAATCCTGAGAGGTTAACAATTCCACATTTAGACAGCCGAAATAAATTTTCCTCAATTTTTTACCCCCCAAGTCAGTTTAAAAATGGCCGCCAAAACATTTTCATTTACAACCACATTCCAAAAGGCGGAGTTAAAAAAAACAACTTCACACGATCCAAGCCAATCAGTTAAGAGGATACTGTACAATAATTTCGTGGGCTTATTTGGACCAATCATAAACAAATAAAGTGATATTTTATCGTGTGATTATATCAAAAACATGAAACTGCACATGCTATAGGAAAACGTTAGCTAAGGTGCTAAGAAAATAGTGGTATTAGCACGACTTTAAACCTCACAACGGATAATTAGGACACGTACCTGTGAACTGTAGTAATTGGTAGGTAGTTTCACATCGGCGAAGGGTATCAAGGGTAAGAAGCACAAACTTTCTAGTTTTTTCCCAAGTGGAGGTGGATAGTTATTTGCAGTATCACGAGAACCGGAAGTGTCATGCATTTGTCAGCGAACAATCAACAGAGTCAGGGTCATTCGGACCACCTCGGTTGTTTTTGCGAGACAAATATCATGCCTCTGATGTATGTCGGCACAGTAATTTATACAATTATTCATTTCATTTCGCTTATTATTATTTGTTTTTGGTGGATGATACACAGAGAAGCTACGGACGATAACGGTCTCCTTCGGCTTTCGTCGCTTTTTAAGGAACGTCAAACGATGACATGGGCAGAAAATTAAGTGAAACAAACACAAGTAGCCCCAAATATTTTACCTCTAGGCGGCGCTGTCAGCGTTGAGACAGATTAAATGTAGCTTATTATGCAGTCAAAAGTATAGCTTCAAGATAAGAAATAGTAACATAAATCTTAATCTTCGAGAATATTGTAAATGTAAGCTTTGCTTAACTTTATTAAGCATCATACGCATGACTTTAACTTCTCTCTTATCAATCGGAACATCTTACATTTAATGTTGTAGAAAAATGTCAGATATAAATAATGGCCATTTTGAACGGCCCTCAGGACCGTGGTTGTTACTGCATGATATTAGTTTTATAACGTCACAATAAAATAGATGGTGTAGCATCAATAACATCAATGCAAGCAATGGCTGCAGATAATTTAAACACAATAAATTCATCAATTGCTTTCGTTGCAAAATTAATATTAAGGAATGTGTGGCTATTTCATTAATTCTTGAAACCTAACCTAGTGATATTTCAAGCTTATTTTAAGACTATTCTTCGCACATCAAGCTGGATAATTCGTACGCCATAATCGTACTAATATAAGAAGCTTATCAGAACATTGTTCGGACATTTCCACCATGTCGTGAAATACCATCGGAACTAGTTGCATGAATAAAACATCACTAGATATATATTGGTGATTCCCTTCTGGATAAGCGTGCCACATAACTTACTACATTAATTTGTTCTTTTCACTTTGCCTCCACTGCATAATTGTCCCAAATGAAAGTAGTCCAGAATGTAGTTCCTATTGGCGACGAATTACATCCGATGGTTCTTTCAGGGCTTGATGGAAAAGGCCGATGGTGTTTCGATTGTTTGGGAAGCATCTGCACACGTTACTCGGAACTTTTTTCAAGCTGTAGAAGTTATGCGACTGGCGTCGGAAGGAGACGAGGACGTTCCGAATGTTTATTTGTATCAACATTTTCTAAAAGGATGTGGTCTGCATGTATCCGCTTGATCCACAGACAAATAAATAACTTCCTATGCAGATACAGTCTGGGTTGGCCAGGATTAATATCATTCCCCTAGCTTGTGACTCCAGATTCTCCTCAGAAAACCAAAGTAGATTCTATGAAAGAAAAGAATATCATGCGCAACGAAAACGAGGCCAATCAAAATATTATGGAGCTAAACAGAAACCATATCATATGAAACGAAAACGAGGCCAATCAAATATTTTGGAGCTAAAGAAATATTTATAAAGGTCAATTAAATTCAAAAACGACAGCCAAAGGTTAAGTCACATCCTCAAATTAAATAAAACCAAAACTTAATATCCCTCAGGAAGAATGTTGTAGAAGGTATTAAGTACATCATTTGCTAGCGTGATCTTTGTGGTCATGCACCTTATGACGTCATTATCTCGAGTATGTCTATATTTGAGAGAATGAAGTTCGAAGAGAGAGAGAGAGAGAGAGAGAGAGAGAGAGAGAGAGAGAGAGAGAGAGAGAGAGAGAGAGAGAGAGAGACAGACAGACAGACAGACAGACAGACAGACAGACAGGGAAGGAAGTCAATCTCACATGTCACACCTTGTACGTATGCTGGTGGCTGCCATATGGATCGCCCTCCTTAGCAATTTACGAAACAATAATTTGAAATACATCGAACTAATTGTTTTTTTTCGCAAACTATTCAATCAATCCTATGCTCAGATCTTATGATAGGAATTGCAGATGTGGATTATGTGGTCGGAATATCTTGAGATTTCTTTTTGCAAAGACGTTTCCTGAGAACAGAATGTACGATTGTTCTGCAAATGAATTGCGCCTGGTTACAAAAGAGGCAACAACTTTTCTCGCAGAAATAGACAGTTCGGTCAGAATGCAAAGTTGCCGTGACATTCAGACCGTCTACAATATGTCTCTGAAAAAGAAAAACTTCTCAAATGAATGTTGAAGTATTAATATGTAGGAAACTTTTGTTCGCCGGAAACGTTTTTGAAAAGGAAGAAACAGCAATCTATTTAGATCATCCTGACTATTTTTATCATACGATCAAAAACCCGAGGTATTCCAAATGCAAAAACTGGATGGATGTTTGTGTGAATGCTTGGGTGTATCCGTTATGTGCATAACACGACTCTTGTACGAATAACGTTACTACCTAACCAACAGAAGGACATATTTTACTTGTTACAAGCTTATGGTATTGGCGTAAGTATCTAGGCAACAAACAGGAAACGGAAATTAAGGACAGAATGATCAGTGGCATCAACACTGGCATGATGGGGTGGTGCTCAACCGCTTCATACTTAAGTCGATATTTGTCAGCAGAATGATTCCCTATCTATGGTTTAACTAAAATAAGAAGAAGTTTTTATTGTTTATTATTGTTTACTATTGTTCAGAGAATCATAACATTTAGTGATATTAATGAAAAAAATACACAATGTACAAAGTGATGATACGCCCTTAACTTATTGTAAATTAGCAGGGTAATTTTTCTCCAACCATTAGAATCTAATACCATTCTGAACAAAAGCTGATGCCCGAATACTTGCGACAGTAGTTAATGGGGACTATCTAGCGTCAATGGGAAAATCCTATGTTAAACAGCTTGGGACACTCTAGCGTCAAGGGGAATTTAACATGGTGGGGACTATCTAGCGTCAAGGGGAATTTAACATTGTGGGACTATCTAGCGTCAAGGGGAATTTAACATTGTGGGACTATCTAGCGTCAAGGGGAATTTAACATTGTGGGACTATCTAGCGTCAAGGGGAATTTAACATTGTGGGACTATCTAGCGTCAAGGGGAATTTAACATTGTGGGACTATATAGCGTCAAGGGAAATATAGCATGGGAAATAAAACAAGGAAAAAAGGGGTGGCAATGAAAGCTACTATCTTTTCGAGACTTATGAGTGGCCCTGAAAAGAGCCTTTGGATATTTCTTCTTCTTTTATTTTCTTCCATTGTTCCACCACCTTTTGATTTTACCAATGATTCCCGTTTTCTTATTCTTTTCTTCTTCGGGAATCCAGTCGGGATGTCCCATAGCTCTAAACTTTTCCTGAACTCTCATCCATCTTAGATTGAGTAGATCAAAGTCCTCTTTTGTCTTTTTGTTCTTTTTTTCCTTTCTCTCCTTAGACCAGTTTTCTTTAATCTGGATCACCTGTTCTTCCATCACCATTCTCATCATTGCTTCTGCTTTCTTTAGCCTGTCTAGACCCCACTTCACATATTCCCACTCTATCAGATGTAATGTTTCTTCTAGAAAACACCTGACTTTGATGACATGATCAAGTGCTTGCTTCAAGTCCCCTATTCTTATATATTTTCTTTTAATACGTCTTCTTAATTTCTGGTCTTCCTCCTCTATCATACCTTCTAATAAATCTCTTGCTAATTTCAGTTGGCTTACAAAGCCATGGTTACTCTGAAATTCTTCCTCAAGTCTTTCCACTTGATATTCTGCATCAAGGATCCCAAACCAGCTGTCTCGGAGTTGGATAAACAATTCAAAATTCATCTTGATGTGTTCAAAATTGAATGGATCCAAGGACCGACGATTGCGTATATATATCTTAAGCACGGACGTGAAAGTAATCACCCCCCTACATTCACTTGTCATATTAGATACTATTCACAAATCCTACTATATACTATCCAAAATCACACCCTATACTAACCACACACACGGGGAAGCAGCCAAAACACACCCTATCATATACTATCCAAAATCACACCCTATACTAACCACACACACGGGGAAGCAGCCAAAACACACCCTATCATATACTATCCAAAATCACACCCTATACTAACCACACACACACGGGGAAGCAGCCAAAACACACCCTATCATATACTATCCAAAATCACACCCTATACTAACCACACACACACACGGGGAAGCAGCCAAAAACACACCCTATCATATACTATCCAAAACACACCCTATACTAACCACACACACGGGGAAGCAGCCAAAACACACCCTACTATATACTATCCAAAATCACAACATATACCATCTAAATAGAGTCAGTGTTTATAATCACACTACTCCTCTCTCACACTCATTGGCAATTGACATAGTATTTCTTTTCTAGTTATTTGGGTAGCCCTGAGAAGGGCTGTTTTTTTTAACTTCAAAATACACCTGGCTAATGCTGGCATCTCCCAGGTCTAGCCCCACACACACATCTCCTACTCCAATCATTCTCCCAATTCACTCTTGTGACTGGGAGTGCAGAGGGAGAATGAGTGGCTTCACTATCCCAATCTTCTGTTTGAGGGATAGTGAAAGTCTCTTCATTTCTGCCTCTATTTCGCAACCGTGGATGAGTCTGTGGTTGTTGCGTCTGAGGCAGTGGGGGCTGAACCTGTAGTGGACGAACTGGTTCTGGTGGTGAAGGTGTCCTCACCATGGGTTTGACTTCACTAGTCTGTCTCATCATGCGGTGAGGTAAGATGGGACTTTTCTTATCCTCCTCTTCTTTCTTTTTTCTTTCCTCCTCTTCTTTTTCAATTTTGGCCTGCTCTGCTATGGCCTCCATAGCCAGTTCGTCCAGGAGACGCCTAGCATTTTCCAGATGCATTTGAAGCTCTCTTAACTTTTGAACTCTGCTCATCTTCTTTGATTCACCAACGATGGGTAGCCAGACTGATGAGTGCTTCTTTATATATAGTTCAAGCGCGGACGTGATGGAAAACACCCCCTAGATCCAAAAATCTTACAGTATCCCTATCATTACCAAAACACGCGGACGTGATGGAAAACACCCCTAGATCCAAAAAACTTACATTATTCCTATCATTACCAAAAAAAAACAAAACAAGCTGACTTTCTAAAATAAAACACTCTCTTTTATACTTGTCTCCTATTAATTATACATTGAACAAGTTATTTTGAAAAAAATACGTTGTGCTTATAGACGCACTTCATAACAAAAGTAAAATGAGACAGTGATTATAGACTCACTTCTAATTTTTTCTAACTTCCTCACATACCATAAGCAAATTGAATGATTAATTCTTTTCGAGAATATTGGGTAGCCCTGAAAAGGGCTGTTTTTTTTGTGTTGGTGTGTACGAGGAAGGATGACAATCTTTTATCGTCTAAGATTGCGTCCTCGTTTGGCTACACGATAGGGTCTGCTTCTTCGGAAAGAGAAAGAGAACTCTTTCGTGTCCAAACGACAGTCGACAAAACTTCTGTCTGGTTCCTGCTGCTGTTGCTGATGCTGCTGATGCTGTTCTCTCTGCTCTCTCTGCTGCTTTTGAAGTCGATACTTCTCAGTCCATTCTTCTTTCTCTTTTTGAATTTCCTCTCTGAAGAGTTCTTCTATGAGGTCTTCCGTTACTTGTAGCATTCTTACATTCTCAATCTCTTCAGGCTTTGGCATCAGATTGTGTCTGATACGATGCAGAGTGACATAAGCTTCGTTCAGCTTAGCTAGTCTTGAGCACATCTTCGTAGGAGGATGAGTCAAACAATGGATGGCCAGACTGGAGACTACCCCTGCTTTATATGGTTCAAGCGCGGACGTGATGGAAAACACCCCTCTGCGGTCTAGGGTTTTGAAACGTTTAGATAGTTTGATGTGAGGGATAGAAAGAAAAGTCAAAGAGCATTTATATGAATACAAATGTAAAACAAACGACAGACGCATTGGTTTTCAAAACACAACATTTTTATTCAAATAACAAACATTATTTCAAAGAACAAACATTATTTCAAAGAACAAACATTATTTCAAAGAACAAACATTTTTTTTCTTCCATAACACCAATACATTATCTTTGACATGGTTGACAACGTTGTGAATTAAATTGAGATTTCCACTGTTGGAAATCATTGAGCGATTGATGTACACTACGTTTCCTAGCTAAAGACAACAGATAACCATAATGGTCACAAAACCATCGATCTACTTTGTCATCGTTTCGAGACGAATGACGATCAAAATAAGTCACTAAATGTTCTAAAGAATATCCAAGACTGCGATGATGCAGATAATAGATACAATATTGTCCACACACCATAGAATCTGTGCTTTGTAATTTCACATTATTGAATCGTGTCGTCTGAGCATTTCTTCTCATAAAGTCAATGATATCATCTTCGAAAGGAGGCAATCCATACGAATCAAAATACTCCGCACAACCCTTTTGAGGAAAGTAGACAGCTACCCAGTGAGTTCCTGGAAGATGACTGTCATCTGTGTTGATGACATAAGCTTGATTCTCTTGAGGTTTGCGATGAGGTAGTTCATCTTTAGCACACACCACAGGATTCCAAGAAGCAGTGTACGAACTACGGTTCAAAAGATAATAAAGTTCCCAGGTATCCATTTTTTGTTTTGTGTCGCCTTGTGTTTTTATCTCCTTTCTTCACAGGTGATGATAAGTCATCAATTCAATCCAGACTTTTTGTTTGAAACGGTCTGACAAGTAACTGATGGTTTGCTTCGTCTCTTTACTTTTGGCCAAGAGAGCTTCGATGCGATCGATTTTTCGAGCAAACAATAGAGGAGAGGAATGATCACGTAAGCCTTTATACCACTGAAGTAACACGTCTTCTTCGGAGATGAGACTCCAAGCTTCGTTCAGATAATTGTCCAATTTTTCTTCTTGACTCATCATCATACATTTATCGTGTTGAATTTGACTGGGATGATCGATTTGACATCCATAACAATCTTTTTTAATCAGGTCCCTCATTGTATCTTCCAAGTGTTGTGCAAAACAAGCCACTAACTGTTGTTCCTGTTCTGACCATCTGGATTGCATGATCACTACTTCTTCTTTTTGGTCTTGGGGTTCTGCTTTTTCTGTAACCTCCCATTCCATGGATTCTCCACTATTCAAAGAAGGACAAGGGTCTTCCATAATGTCTAATAGTCTAGAATGACTTCTCTCAAACTGTTAATTTCTATGGTATTATCGAATTCAGCATACAGAATGATATTCACCGTTTCGGGAAGAGGTGCTGCAAACTGAAGTTCCACACGCAGTTGCCCAGATTTTATAGGGTGGAAATGTCCCTCGTCGCTGCCTTGGTCTGGAGTGAAATCAAAAGCCCACAACGTGTAACCTCTTGCATAGTCGTCGTAGGAAATACCGTGACTGGTGTTGGTTCCTAACTGTCCTGTGGCTTCGTACAGTGACAAGTACGACCTCAAGTAATTTTTCTGTTCGCCAAAGTCGGGTTCGAAGGGTCTGGTACACAAAGTTTTGCCATCGCGACTGACTTCAATTTTGGATACTCTGCAGTGCTTAAACTGGAAAGGATTTTCATCGTGGGCACCATTGAGGGCTGCATTGCTGACGATACCAATGAATAAACGTTTGGGTAACTGTCCTTGGAACAGATGATCTTCGATCTTAGATCGGAGTCCAGCGGCAATGGTGAACGTTTTGACTTCCACGCGTCGTATCGGATACTTGGCTGTCGTTCTGCTCAAAGTGTGACTGATATCATTTCCCACTTTAGGTAACACTTCCACGCGACGTACGTATAACCTGGCTTCTTGGATAATGGTTTTGTATTCGTTGGCATGAGCCATCAAATGGAAAGCAGTACTACTTCGATTCAGTCTCAAGCGAATATCTACTCCGTTCAGCAAATACTTCTCTTGAAACCACATGTCCAAATGCAAACGATCGAACAGTTCTAAACTACGTCCTTGCAAAATTTTCTTTCGACGCTCGTTAAAACCTTCATTGTGAGGATCGGCAGGAGCGCTGCCATCAGCAGCTGCTGCTACGGGCAAGGCTGTGTCGTTAAACTTATCTGCAGTGTCAGGTTTCCATACCACGCAAGCATCTAGATGAGTGTTCTTGGCTTCTTTTCCGTACGTCAAGAGATTTTCGAGGTACGCTCGGTAAGGGTAAGTATCCATGCTACTGCTGATCAGTTTGTTATTCATGTACAAATCCACATCGCTGAACAAGGAATGCATGAAATTGTTGACAGGAGCTACTCTATCATTGGCTCCTGGATTGGTGTTGTCTGTTTTGCTTACTTTCAGTTTCAAATACAAGTAACTGTTGTTGAGATCGATGTAATCTTCGGGTTGTCCTTTGATTTCAAACTCGATGGGAGCTGAATCCGTCAAAGAGGAGACGGGATGAAATTCGACCCATTGAGCTTCTTGCATGGTCATCATCGTGGGTGGCATGGCAAAGAGATCCAGTTCCGACTTGGAACAGGCACAAGATTCTTGGTGCATCATTTTTTCTTTAGGTTTTTTTTCTTCACTTTTAATAATCAAAAATGTCTAAGTCTCGAGCGGTTCTTTTTTTCTTTGTCTTTCGAACTTTTGAGGTACGGAGACTTTTGAAAGGGTGCCTTCGTCGACGCTTTCTACCTTGTCCTTGCTGTGTCGTCAGGGAAGTAGGAATGTTAGACTCGGTACCGTTCAGAGCATTTATAGGACTTTCTCGTCGACCCAAAAGCTCTTTACCCGTTTGAAGCAAGGTATTTTTGCCTGCTCTCAAAAAAGCTTCTTTAGGGTTTTGTTTGTCAATGAGAACATTGTAAAGAAAATCTTTGCCGTGAGTCAATGCGGCATCTTTTAAGGTGTGCAATCCTCGTGTCACCATTGGTTTTAAAACAGGGACTACGGAACGAAAGGCTGATTTAAACATATCTCCTAAACCATGTCCTCGTTGTCGAGTGACTCCTTGGTACACAGGATACATCACTTTTTCAGTGGTTGGAGAATCGTTTTTGAAAATGGAGTTTCACTGTGACTTTCCCTTTGGTAAATGGAATATTTTGACCTAGTTCTCCTTTTATAGTAATGTTGACACTGTCGAAATACGACTTACTGACGGGTAAATAATGAGGATGTACAAATTCACGGTGAACGTGATAGGTATTTCCACCTTCTTCTTCAGCGGTAGTAGTATCTACTTTGAAAGGAATGACACGCAGTAACGGTACAGAGGTGTGTCCTACCACATTGTACTCCACCACATCGGAGTACACAAACATCAAATTGAGTCCTTGGTTCATTTCTACAGGGGATCGAAAATATTTGGTAAAATCCAAGTTACTGGCTATGCCTGGTATTTCTTTTTTGTTCGGGAGCATCTTGAGGTCTCCACCTAAGATATCAAACAATTCAGGACAAAAGGTAATGGCTATTATTTTCTTCTCTGAAAATTTGATCATGAAGCGGCGAGCCGCTTTAATGTACTCAAAGGTAACACTTTCTCTGATTTTGTCCAGGGGTTTACCAAACACAACATTGAACCTGCTTGCAATCGTAGTCACTAAATGTTGACCACTAAAATAGTAGCCTGCAGGAATGGTCAACACATGAGTGGACAGTTGTTTAGTTGCGGGTCCATCTGATTTCTTGTTGTCAATGCCAGTGATGCCTCGTTCATCTAAGGCTTGTTGCAATTGCTTGTCGTACACTTCAACTGTGAAAAAGTTTTGATTTTCGACGATGTTTTTGATTTGTGTCGGGTGTATTATTTCCACTAAAGCTGCTTCCCAGTGATCATCTTGATCCAAATGCATGGCTTGAGGTAATTTAGACGTGTAACAACACAATGTGTTGTTAGGAAACACCTCCATGGAACTGTCACTGGGTAACGTTAAGTAAAATTGGTTAATAGTGTTGTTCATATTTCCAATGTTCTTCTGTCCGAGGAGTCACTCGAGGTTAAAGGAGTATCTAAAAGAGGATTGTGATTGGAAGGGTGACTGTCAGGAGAAGGACTAACGTTGGCCGCCAGACTCCCAATATTGTTACTGTTGTTCCCGTTGTAAGAGTATTTCAGGGAAGGATTGGGAAGAAGATACCCGATGCAACTGCTGAGTAAAATGGTCCACAATTGTTTGTCTCCTTGTTGCAAACTCAAATTAGCAATGGCTGCACCAATGACACAATATACCACAAAGATTTGACAGAAAAAAACGATTTGTGTTTTAGGGACACGTTCTCCACACCACACCCACAAGGGTTGCTTTTGTAAATCTTGCAGAGATGACGTGGGTGAAGGAGTAGTCACTGTGGTTGCTGAAGCTGTATTGAAGGGCATGATGGTTACTTCTTTTTATAGTCGATGACTTGCGAAGCGTCAATCCAAGAATCAAAACTAGGAGGATATCCTTTCCAACGTACTTTGACTTCTTTGACACGACGTTTTCCTACTTTACGGGTTCTTCGTTCGAGAATGCTTTCAATGTCGTACACGTCGTCTTCTTTTTTGGTAACACGTTGTAACTCAGGCAAGTAAAATGTTCCTTTTAATACTTCTCCGTTCATGTCTTCCAATTTATAGACGGTAGGATGACGATCGCGCACTCGTCCAGTCACACGAAACAATTCGGTGGTCCAGTTGGGTAAGTAACCTTTGTCGAAAGTGCGTTTGGTTTTGCCAATGCGTACCCAATCTCCCGTGGTTAACACTTCTCTACCTTTCTTGGGGACAGCCCTCGTCCGGGACGTACCAAACAGACGCTCAAAAACAGTGACTTCGTTGTCAGGTGTCACCTCTTGTGGGGCACGTCCAATGCTTCTATGGTAAGATTGATTGTAGGCTTGGACTAAGTGTGGTAAGACGTCGATGTACTTGAGAGTGTGTTGATGTGTAAAATATTTCCACATGCGTTCTTTCAAGGTACGTTGAAAACGTTCCACGATACTGGCTTTGGTTTCAGGATTTTCGGTGGTGAAAAAATGAATGTCACGTTTTTTTAATTCTCGTTGGAAAGCTTGGTTCAGAAATTCGGTGCCTTTGTCGGTTTGCCATCGAAGAGGGTGACGACCGCTTTGTTTCAACACCAGTTGCAAAGCTCGTACTAACTCTCCGCTCGATTTGGATGTCAATGGTACGACCCAGGCAAATTTAGAAAAGACGTCGATGACACAAAACAAATATTTGTAGCCACGGTTGTAGGTGGCTAAATGAGAGACATCAGCTAAATCGGCTTGCCATTGATGATCGATGCCTTCCACTTGAGTGCGACTTCTGTGAAATTTTCGTCGAATGGGTTTGTGTAAAGTGTACGTCGCTTGTTCTTGTAACCATCGTTGTACTGCTGGTAAACGGAGCTTTTTCAGGCGAGTTTTGGCAGCACGATACAATTTCTGAATGCCTCCGTAACCTGCAGGGTGAGCTGGATCGTAGTAAATGCTGGCTAAGACCTTCTCCATGGTTTTCGTTAATAAGGGACCCACTCTTCGAGGATATTGCTTTGGGCGGGACGAAATGCGGGTTGTTTGGAAACGGTTTTACGTGTCCGATGTGCCACAGGAGTTGACGTCGAGGGTAATGGTGGTGGCGGAGGTAATGGGATAGCTTCTTTGGCCTTCTTTTCTTTTCTCACTTCTGGTTTCCTTTCTTTCTTTTTCACATCTGTCGAAGAAGGAGTAGCCATCATCTTTTTAACCCAAGTTTTGAGTTCTTCTCGTGGGGGAGTGGGGGAAGGGGTTAACAAGGAAGTGGCAATCTTACTCGGAATGGGAGTAGCAGTAGGTGTTTGAAAGAGATCATGGGGTTCTTCTTCCTTGGGTAATGGTGGGGTAACGTCTGTTTTAACTGTTGTAGAGGGTGAGGGTGAGGGTGTCGGGTTATTCATTAGAGCCTTAAAATCGGACAAAGTGGGTTGAGCTGTTTGTTCCACAGCTTTCTGATGAAAGAGTTGTAGCCGTTTCAAGAGTTGACCGTACTTTTGTGATTTTTCGGTTTCGGATAAATCGTGGCGATGGATCAAGGATTGCAATTCGTGTTGTAATTGCGACATCTCAGCTAAATTGGGATTGGGTGGTAAATGGGGGGATCGTTGTTCTTGCCAATGATGGTATTCCATCCATCGTTTGTAAGGAACCAAAGTTAGTTTTCGTCCTTCCATGGGCTTTCAAAGGTTATGTCTGAGATTGTGGTGCTCCATAGTGTCCTTTTATCTTCTACCCATCCCTTGGTTAAACCCTTGGGATATCCCTTGGGTCACCCCTTGTAGCAAACCTGGTATTATGCCTGTCAACAAAGGAGCAAGAAAGGGTAAAAATCCTCCGCGTTGCACCAACATCTTTTTCTTTTGACGGACGGATATTTTCTTTTGAACCATTTGACGAAGAACGTGTCGATGTTTGGATAAGCATTTTTTCTTGTGTGGAGACAAAGGTATCGTGCCTTTCAAAACATTCAAACAACATTCACACACGGTATCGATGACATCTTTGGAGGCTGTTTTAATGATTTGTTTTCGCATGGACGGAGAGGCTTTGGACAGGACGGACAACACGTCTCCGTGTTTGGCTAAACGAGGAGGTAGTCCTTTCCTTTTCTTTCCTTTGTGGGGTGAATAAGAATGTTTTTTGCGAGGTGACATCTTTGCTTGTTCGTTTCAGAAATACACTGATGTCAAAGACTTGGTACACACCCTCTTTTATCTTCTTTTTCCTATTGGCTTCTCCAAAAGGTAACGGCATGCTTCGCTAAATCCTCAAAAGCAGGGCTAAAGATACCAGTTCGGTTATTAGCTGCTTTGTCTAGTTTCTGCATACCTTTAATAAAACCAGTAAATATGCCTCCTCTTTGGTGACTTCTCTTTTTCTTTTGACGTTTGGGTATTTTCTTTTGTGTCCTTTGACGAAGAACGTGTCGATGTTTGGCTAAACGTCCTTTCCTTTTCTTTCCTTTGTGGAGTGTAGAAAAATGTTTTCTGCGAGGTGACATCTTTGCTTGTTCGTTTCACAATACCACTAGTGTCAATGACTTGGTATACACTCTCTTTTATTTACTTTTTTTGGGAACTAGCGCTTTGTCAAAAAGGTAACAATGTGTTTCCCAAAATTGTCAAAGGATCCTCCATTTTGGTGTCTTTTCTTTTTCTTTAAAGGTCTACGTCTTTGGAGGGAAGGACGTTGATGTTTGGTTTTAAAGCTTTTGGTGAGATGACGAGATTGTCTTGTTCCTTTTCCTTTTTGGACGGTAGAACGTCGAGGGTGATGGTGTGCACGTTTTTGAGGAGGCATCCTTGAGTGTTCATCAGTGGTACAGAAAAAATACTGATTGACGTCGTGGTTTTCAAGTCATATTTTTATACTGGAATGCGTCGCCACTGATTATCTTTGCGTCGTATCAACTTCATGGCAGGTAACACACGTCGTAAAGGAGTTCGCAATGGACTCAATCGGGACAGTTCTTGTTTGGACAAATCTAGTAAACTCTTTAACATGCCAGATCTTTCTTGGACTTTGACTTTGGGGGCAGGTACTTTATGAGCAGCTGCTACTGACGCTAAGGTGGACGAGGGTGTCTCCGGTGGAGGAGACGTTTTGGGAGACGCAGATTTCCAATGTTTCATCAAATTAGGAAAAACGGGTGTCAAATTGGGTTTGGCTGGCATCACCCGCAACGGAGAAGTGGCAGACCCTGAGGCTACTGGCAACGTAGTCCCTGCCAAACGTCCTTGTAGATCTTTTCTTACAGGTCGTGGTTGACGAAGGTAAGGTTGTGTCCTGGCCGAAGTGCCTCTTTTGCGGGTGACCGCTTTTTTCTGTGGACTTTTCTTTTTCTGTGCTTTGGTCTTGGTACCCTTGTTCTTTTTCTTAGGGGCTTGTTTGGCTTTTTTTGTTTTCTTCTTGGGGTGAACTTTGGGAGTATTGGGATCCCATTTTAAAAGGGAACGAATGATGACACCTCCTAGAGAACCACTGCCTCCAGGTTTCAATATGATTTGCTTTTTGGTGTGAGTGTCGAGGCGAGGATTGGCCAGTTGCGTCAAGGCTACTTTGTTTCTGTCAAAAAAGCGTTTGGTTTGATGTGGAATGTGAATGATGCCTTGCAGTATTTGACGTGCTGTCACCGTAAACCATCGTAAGACTTCTTTGAGACTGGCTTCTAAGACGTGAGCACGTCTTTGTGGATTTTTTTCGCGACTGATGCCGTACAAGGCACGAATCAATTTGATCGGAAGATGAGACTGAAGGGACGTCATGTTGACGATGTATGAGACCAGGTCAAAGTAACCCAAGGTTTTTATAGATTTTTTTTAGTGCTTCATAGTGTTATGTCGACGAGGAGGACGTGTACACGACAGGTCCTCCGTCTTGACACCAGTCGTGAACCAAATCGGTACGAAATCGCAAATAATCAGGGGTAGTGGGTTTTAAATCCACGAGTAAATAGGCGTGTGGCGTTTGAGTGGCATCATCGTACGCATGAGTTAGCCAAGGTGTTCCTAACTGTTTGGCTAAAACTTGCACTTGTGATTTATCTCGAGGACTTTTAAACAAGACCACGTAATGAGCATTGAGACTAATGGTACGATGGGCTTTACTTTGTTGAAATAAATTTTGTGTAATGTAAATGACACTGGCATTACGATGATGCCCTTTACGTGTAAACCATAGTTTAATTTCTTCTTCGTCTTCTCCTAACATGTCGTCAAAAATAACCCAATGAGTTTGACTAGGGTCAGACACAATCCCCTCGTCTTCTTTAGGAATGCCTGCTACAAACACAATGGAATCACCTTGACTTTCTTGCAAGAGGCTGTATGCCGATTGCCACTCTTTGTAACACCACACGATGCGTTGAGGTGGACGATCGATCAAATGATGTTTATGTTCGATCAAACGTTTGACAAATTCGGTTTTGCCTGAACCGCTCGGTCCAGCAATTAACATGTTAAAAGGATGACGAAGATACAAGGCTTTCCAACTAGCCTGATCTAAGTGTTCGTCAATGACTTTGAATGTGGAGGAGGAAGGAGTAGTAGAAAGAGTAGAGTGAGCCATAGTCGTGTAGTGGTATGACAGTATTGACACAAAAACAGACAAGACAAGAGGTTTTTATACTTTTTTCAAGACACGTTTATTTGAATGTATGTTTAAATTGGATAAACACGAAAGACAAAAATACATAAAAGCCAAATAGATAAATACAGGAATAAAATACCTAGGGAAACAATCAAAGTGGCATATAAACAAGTCACTGTACAACGTGGTTTGGGTAACAAACGTCTCCTAGAGGTAGTGTGTAATGTTCTTATAGTCTCCTCTACAGGGGGTACAGTCACATAGGTGTCTTCTCGAAAGGGTCTTTGTGGGGAAATGTCCATGACAGTTTTGTCTTGAACAGAAGGATTGTCTTGGGCCATAGATTCTTTTTCTTTTTCTTCTTCTGGTACTGTTACTAACACAGGATTAAAAGTGACTTTTTTCACACGACGATGCATTTTAGGAACACAACGCTTGGGCATAATGGGATACTTCGTTTGTCCAAGCCTCAAAATCCCAACTTTTCCAGTCACGTACATCTGTCCAATGAGGGTGTAAATCACAAGCTACACACACATCTTCGTACACTGCTTCCGTACGTAAAAGTTGACGAATCTTTTTTTCTTGGAAAGGTCGAGACGTATCCAGATGAAAACGTAAGGCTTTGAACAGAATAAGTCTCTCGTGGACATTTAAAGGAGTCACCATACTGTCTTATTTTTTTGATAGGTAGTGTTCGTAAAGTGTCCACAAGGAATCGGCAGGTAAACGAAATCCCAGAAAGCAAGTCACTAAAACACACACGACACGTCGACCCCAATTCATAGGGTATAGTTCTTGCAATAAGTGTTCGTAATCTTTCACTGTGTGAATCTTCTCATTGATATCCTTCCACGGAATCTGTTGGATCACCAATGATAAAGGTTGTGGCATGGTTGTTCTCTTTTATACTTCTTTAGGTCGAAGACTATCAGTGTAGATTCAACTCAGAATTAAACACAGAATTAAATTTGCTCAAAAAGCGAAAGTGATTAATATAACGTGTAATTTCGTCCCACTGCCATTCAGGGTAACGGTTAAGAAGGATCAAAGCATCTTCAGAGGTAAACGTAGTAAATTGGTAACAGAGCAAAAAAATACCCTTAATCCAGAGAAATCTAACACGTCGGTTAATTTTTGTCACTTTCCTCTTGTGAATTTCACGACACAAAAGTTCTACAGTTACCCATTGAGATTTTTCTTTAGCAAGGCCTTGCCAAACGTCCTTGTAGATCTTCTCTTGCAATTCGTAGGGTAATCCTTGAATATTATGTTTTATATTATATACTGGTCTAGGTGTGTTCAACGCCATGGAGCAGTAGTAGTGTCACTTCCAATCACTAGGTCCCACTAAAGGTAGGTATTGACAATTCGGAGACCATCGAGCATGTTCCAGGTAAGCGGAATCTTTATGTTCCCACTCGTAAATGGATACACCACAACTGAAACACTTGACTTTATCCCCTTCGCCCAAGTAGAAAAATCCAGCTCTGGCTAATTCTTCAGGAGTTGGTCCAGGCAGATATTTTGGCCATTTATCTTTGAAGGTTTGAAATCGACTTTTAAAGTGGCAGTATTCAGGCAAACTCGTCGGGAACGAATATTCGACTCTCCTCACTTCGGTTCGATGCAGGTACGGTGAAATTCCTAGGAGTCCACGATAACGTGTCGCACCGCTTTCGCATCCCTCAGGTTTGACACGCACAGCATCACTTTCCAGGGTAGATATAGGGGTAGTAGTCATAGCAAAGTTCCCACGATATCCTGCTGAATCGCTAATGTCACAGCGCCTGGCATCACTACAATCGCAAGGTTTAGCATCGCACTCCACTTGAGAATTCCCAAATTTGAATGATGTCTGTTTAAATGGATTCATCTTCTTTTCGCTGGGTTGTTGTAGTGACAAATGAACTATTGGTCTTGGACAATGTCCCTTTTTATATGCTGTTCAATGTCGACGTGACCGTACGGTAGAGTGAAGTGATTGGGAAGTCGTACTCTCTTTTGGTACACGATTTGGTAGACTTTTTTCAAAGGTCGGCTAACAATTTGGTGTGTGGCTAACCGTACGATCTTGTGCGGTTCGTGGGTAGTCACTTGAAACGTTTCATCCTGTCCCGACTGCAAGGCTTCTTGTAGTACGTCAAAGTTCACCACTTGACTGGTGCGATAATTAAGAGTCAATCCTTTCACTTTACATTCAGTGTGCATTTTTCCTTGGGGGTCTCGGTATTCGTAGCCGTAATTTTTAGGACCGCCACTTGCAAAACATAGAATCTTGTCGTCGGGATGTTCATCGGTCCAGGCTCCTAAACGGTCTCCTTCGATGGTAGGGTTACACTGGTTCGGTCGGTGAATGTAGATGCAACTGTCTGTGTCAAAATACAACACACGATCTCCTAACAGTTCTAACACTTCGTACAATTTTAAGCGAGCGTGGGCTGTCACGTAAGCCGCAATGATGACATTTCCAAATTTGTCGGCTTCTACAAAGTCTAGTTCTTCTTCGTAATTGACTAAGATCAAGTCCTCACGAATGACGTCCACGTGTTTCATGACTTTGGTTGGGTCGTGAATCATCTGGAAGTAGCGAGACGGCTCGGACAAATACTCCGTCTTGGGTAAAGATGGACGTTGTGCCATTTTACCCCACAAACAATTGAGCATGACTTTGGCAAACGATCGCCTTCCTTCATTTTTCTCGATGTGGTCTAAAGTGATACCTTCCTGCTCCCGATATTTTTCTTTGAATATCTTTTGGTCTTCGGGAGTGTGACACCAGGAAGGATAGCCACTAGCTTCTTGTTTTAGTTTTAAAAAGGAATCCACGTAGTCTGCAAAAATACCTTTCTGTCTCTCGTCGCCCTTGCAGTATTGTTGTGTTTTGGGAAAGTGGTAAATTTCGTACACTTCTAACAGTTGGTATCCCATGTCCAGAGCTTTAAACAATTCCACACTCACCCACGTTCCTGTCAAGGTACGTTCTTCCTGAGTGTGATGACAAGGTTGGTCTTGGTTGCACGTTTCAGCACATGTGCGACACAAAGGAAACATCAGTTTTCCTTGGCAATGGTGAGGTAAAACGGGATGGTACAAGTCTGTGGGTGGCAAGACTTTACACTTGATCAATCCTTCGTACTGACGAATGTGGTCCAAGTCAATGTGTTCTGTCATCAATTCTGGATGCCCTACGGGAAAGTGACAATATTTACACACGTAAGGATACAATGAACACACGTCCAAGTATTTAATTTCTTCTCCTTTCTCCTCGTCCGCCTGGTACAGCAAACAAGTGGCATTCGTTCGTCCTCCGTACAAACTATCCCGGGGGTTCAATGGGTCCACCCACTTGTAACTTTCTACGATGCGTTTAAACTCGGGATCGGTTTTCAAACGCTGATCGTACTCGTGTTCCCACATTTCCACTACCTGGTATCCTTGTTGTTCTAACTTCAAACGTCGTTGACACGTGGTCTGGTACAAATCTTCCATAGTTCGTTGTAAAAACTGATTTTTGATGTCACGCTGAGGGTAGCACATAGGACATCCGTGAAATAAGCATCCGTTAAACTCGTACACGATCTGAGGGTTTTCTAAGTCCCAACCATCCACTGAATACGTTCCAATAATCTTTTCGCCTCCTCCGTTGCGAGCGTGTTGGATCCATTTGTCTTCCTTGTCGCACAAGTAATGGAGCCAGCGCAGGGCTTTGACCGAGTATTGACGTTTAACAAAGTTCGTCGTTTGAGGACTGATGACCGCTAGAGTATTTTCAGGCATAAAGCGTTTTCGGTACACTAAAGAACACGCTTTGGCAATGGTACAAGCTTCTTTCAAAGGATCGATCCCTCCGTACTCCATGAACAATTCTCGAAATTTTCCACAGCAACGTCGTAAAATGTCCACGTCAGATCGACAGTACTTTAACATTTCTTCTTGAAAGTCAAAAGGGTCCGAGGCATGAGTCTGGTACCAAGCGAAGAAAGCTTCTCGTTGTTCGGTACGCATGTTGTCAGGGTCGTAATAGTGAGCCTCCGGCAAATGGGGTAGAACGGTATGTTGATTGGCTTCGGTATTGAAAAAGTGTGGAAAATAACCTTTAGCCAATTCTGTCATTCCAAACGTTTTAGGCATGCGACTCAATGGCATGGCCAAGTAACACATCGAATCTTTAAACTGTACTTGTCCTACTTGCATAGAAATGATTTTAGCTCCGTTCAAAGTCACTTGAGGTCGTTCGGTACATTGTTCCGCATAGTATCTGAGCAGAAATTGCCCATCGTATCCCGAAAAATTGTGAGCCATGACCGTAGCATGGCAATGACAATTGCCGTAACGTTCGATGTCTTCTGTACTCCACGTTTTGTCAATGGGGTTTAAGATCCATCGGGCAAACTTGGCTAACGTGTTTGACCCTCGAAAGATTTTTTCACGTCCTCCAGGAATCTTGTTGCAGTGAGGGCAATAACTAAAGATAGGTTCTTGGATGCACTGCTCGCACGCACGGTGAGCTACGCAGAAATTGGGAATGTGAATACCGGTTTCTTGCATGCATTCGAAATCAAAAAAGATAAAATTCCCTTTCTTCTGGGTATCTTTTGGTTGGGGTTGGTATTTTTGAATGAAGCATTCGTGTTCCAAGTCCACGATTTGGTGACAAATGTGACATCGTTTCTTCCCTCGACAAACGTGTAACTTAACACTATTGGTACGTATGTCTTGTCCACAAGTAGGGCACAATCTCAGAAGTTGACAAGTGTTTTTCTGCTGTGAACCTTGCATCTTCAAATGTTGTTGGTAACAGGTAGGACTGACAAAAGTGCGCTGACACACAGGGCAATGCACTCTTTCTTTTCCTTGGTCCAGACAAGGTTGTGAGGCTAAACATCCCTCACATTTTGATCCACAATGTTTGTGTTGTTCTCGATTGTTATAACCATAGTCACATTTTTCACAGTAGTAACCGTATCCCTGGAATGCAGTGATACTGGTAATGGTATCAAAATGACCATTGTGATGATAGACGTGAATGTATTTTCCGTCTTTGAAATCGTGGCCTCGAAACAAAAGAGGTCCACGCACTTCTTGAGGGTGTACTTTCAAAGTGTAACGTGGAGACAAGACGTCTTGTAATTGTTGCATTTCTGGAATGCCACAAGGAGTGTCTTTGGATATCCCCGCTTGCTGTAACAGGAGTTCTGCTTCACTTCGTTGTTTGGCTCGGTCCGATTGTTGAATAGTTTTCCAGGCTCTTTTCCATTCTACCGTGTCGTTCTTGTTGGCATACGTTCGTCCCACGACGACAGCACGGGCTAAACACATTTGGTCTTGAGGATTGTTAATTTGGACGAGACTTAGTTTGGTGATGCGAAGGTTGTCGACCAATAATACTTTTTTGCGTCCTGTCCCCTGGGGAAGAGACACGTGGGTCATGAACAGTGTGGCTTTTCCATCGTCAATGTGAAACTTGTCGTTGGATTGTTGCACATGTTGAATTTTGTCAATGACTTTGGAAGGTGTTAATTCTGATGGACTAGTAAATTCGATCCAAACGGGAGACTTTAAATTATCGTGATGAATAGAAAGTCTCAAGCGATCGTCTTCTTTGGCTTGACATTGCTGTTTCAGTGCAGTTAACACAGAATCCCACACCTCAGTAATGAACCCATCTGTATTCTCCAAAGGTACATTGGACTTGAAATCTTTAAACTTTACGGCATACGTGTAAGCCATTGTTCTAAATTTTCGAGAGGAACGCTTTTCTGTCTCTCGAATGTGATAGTAATTTTCAGGGTTAACTAAGGGTGGTGTACTTTGCTTGGACGTCGATTGCTTAGGTGTAAATTCGGGCTCACTCATGTCATCTTCAAAATCACTGGCATGAATTTGAGCCAAGACTTCAGCTACTGTACTAGGCGATACATTACGTTTCTGTCTCTTACTGTCTTTTCCTTTCTCCACAGCATGATGTGACCTTTTCATCTTGTCTGCAAAAAGTCAAATGACTACCTTTTAAAGACCATAACCCCTATATATTCATGTCCGATCCGTGCATATATAAAGGCTAGTGTCTAACGATTCAGTATTCATTTCACTCTCACATTGACCAGAACGATGGAAGAACCTACACAAGTGGAACTTCTCATCAGAGGTTTACGTGCGGTCATACGAAAGTATTCTTCAGACCAGCCGACAGCCTACTCTCCTTCCTATCGAGATAAAAGTCAAGATACTTGCTATATCTGTAAGAAGAAAGGACATTGGGCTACAGAATGTTCAGACCGTGACAAAAACAGAAAAGGCTACAATAGAGACAAAAGTCAAGATACCTGTTATTATTGTAAAGAGAAAGGACATTGGTCTCCAAAATGCCCTAAGAAACAACAGGAACAAGAGAAGGAGGGAGAAAGGAATTCTGAACAGGAGGAAGAGGAGGAAGAGGTACCCTCCCCCAAGGAAGAATCCCGACACGTTCACAAAGACAAGAAAAGAAGACGAAACGAAAGTGAAGAGGAAGAAAAAAAAGATGTGACAGTAAAGAAAATGAAAAAACAGAAAGAGTGAAACAGAAGAAAACTTATGAACTTTTTAAAAATGGTCTTGTGTTATGTTATGTTGTGGTATTGAATTGTAACGTTTGTACTAGAATAAACTAAAGAGAAAAAACGTAAGTGTCTCTTGGTTTTGATTTGATAGTATAAGAACCTACACTCACACATTCATTCACTCTCACGTACATCATGGGTTTTTTAAAAAATAAAGGACTTTTGAGTTTTCATTGAAATAGGCAATTGACATAGTATTTCTTTTCGAAATAATTGGAGTGGTCCTGAAAAGGACCGTTGGTGTTTTGTGTGTTTAAAACAAAACAAACTCAGAAACGGGACGAAATCCTCTTGAGCTGTCTTAAGCCTTTGCCACGGCCAAGACCTACTTCGGGACTGGTGGTTCCTGTCAATGATTTGGTAGAAATCACTAACGGTGGTAAAGTAGACGTAGTCACAGAGAGATCGGGTTGTTTCGCTCGAGAAGGTCTTTTTCTCTTCGGTCGTGATAAAGAAGTCTGATACATTTGTTTCAGACTCCTTAACTCAGCTAAAATATCTAAAAGTACCGTCGTGACCGTTTGATTTTCACTATTTTCTTTCTGTCCTTGGTCTTCTTTCTTCTCCGCTGATGCTGCTGCTGATGCTACTGTTTCTTCCTGGTGTTTTCTTCTTGCTTCTTCTTCCTGCTGTTGAATAAGAAAAGCTTGTTCTTCTACTTTCTGTTGTTGTAAAAATTGCTCCAATGCTTCTTTTTGTCTTTGTTTAAAATCATCGACGTGTCCATAAGAAGATACAGAAGGCAACGAAGGTTCCGGAATAAATTCTTGCGATGTTAAAAAATCCACAATATCCCAGTTAAAATCCACTTCTTCTGGATGTAGATTTGACATGACTTTAGTAGTCACTGTTGGTCCATGACTTGCTGTCTCTACTCCTGGCTCACTCCAATTCATTGTCTTCTTACTGTCCGCCATGATTGACAACTCTCTTGAATCGATGGACTGTGCACAGGCGCTAGTACCTCTATATAGAAAAGGTGACGTCACAGACTGCTCTCTTCCGATTGGATGGTTGTGACTGACTTTTGTAACGCACGTTTGGATTGGTGGATACACTCAATCCGTTTCAATCCGCTCTTCCCCTATAAATAACCGCAGTACACGGCATTCGATTCACCTGTTCTCATCAGAAGATGTGGACTAATGTTGAATCGTCAACCCTTGTGTCAAGTATGCTGTTTAGGACTGACATACCCATGTATGTCAGATCATCATGGAGTGTCATTGATAGGACGGAGACAGCCTATTGGAAGAGAAGAGTCTATGTGGAAAGACAAGGTTGTTTGAAGAGAGTTCTCTTCTATGGACCCACAGTAAGGAGAAGTTTAAGGAAGAGAAGAAGATCTGTGAGATGTCCTCTATGTTAACAAAATACTGTTAACATTACATATAACGGTCCTTTTCAGGGCCACTCATAAGTCTCGAAAAGATAGTAGCTTTCATTGTCACCCCTTTTTTCCTTGTTTTATTTCCCATGTTATATTTCCCTTGACGCTATATAGTCCCACAATGTTAAATTCCCCTTGACGCTAGATAGTCCCACAATGTTAAATTCCCCTTGACGCTAGATAGTCCCACAATGTTAAATTCCCCTTGACGCTAGATAGTCCCACAATGTTAAATTCCCCTTGACGCTAGATAGTCCCCACCATGTTAAATTCCCCTTGACGCTAGAGTGTCCCAAGCTGTTTAACATAGGATTTTCCCATTGACGCTAGATAGTCCCCATTAACTACTTGCGACTAATGAATCCAAATTTGGAGAAATAAGAATGTATAGAGAGAATTCCCAACTTTCACCTTCCGAATACACGCTGACAATATATACACGGTAGTGGGACATCAATATTTAAAGAACCTTTCGATCAATCCCAATTAACATTAGCAAGTACGGAAGCCTACACGGATCGAAATAAGACTGATATCATGTATTGAATCCGTTAATATATAAGTACATACAAAACAATGAAATCATATATATATATATATATATATATATATATATATATATATATATATATATATATATATATATATATATATATATATATATATATATATATATATATATACTTTTAAGAGAATGACGCATGTAAGGTGAAGTTGTTTGCATTTGAACCATGCACAGTGGGGAGAATGTTGACAACCTCTATGCTACTTTGATCGCTTGTCATTACGTTGGATATTGTACTTGTGGAAACTGTTCATGATGTGTGCACACTGCTAACTTAACTATTTGCTCCCTTATGCCTAAAATTTAGCCTGAATTAGTCTAAAATACAATATGTTTAACAGTTATTAAAATAGGGAAAATTAATTTTGCCAGCTCCTGGAAGTGAAATGAAGGAAATTACCAAATATATCAAATGTAAAAACAAAGTTATTGGATCTTTATTTACAATTATCTCTGTATCTCAGGAAGTGAACATGACCAAATGGAGCTTGCAGTTTTTTTTATATAGGTGCATATCTGGAGTAAAGCCAAACTATCTATTCTATAACTCATGCTATACCCATATTAAAATAAAGAGAAGTAAAGTTTTTTTTTAATTATAACAAAGATAAACAATGGTAACCTTATGCAAATTACGAGACTGTAGAGCACCACCGTATGGGCTCGTGTGACTAAAAAAATGACTTCCACTTCAGTATCCAAGATTGTAGCTCCAGTCTATTTTAGAAAACAAATTTCCTCTCTCATTTTGAAGGCGAAACAATGGTTAGATTTAGACATTCTTGGTATTGATTTAAAGATAATTAACTGTGTTCTTTAGAATTTGAACATTATGGTGTGGGTGTCTACGTGTATGTTGGTTACAGTGTAAAGTGTAATGTAATAATGTAATGGAGCTGACCCGGAAGTTGATTCTTTGACCCATTGCACGTTGCTTTGTATACAGCCCATTCTCTCAAAACACTGCCGGAAAACTACTTAAGATTATGTTATTACCTGTGTTCTTTAATTAAGTAACAGAGAATTAAAATCGACAAGTCAAGTTCAATTCAACAAATAATTTAATTCCCTAGAATACAAAGCGTAAATCTAAAAGCAACTAACAGTATTTTGAATTAAATCCCATATAATCATAACCTTATATCACAAAATATAAAGTGTTCCGGATAAATTCCAGTACTGAATGTGCTGATGTGCCAAACGTATTGAATAAGTTAATGTGCCTGCATACGTGATGTGGCACAATGATATCATCCATTATGTCCTTGAATGAATAAACAATAATTCCAAAGCAGTGATTTGATTCCAAATGATCAATGTGAACTTAACGACTTCAAGGTCATACACTAAGTTACAAAAAAGCAAAACCAACAAGTTTTGAAAACTTTACAAAATAATTAAATTACCAAAGTTATAAATGAAAATTTGAGAGAAACTTACAGTCTTATGAAGTGAATGCAAAATATTACAAAATAAACAGGAAAACGTTATAATAAAATCTCAAAGAATAAAATGTTCAGTAGAAATCTCAGATCCGAAAATTCGTGAAGAATCGTGTCGTTATCAAAGTGGTGCTGTCCAGAACACCTTGTGGTTTAATAATAATAATAATAATAATAATAATAATAATAATAATAATAATAATAATAATAATAATAATAATAATAACGACAATAATAATAATAATAATAATAATAATAACGACAATAATAATAATAATAATAATAATAATAATAATAATAATAATAATAATAATAATAATAATAATAATAATATACTAATGAACACTTTTGATTCTACTGGACAGTTCAAACAAATGTCTTCCCCTCAAAAAATGAATACAATATAAAGCACGTCTGCAAATTTGATGTTACAACATTAATACAAGAAAAAGGAATGATTCCAAATAGGAAAAAATATGATTTCTTAGTTATCCCCTTATATACAGTTTCAAGAGGTGTGTTACAACTATATATGTCGCAATATAACCCACGTGATAGATCTTGCTACTCAATTTATTTCAAGCTACCTAGCCATGTGACCTAACTTACAAAAAACATGAATTAATTAAAATCTTATAAAATACCACCAGTCCTATGGGTAAAAGGCAAAATCCTCTCAACATACTTAAAAATAATTATATTGTTAGTAACTATAAACATGTACATAAGAATCCATTTCTGACCCCTACGCAGTTTTACGTTTTAAACATGGTACGATAGAGCTTGTCGACATATATTCAACTTGAGATAATCACGACATTAGAAATTTAAACAAAAACATGTATCAAGAATTACAAAAACAAAATATAGATATACATAACTGCGCTTTGTAATTACAATTAATCTTTTTAAATAAACAATTCCCTCTAAATATATTTGAATATATTCTAAACTTAAAGTAAAAGCAGCGAGACCAAAATGGTGCTCCCTTGCTGTCGCCTCAAGCACCAGACGGCGCAGAGAGGCTGATGATGATGATGATGATGATGATGATGATGATGATGATGATGATGATGAAACTTAAAGTATGAATAAAAGTATTCTTTTTTACTTCAAACTTATATAAACGTACAAGACACAATACGATGACCAAAAATGTGGGTCATTCTCCCATCAAATTCTTAATCAAATTATCTTCTAAAACATTCTAAGACTAGACCTTGAACTAAAAACAACAACACAGGAAGCAACATATTTATGAAAGTATGTACGCCTTCTAGAACCTTCTAAGGTCAAAATGCCATATCAGAATGTCTAATTAATCATTCACGTTGCATATGTTGAATTTTACCATCTCTAATCAAGGTCCTCCTTTCTATGGTCACCATGTTGCCAAGCAACATAATTCATGTAAACAGGTTGCCAGTGGACACATTTATGACCTATAACATTTTGTGAAATACCCATGTGTTGGAGAATTTATGTTGCGAATAGGTTTCATTATGTACTGTGGTGTCCAGGATGGCATATTTGATTACAACTCGAGCGGGCCTAGTCGATACTTCAACACCTTCCCTCCTCCGTTCTTTTTCTTGGAATCGAAATTAATGAATACAGAACAGGCGATTCTTCTGCTGTAATTGGAAAGACCTAATCTAATAATTGTCTGGGGTAAATTCGGTTTCTTTAACAGGATGATGTTAAATTTCCTTTGTTTGTTCCAATGTTTGGCCTGACTAAAGGTTCAATTGCTAGATAAACAAATGGGATTTTGCTCTCCCGCAGAATGGACTGCTGTATATATTGGATGATTACGATATATCAGAGAGAAACCATTTTACTGCAAATTAACCAGTCTGATTTTTTTTTTCATGCCAACACGTTTTGAGATCAACAGTGCATTATATGATGAATCATGGGAGTAAGAGTTCACAGATGATAATAATTTGTTAATCAACTCATGACAAAGAACAATTTAACTTTAAGATCAATTTTGTTTAAAGTTGCCTCCCTTGAACGCAAATGAAGTCCGACTTGATATTAGAATTTTTTTTTCAAAATTAATGTCTGTAAAGGACTCAAGAAACGAACTGTTTTGAAGAGGGTAAGTGTGTGAAAGGGACCTGAATAGGGGCTATGTAAAGGGGATAAGTGTGTGTAAAGGATCTCCCAAAAATTGCTGCTTGAGGCGAGTACTTGTCTGTAAGGGACTCAAAGGGAAGTAACTGTGTGCAAAATACCCTAAAAATGACTAGTTGAAGCTGATAATTGTTTGTGACGGATAACAAAATAACGGACTGTTTGAGGCGAGTACTTGTGCGTAAAGGACCCGAAAAACACATATTCGAGGAGAGTAATTGTGTGTAGGTTACCCCCTAAAGGGTCTAATTGTAATTGTTTGCAAGGGATCAAAAACAAACGCTGTTCGATGTGCAATTGTGTATAGGTGACTCCTAAATGGGCTATTTGAAATTGTATGAAATGGATTCAAAACAACCACTGTTTGATGAGCGCAATTGTGTGTTGGTAAACCCTTAATTGCGATAAATAGAATTGTTTGCAAGGGATTCAAACGTTGTTCGAGGTGGGGGGGGGGGGGGCTCTAAAAGAGCTAATTGTAATTGTTTGCATTTTACAGAAAGCAAACTCTGTTCGAGGTAATTATGTGTAGAGGACCCCTAAAGAAGCTAGTTTGTTCTCACAAGATGGCCGCTTTCTCTTCATAGGCTTCCGTTTTCTGTGCCATTTTTCATGATATATGTGCTTGTTTCCTGTCTTCATCTACATTATTTCATCACGTATTGGCTGTTCAGTTCGTATGTGTTTCTTAATCTCCTTCTTTTGGGAACAAGAACAATTATATTTTTCTCAGCTGTCTTGCTCCACTGCTACAGCTTCATTTGTTGATAAACTCGCCAGTAAACCCGTTCATGTATTGATGGACCCTCATTAATTGCTTTAAATGACCACTCCTTAACTCTCCACACTGTGCTCTAGTCTAAACGAACTTGGACTACAGTCACCATAACTTAACTGTATACGGAAACGAAAACAGAAATGTTTTTTCAAACTGGACAACGCAGAATAGGAAGACGGATTACAGATATTTCCCTTTCGCTCTTTCCATCTCAACAATTTAAAAATTCGATCGTTAATCTAGACAACCTAATTCAAATTCCTAATAAATCGTCAACATTTGTGCCAACTAACCAAGAGATACCACTGCGTATTGCATTATTCAAAATGTACACCACTTCCAACTATCTTCTCTCCAGTCGACCTTCCAGACCTATTTTAAAATGTCTTCTGTAACAAAGTTCAAACCACCGGAGATATGCTTGACAACACAAATTTAAATTGACTTGTCACCATACAACTGCAATACAAAATGTTAGCGGCAACCATACTCAGCATTTGAACCTGTCCCTATGGATTTAGACGTACAATCATGATGAAGAGTGCACCAAAATCACGTGAACTTGATCCGATTACAACATCACTGTAGTGCTTATATCCAGTATTGCCTTCACTAATTGATCTTATCAATACCTCCCTCTGCTCCGGGGAATTCAATCATTTTGTAAGACTGCCATTGTAAAACCAATGCTGAAAAAAACAACGCTCGACCATAGCAATTTAAAGAACTACCGCCCAGTTTCTAATCTTCCATTCATATCCAAAATCTTATAAAAAGGTGTTCTAAGCCAACTTGTTTCTCATCTGAATTCAATCGGTCTTTTTAGCCATGTACAGTCTGCATATCGCCCTTGAAACTGCTCTTCTAAAAGATGTTAATGACATTTTCTCTGCTTTGGATAGCGGAAAGATTACAGTCCTCACCCTCCTTGATTTGTCTGCAGCATTTGACACAATAGACCATGATATATTACCTCACCGTCTTCAGCGTGTATTTGGCATTCATGATACAGCTTTACTGTGGTTCAAGTCCTACTTGTTCAACAGAACACAATTTATGTCCGCAAATGGAATACATTCAATCCAAGTTGATTTATGTTGTGGTGTTTCGCAGGGGTCTGTTATTAGTCACGTTGTCTTCATTTTATCCGCTCAGCTGCTCTCAGGTGTCATAGATCATCATCCAGTGTATCACCAATGGTAAGCTAACGACACCCGAATATACAAATCTAGCCACCCAACTGATGTTGATGCTACCATCCATGGTGTAGAGAGGTGCCTTTCTGGTGTGAAATCATGGATAACATGTAACAAGCTGTAGATTAATGATGATAAAACAGACGCCATTCGGATCACAACACAATAGTTTTCTCATTCACATACTTAACCTCAAACAATAAATATCATCAACACCAACATTAAATTCTCTCAGTCAGTATGAAACCTAGTTGTTACTCTAGACAGTACTCTCACATTGCACCAACATGTCATGAACATATGCATGGCTGGATATCTTGAGCTGAGAAGCCACAGGTCCATTCGCAAATATCTTTCAGGTGATGCCACTAAAACACTTATGTGTTCATTAGTTCTTTCTGGGCTATTGTAACTCAATTCTGTCTGGTTCGTCTCCATATCTACTCCAGAAACTTCAAAAGGTTCAAAACACAGCTGCTGGGATCATCTGTAGAGTACATGTACCACGATAAGAGCACACCTCCCCACTAATCTGTGCCCTACACTGGCAAACCATTCGAACCAGAGTTAAACACAAAATTTGTTCTCTGTGCTACATTTCACCGACGGACTCCAGTCCAGCATACCTATCTGATATAATCCCATGTGTACACACCTGCAAAATACGTAAACACTTCTTTTGACAATCGTATACTCATCATTTCCATTATGAAAATGAGGTCATATGGACAACGTTTTTTTGTATACCGAGGTCAAGCAGCGTGGAACGAATTTCCTACCTTAAATATTTTCAGCCTGTTTTTCTATTTTCTAGTTTCATGGTGTAGTTTTTTGTAATCATATCATTATGTATGTTTTCTTATGGTTTCGGTGTTGCAAAGCACTTAGAGTTTCTAAATATTAGGCGATATACAAAGTCCTCAATTTTATTTATTTATTTATTTATTATTATTATTATTATTATTATTATTATTATTATTATTATTATTATTATTAATTGTTTTCACGGGATTTAAAACAAGCGCTGTTCGAGGTAATTGTGTGTTGGGGACCCCTAAAGGGGCTAATTGTACTTGTTTGCAAGGGATTAAACACAAACCCTCTCTACTACTCAAACGCTGTTCGAGGTGAGTAATTGTGTGTAGGGGACCCCTAAAGGGGCTAATTGTAACTGTTTGCAAGGGATTGAACACAAACCCTCTCTACTACTCAAACGTAGCAGCAGAGGGGGCGAATCAGACAACATTTTTGAACAAGCTTTCAATGGATTAAGGGTTAAAACAATGAAATCAGGCAAAAAATCAATGAAATCAGGCCCAAAAAAAAATCAATGAAATCAGGCAAAAAATCAATGAAATCCTGAAATGAGTAAAAACTTTTCAACCGAATATTTTATCAAGTCCGGTCCTAGGGACGAAAATCCTTTTACGATGAAAGTCTTTAGGACAAAAATCCTTTTAGGATTTCACAAACAGACTTATTTGTAAAACTTCACCTTGTAGATCAATCAGATTATTAGACTGGTCAGTGAGTTTGAAATTAATTCTGGTTAATGAATTATTATGACATCGCATATAGACTGGATTCACCGGGGATTCAATAATTAGAAACCCTGGAGGGGCTGTTGGTGCAAATGAATACAAAATATATCCCTGCTGAGCTTGATTTGATCGTTCTAGATTTATTTGATAACTTCCTTCGATAACATCACATACTAAATTGAGCGCAATCACCGATGAAATATTCACATTTTGAGGAGCAATATGCCTGCCACCACCATCTGGGTCATTACTATGTTTGAGGATTTTTATTTCCTGTGATGTTGTTTTTTTCCACGTATCATGAATTATTTTAAAACCAATATCGATGGCATCATCGAGAGATTTTTGTAATTCTAAGATATTATATCCTGGTAGATTGAATTCGGAAATATTTTCTACGCTTATATTATATTTTGTCGCAAATTTTATTTTCGTGTTAGGGTGTCTGGCAATGGATACCTCTCGTATGATTAGTGAATGAAATATATTCATGTCACTGAGGATTCTGTTACATGTTTCTACGACGTTGATAAATTCATCTCGGGTGAGAGTACCGGATTTAAGGGATATTAACAACAGTGAAATATCGTTATTGAACGCTGTGAAATTTTCAGTGATTTTATCCTGTCGAGTTATGTAGTATTTCTCCCCTCCGTCATCTAATTCAGTGAAAAAATTCAATTTGTCATAATCGTTATAGCTTTTTATTGGATCGTCAAATTTTGTCGTGTCTGTGACATAATCAGTTTTTTTTGGTTCTGGTAAATCAACGGTTTTTCCCGGGGGTGGTAATTCAGGCCATCCTAGTACGGTCCTTATTGAGCTTTGAAAGATATCTACGACGTATTCTTCTGAGTTTATTTCAATGGCAGATGATAGCGTCGGCTCATGAACTGTTATAGCTATTTTTGATTCTGCTCCAGTAATGGATTTTATTCTACGTTGCAATTCATTATTGATTTGTTCAATTTCGTATGATCCGGTTGGTATGGAAACAACGTTCCAGTCTGGGGTACCGTCTGGTTTATTCTTATTTGCAAATACCAGGGAATTATTGGGTTGTTGACCACCAAATGATTTTGATCTGATATTAGGCCAACTGTGGTATACTCGCAATTTTGCTAGCGCAATTTCCTTCACTGGGACCGGAGAGGGGAAATTCACACTGAATTCTGGATTCGTTGATGTTATTGAGATCATGCTTGTTTGTACTGGGTTTGTGTTCTCCACTATTTGTTGAAGTAATTCCATCTGTGTTGTCATTGTTATTATACTCATGATGTATTTCTAATTTTGATATCGTGGAATCATAAATACTGACCGTCACTGAGAACTCACTATCTGATATCGTTGAAGTTATTGAGATCATTCTGGTTTTCGGGTTCGTGTTTTCTAATTCCACCTGTGTTGTCATTGTTATTATACTGTTGTTGTCGCTCTAATTTTGATATTGCGGAATCATAAATACCTACCATCGCTGAAAACTCACTCTCTGATATAATTGTAATCATCGAGAGATGACGATATTAATGAGGATAATTGCGAGTATGCAGTGGATACAACATGAAATTGAATTATGTAGTCTTGTAGTTTTCGTTGGCTGCATGATGATATTTTTTTTTGTTATTATTGAAATAATTCCAGCGATTGTTGTTGCCACAGAAATGCAAATTGGAACAGCTATCGGGGCAATCATTGTCACTGAATACACGGTAACATCAATTGCGGTAATTCTCCTGCGATATTTTTTAATTTTCATTGCATACTCCTCAGTGAGGGTTTTGAGTCTAGTTTGAAATTCTTTGACCTGATCATAACGATATTGCGATGATGAAATCATTTTTATTTTAAAAACGCTAGCGTTTTCAATTACGATTTCAATTTTCAACTTAAATCCGCTACGAATTCCACATACCATGTTGTTGAAACCCTAGCCAAATTTTTATCAGTAGATGTTATCGTGAGCTTTTCAGTTGTATTCTTGTTGATGATCGTTGAAATCGTATTATTGACCCCGGATGAACTCGACGATGAAATATTAAATTGAGTCGTTGTCACTAGTGTTAATCGATAAATACCCTTAATGGTTGCAGTGATATCTAATTTGTTGTTTGTAGGTGTCCACGCAAATGATCCGTGTTGGATTGTGTATACTAAGTTGTTGGTTTTCTCATGAGGAATTTTTGTTTTTTCAATAACTGTTATCATCCTCGTTGCATCCCCTTTGATGGCTTCGATGAAGGTTTTCGTCTCATCGATGGATTTTTTTATATCAGGGAGTTTTATGTCGAGTTTATCGAATGTAGTTCCAATAAATTTATCCACGATATTTCTACGAAAAATTGAAAACTGTTTTATGTGTTCTTCGGTTTTAGATTGAAGCGCTGCTAGTTCCAACACAGAATTTTTCAATTCATCGTTGAGAGTTTTAAATCGATCTGTAATCGTCGAAAAAAGTACGCCCGGTTTGAGTTTACCGAAAATAACGCAACGGTGTTCTCGATTGCGTTTCGTTGTTTAACTAAAATATCATCCAACGACACATCACTGGTTTTCAATTTACCCTGTTTGTCTTGAAATACAACTATTTCCCCGGGGTCAACACTTGTTAAGTTCAACGTCTCAGCGATTTCATCTTCAATTATTTTTTTATATATCCTTGATAGAATCAGGGGTTGCAGTGCCATCGGGTTTGGGTTTCAAAGATCTTCCCCAAATATCAATCATGATATTTTATACACCTCTCTCTAAAATAGTTTCGTATTCATTTACGATAATGTGTGGTGATTTTCTAGATGATGAAATAGCGTTAAGGACATTTAATACTTCGCTGCCACATATTGGTGGGTCATTGATTTGTTGTGTTGGTAGCGTAGAATACCAAGTCTTCATTGGAAATTTTTTTATGTAACGCATAAACTCTTTGGGCGGTGCTAATCCATATGAATCAAAATAGACGATTGCCCGTGGATCAATAGCGTATGCAACCCAGTGAGTTCCGGGTCCGGTGCTGTTATCTAAATTAATAATACCGGTTTCAACATCATTGGGTTGTGCCGGTAACTGATCTTTCATAAAAACACCTCTGAAATTTTTAATCGCTAGTTTTTTAGCAGCATCCATTAAATCAAAATTGGACATAGGTTCCTCAATTAATAAACCGGTCCTAGTCTCAGGCCTTTTCCGCTGTACCATGAATACGGGGTTCCTGGGAGTCTTAGACCTTTTCCGCTGTACCATGAATACGGGGTTCCTGGTAGTCTTAGACCCCTTCCATTCCCTGTCCAGATGCCTTCTTTAGTGCCATTCCTGCTGCAGTACCAACGGCTCATAACGCCGCTGCTTTAGCCACAGCTGGGGCTGCTGCTGCAATCAAGGCCGGAATCTCAGCTAACATTGGATATATACCGCCTGTTTTAATCATATTTTTGATAGCAGCCGCAGAAAGAGTAATCTGAACACCTTTTTTTTGCTACAAGTGCATCATTGAAATGTTTTACTTGACGAGTTGTCAGCGATAATTTATTTTCACCGCCATTCATTTGATTAGGTTTCAGCGTGATAGCGTGATAGTGGTTCCACATTTTTTAGCTGATTCCGATTGCAATTTCTTGATTTGACCGGGTGTCAAAGACACATTGATATTACTATATGACATTATAGATAATAGATTGATTCTAAATCGTTTACAATTTCAATGAAAAATCGTTCAAAGATTTTCTACTGGGGCATCTACCACTCTCATTCTTCCTCCAACACCTTCAAGTAACATTGATTTATCACTGAGAATGACAGCAACTGCTCTATAATTAGCAATACCACCAGGACGGGTAACATTAGCTCTTAAATGTATATCAACAACAGATTGTCTTGTTAAATCAAGATGTTCCAATGAAAAGTAATAAATCGGATAGAGGCTTTTAAAATCCAATTGTGATATTTGTAGACCGGTATCCACATTTTGATCACGTGCCATAAATGACAACAACCGCGTGCAATATGATTTTCGGTGTAATTAAGTTGTACATCTTCAGATGGTTCCTGCTGGCCGTTTATTCTCAGTGAGACGTCTTTAACACCTAATTGATCAAATATCATATGGCTGGAGAGTTGATTGCCAACTCGTGTGGTATCCTGTAACGCAATAAATATATGACGTGGTGCAGAAACGCCTTGTTTTGATGCTAGATTCCACGTGAATAACCCGTTCAGATTTGATTGCTTCACATCTGTACTCACTGATAACCAACTCAACAACGACTTTCCTCCTTGGTCCATAAATGATAGTAATCGTTCTTCTGCGGTGATTGCTGGAGTCAACACTGGCATCCACAATGATATTTTTGTTAAATTGACTTTACCAGCATCAGCATTGGGATTTGCATTGTCTGCTGGAATCCTCCAAATTGCGTCATTATCATCACTCTTTCGTACAAGCGATACTGTATGCTTCGCCCCGTAGATAACTTTTCGGACATTTCTACAGAATCCAAAAATATGATGCAGTGGAATCGCGCATGAAAATAATTTACGCCTATCATGCAACATTGAAATACGTGTTGCAGCTCCTAGATTGAAATTAACATCGTTGTTTATAATCATATCCTCGACCTCAGCATCACTATTATCACGTTTTTTTGGTCGTCTTATAATAAATGGATTTCCTCCAGCGATATTTTTAACATCTTTTGCAAACATCATAGAAGGTCCTGCTGATCTTGTATAATCATCAGAATATCTTGCTAGCCCGATTATTGTTGTAGCCACATCAACATCACGATCTATGGACTCAATTTCTTTTCCATCAATGAGATATCTAGCACTCTCAAATAGCGCCATAATACCATTATTGACAAAACCGACTTGAGTACCACCTGGATACGGTGCTGGTACAGCAGTAGTATCATTAGCTGTTACAAGTTACAAGTTCTCCTTCTACTTCGATAAATGCTTCACAAGGCAAAAAGTATTTACTGGTATCATGGACTTGAAGATCAATTTTTGATCGACTATTTGAGTCTATGGCATGATAGGCGTAATATTGATAATCGCGTACAGAATCATCCTTGCCAACTGGGGCGTCTATATCAAACGCTGGATCATTTGACTTTTTGAACATTTTATTCTATTTATCAGAGTCTAAATCGCGATTTTCCATTTCATCGTCGTAGTTTTTTAAAGCCACTTCCTGCTATCATATTTGGGTCGGGAGTCACCATCGACGCTAATTTTTCATCTACTGCGTTATTTATAATTTTACTAACACGTGCAGGCATTTCCGCTGTAGACGGTAACGGTTTCTTTTTTCGTCTCACTAATGATGTTAATTTATTCTTCGCAGTTGAAAACGCTTTTCCCGCAAGATCTCCAACAGCACCAATACCCTTATCACGAATAACATCAATGGCTTTCATTGATAATTGTTTAGCTAAAGGCATCACTTTTGGGGCCATTCTCGCAAAAAACCCTGCAATGGTATTACCTAAACCGTCTCCGTAGTATGCTCTATAAACTGGAAACCGTGAATTAACTACATAGACGGGGGTTGGTTTATCATGATTGTAGTGTATGATCATCTTATTATAAAAACACTAGTGTTTTCAATTGTTATTTATTTAATCAATTGACTTTTCAATTCAGTCACTATGATACCCATTTTCCACTAACTCGCCAATGAAATCTCGATATGTTTTGATATCCATGATACCGCCTTGTATTAACCGTCTACAGATATCAGCTGCTTCATTAATTTTTTCCGGTGAATTATTTCCAGCTCGGAAACCTCCTACAGGAACATCTAATCGTGATATATCATTGATAACACTATCAGGACATACCATACTTGGGTTTCCTAATCCACTTCCGCTATAACCAGCTGCTTCATCCAGTTCTTCTAAATCCGTTTCTTGTAAATAATCATCATCATCATCATCAGGTGGTAGTTTTTTAGGCGAGAAAGATATTTTCTTTGCAGGTTGCTGTCGCTTTCTTTGCAATTTTGGCGTTTTTTGTTGTTGTTTTAGTTCTTCATATTGATTATACACGTGATCCACCATCTTGATATATTCAATGTATGATGCACTATCTGTCTAAATTTGACTTTTTTCAGTTTTGATTTTGTAGAATATATCAGCCCAATGGGTTATATTTCTAACATATTTATGATGTTCTGGTTTCAACATTTTTTTTTCTGTTTTCATAAGTCGCAACAACAAGCGCAGGAATTTCTGCTGGATCAGTCTTATCAATTGCCGCTAACCCTTCCTCGTTAAATCTCACGCGTAAATCATCTACTGTTCTTTTTGATTCCATTTGTTTTGTTTGTTCAGTTTTCGCTGCTATTTTTTCTAACACAGGGAGAAAGGTCTTTCCTTGTTCAGAGATTGTTGACACTACCTCCTTCGTTGATGTGGTTACTGGTTTAAACAATTCTTCAGACCCCAAAGCAAAATCAGTCTGAAGACTCTGTCGTTGTTGCAGTTTATTCCTGACAGAGTCACGAATTGGTATAAATCTCTTAATTGCAGCTAATCGTTCACGAGCCAATCGGGTTGTTAATGCTTCATTGACCATTATTTGAAATCAGAAACAATTTTTCAATTGTAAAACAATTTTCCCACTTTTTTGACATGTAGGATGATTTTTAATACCACCGTGGAAGTGTTATTTCATCCTATAACAGCTTCTATCAGGTATGGGGAAAGTGTCATAATTGCTATAAAAATATATAATACTGACACTTTCCCCATCACAGACATGTCGGATGATTTTTAACACAGTCAAGGAAGTGTTTTTTTGATGTTTTAACAGCTCTATCATCGATGAAGGAAGTATCATAATTGCTATAAAAATATATAATACTGACACTTCCTTCATTCTATTTTGATCATCCATTAACGGCCCATCGATTTTTTATTCACTGATTTTGTCATTTTCAATCAAAAAGTGCTAAAAAAATGAAAATCTTTTGAGGGTCGATTTCAATCAAAAAATGATAAAGGGGTCAGGCAATCAAAAAATGATAAAGGGGTCGGGTAATCAAAATTGAATTAACGCCCGTAGGTTTCTAATTTTAGAGTTAACTTCTTTTTTTAATTCGTATTCGTTACCTAATTCTTTTCGTATTCGTTCTACGATAGTATACAACGGAACGAACACACTGATGTCACTAGAAAATGCAAGAGAGTCCTTAATAGAATTCTGAATTCTTTTGATGAGTGCATACCCCCTTGGTAGCATATACTTGTTAGTGCTAACTCCGTATTCTATATCATGAAAATCCGACTTGATTTGATCAGGATTTAAGCCATCTGATAGTTCAATATTATTACTTTTCAATTTTAAAATTTCAACTATGATGCTATTCATGTTTTCAGAATTCATTATTCTATAACATGACATATTTCTAATTGAAAAATATGACGTATCAGACATAACTAAATTGAACTTTCTGTCCGGTCTTTTTTGAAATGGCAGATCGACAAACCCCCTCTGCAACGAATCGTATTGAGGCTCTACAAATATTGAAATACTTGCCGGCTTCATATATTGATTTAAATATTTTCTCTTCGTTAGTTGTTGTATTCAAAGATTTTACTGGTCTCGTTTTTTTTGAACAAGTGCCAGTCCTTCCTCGTTTGGAATTCTCACTCTGTGTGATAGCTTGCAGATTTGATAACGAATTGTTCCTTGGATTAGAATCCTTGTGATCGATAACAAAACCATCTTTGATCAATCCATTAAAACATTCAAATACGAAACGATGATTGTAATATTTCTTCTTTCCAACAGTAAACATCAAATACCCCATACCATTATCCCCCCCAACTGGGTTCTTCAGTCTACAGTGTCTTACAGCACCATCACTGGATGCTTCATAATTTGTACTCACTGGGTGTGGTCTGAATTCTTGGTTCATTCGTATACTATACTATTTGTCTAATTCAGTGACTGATCCATTTGCAGTGATTCATTATACATAAATCTTTCATTTAGATACTTGTTTTAGTATAGCATGAAGGAGTTAAGGAGATTGCCTTCGAAAAATGCTAAATTCAATACTGATAAGGAGTTTAAGAGATTATTGAAAATTAATCCTAAATTTAATCTCGATAAACCCAAAAAACGTCCAAGAGACGGAAACATGAAGGAGTTTAAGAGATTATTGAAAATTAATCCTAAATTTAATCTCGAACGTCCAAGAGACGGAAATAAAATTAATCTCAAACGCCCAAGAGACGGAAACATGAGAGAGTTTAAGAGATTATTGAAAATTAATCCTAAATTTAAACTCGATAAATCCAAAAAACGTAACAAACGTCCAAGAGACGGAAACATGAAGGAGTTTAAGAGATTATTAAAAATTAATCCTAAATTTAATCTCGATAGACCCAAAAAACGTAACAATCGTCCAAGAGACGGAAACATGAAGGAGTTTAAGAGATTATTGAAAATTAATCCTAAATTTAATCTCGATAGACCCAAAAAAAGTAACAAGAGATTACCCTGGAAAGATGCTCAATTCAATCTTGATATAGTTTCTAATACACCCAAGATTAAAATTTCTGATAGAACCATAAATAGTAAAATCAGAGACTGTTTTAATGAATTCAAGCGTGATGGAGCATCTTATTGTTGGTCAACATTTCGAATACGAGGCGGTGTTGACGCTACCATGAATGATGAAAAAGCAGCAGTGATAATTTCACGTCTTGGGGAAGAAAGAAATATTTTTCGAATAAAATTCATTAACCGTGAGGATGGAAAATGGATTATTAGGGATAAATTTGAACCCATTCTCAGGGACAACAAAACTGTCACTGTGAATCAGGATTCCAAACCAGGAATTTTGACTGGAATTGATAAACCATACTACGTTAGATCTTATCCTGTCACAGCAGTTGTTTACGGGATATATCAGCTCAATGAAAAACCTGATATTGCAAAACTAGCACCCATGAAATATTCAACAGGGCTCAATTGTGTAGCAGAACGAATAATTGAACACTTCACAAATGCGTCCCAGGGAAATAAACTAACTGATCTAAGACGAAAAAAAATAACCGAATGGGAATTAACGGTAAAAGAGAATGGGGCAACAATTCAAGATATAACCAAATTAGAAAAATCATTAAGATTTCCAATATCAGTAAGGACAATCACCGGAGAAGTATTATACGAATCGAAATATAAATCACAGGGAGCTCCAATACAGATTATTGATCATAACGAACACGCGTGGTCATCTGCAGTAACAATATTCCCACGGGATAGAACCGTAAAATATATCCCCAAAACTCTGTTTGGAACCGAAGAGTTTTTTTCAGAGCAGAAATTATTTGATGCTATTTACCATTTGAGTAAAAACGATCCTGTGTCAATGTGGCTATTTCATAGTACTTCAGACGAGGAATGTAGATTTGATCAGTTTGTAAGGCCCAACGGAGAATTGTACCGTACCGAAGAACTGCATAATCAAATGAAAAAACTAGCTAGTGAGTTTTCTCCAGAGAGTTCTCTGGGGGAAGACAACGATCAATTATTAGCAAACTGTTTTACACTACCATCAATTGCAGCACATTTTGCTAGAAAGAAAAACGCGTGGAAACCAACGAGAAGTGAGTTTTTATCAGATGTCAGATTGTCCTGTCTTGAATACAGCCATGGAGGGTTATGGAATACAAAATACACCGCTGAAACCGTTATTTCCGTTGATATGATTGCGTGTTATCCAGGAAGTTTTCTTGGGTATGGAGAATGCGCTAAATATTTCAAACGATTTGGACACCCCACACACGAAATGACCCGTGTTGCTATTAATGGACCACTGCCTGATTTTGATTTAACAGGATTCGCTTGTGTAGTATCATTTGAAATGGCTACAGGACTTCATCCGTGTAGTTATCTTTGGATTGGTAAACACATGTCTGAAAAACACTGGATGCCAATAGTGTTATTACGGTATATGCTTGATTGTAAGATGTTAAAATCATTAATTGTCAGTGAAGCGATTATATCCTATCGAGCACAGAAATCAGTCTGGTTACCACAACCTGATCTAGAAAAAAAAATTAGCGAACAGCGAAAACTGTTTCTTAATTTTAATGAACAACAAATCATGGATTGGTCTAAACGGTTATTTGAAATCAGAAACAATGAAGCAAAAGATCTCAGTAGAAGAATAATCGGTAAATTCACTCAGGGTGGTAAATACATAATAATAATAAATTGGGTACAATTGTTACCTACAATGATGGATACAATCCGCAGTACACACATTTGAGAGCTTTTATGCTCGGTTATGCTTCTATTAATCTGTTTTCAATGATCAATAAATTTCCTAACACCGCAGTTAGAGTTGCCACTGACTCATTTTACATAAATAGCAAAATGGCTGATTTTAAGGCTACTGGCAACGAGAATTGGGGGTCATGGAGAATTAAGAAGGAAATGCTTCATGATTATATTCAATCAGCAGATGTTACAATTGAAAAAAATTATTTAGAAAACAATCAATGTTCAGAATTTTCTAATGCACCACCGATATCTGATCCAATATGCCGGTATAAAACAGTTTATTTAAACGGCTGTGGTGGGTCAGGAAAAACAACCCGGGCAATTGAGTTATTTCGAGTTTCCAATCCAAACATGATTGTGCTAACACCAACTCACAGACTTGCAAGAGAAATGATACAGAGAGGGGTAAATGCCTGTACCTATCATAGTTTTTTCCGATGGAAGGGAGATAAGTGGACTCCTGAGCGCATGGGAGAGAAATTTATTCCTGAAATTATCATTTGGGATGAAATAGACACAGTGTCAGAAGATGTATTAAAAATATTTCTTGAGTAGTTGTTATTGAAAAATACAAAAATCGTCATGTGCGGTGATCACGGCCAACCACCACCATTTGTCGGTGCATCCCCCCATGAATGGCTAAAGGGTTTTGTAGACTATTATGAAGAAATTGATACCGATCATAGATCACTTGATGAAAAATTAAAAGAATTTAAGAAACTAATTAGATTACAACCGGATAGAATCCAGTGTGAAATAGCCCGTGAAATAATTACGGAAACTCCCATGAATGAGTTTTGGGAAGCGTGGAGACCAAATGATTTGATAATTGCAAGTAGAAAAATAGTCAGGGACACACTTCAGATGAAGTTATTTGAATTGCATAAACAAAAATTTGCAACACTTCCAGTACCGTTATGTTATAGGCCATCGGATACACGAAAACAGAACATTGAAGTTGATATTCCAGGACAGAGTGAAAAACAAATTCTGGTATTAAATGATATTGTGCTGGTTGATATCAGCGTCGTTGAAGATGCATTGCGTGCTAATAAATCCCCATGGACGCTAGGATACGCAGCAACAATACATTCTTCACAGGGATTGACTATCACAGACACAATTGTTTGGATGGTAGATAATCGCATCGAATGGTCAAATTTAGTCTATCTTTCAGTATCCAGAATACGAAAAATAAATCAACTTCGAAGAATTGTCCTGACAGAGTCAGGTGATGATAATGACACCACAATGGATGATATTGATGTTAAAATTATTGATAAAAAACTCTCCGGTTACAAACAACAGGACAAAAAAAAAACAACGAGAATTTGATATTGATGCTAAATTAATAATCACTTTGAAGAAACAACAGAATAAACACTGCGCAAGTTGCAATTGTATAATGCGTTGGCAGTATTCGGATAAGGATCCTCGCCAATTCACCGTAGACAGAAAAAATAACAATCTCGGTCATGTCAGAAATAATGTGATGTTGATTTGTCTTGAGTGCAATAGACGCAACGGTGCTAGTTAAGACCCCGTGGTGGCAATTGAGTATCCTCGGGTATCACTTGTAATTGTTGTCTAGTAAACCCCTGCTGAGGGGCAGTTGAATCCAGTTTATAGACTGGAGGTCTACCCGTAGATCGTGTTACACTAGATATCTTGTGTGCAGTAACACTCCAAATAGGATCATTAGCCCTTTTTCTGCCCCCTTCAAGCTCTCCTGGTTCGTATAAATGCCTCACAATGACATTACTACCAAGAATTGATTCTTTGAAATCTTTTTGTGGTTGTGCGGGTATTGACTTCTTTTTAATCGCGTTGCTAGGTTTCATGTTGATTGTTCTAGTAATCTCGTTATTCAGTGCAGTAATCACAGCTGGTAATCTTTTAACCCATTCACGGGATCTTTTTTCTTGGATGAATTCTTTTGCGTATTGATATCCAAATAACCGCTCAGCAAGAGTTTTATTAAACCGTTCAACAATTGCCTGATCGCGATGTAGCGCAGTATGCCCCCGTCTGATAGTGACATTGTGATATTTCATTGTAGATAACACTGCACCCTGAAATTCCTTGCCAGGATCAACTTGTAATAGATTTGGCCAGTGCAGAGGGCTCCTTCGATAAATCCTTTCAAATGCAGAAGCCACTTCAGTGGCTGATTTTGTTTTTAACGGTTCTGCTTGTTTGTATCGACTCGCAACATCAACTACAGTTAACGCGTATTTGTAACCACCATCATGCGGCAGAAATAGTATATCAGCCTGATGAACTTCATTAGGAAAGGTCACATCAAAATGCGAGAAATTAATGTGTTTAGGCGCTGGTAGATAAATCTGCCATATCGCCTGTTTGGATAACCAATTAGCCGCAGTGGTTTTTTTTTTCACTTTTGCAGCGCTAGCGAGTTTATGGATTGCTGATGTACCCCTCCAGTATCCTCTTGGGGAATAATAAATAGATTCCATGTTGTTATTAATTACCAGCACCTAACATCAATTTGCTTTTCATAGCCGATTTTATCAAAAAGGAAGCCAATTTTTCTTTGAAGGATTTATCAGGAATAGCATTTAATGCATGAATTAATTTCACATCTGCTAGATGCCTGTGTTGCAAATTGCTGCTTTTATAAGCAACATCATGAAGGTGACAGGCCTTATCAATGGCGTTTATTGGTTCTTCACCGGGTCGGGGCTGATTTTGATCATTGAGTCTGATATCAAGTCTTGTTCCCGGTCCACAATAACTATACCCTGGAAGGTGTTTTTCTCCGGGGTATTTTGCCCATGGGGTTCCAGGGAGTTTAGTTAGCTTGGCTGCGATATCACCTCCTCGTTTTTTTTTTAAAGGTTCCTTGGGTTTAGAAACAAATCTAAATTTCTTTGTACTACATTGTACGCATTTACCAGAAAGCGCTGATCGGTTATTTTTAGTTGTAATCGTCGTCAAGTCATCTGTGCCAGTACGTTTTTTACACTTCACACAATATAGATCCATAATTTATATATATAACATCATGAATGTAATTGATTATTCAGCTACCCGACGACGGGAACTTATTAAACACCATGAAATGTTACCGAATTCAATTAGAATGATTATAATCGGACCATCTGGAAGTGGAAAGACACAACTGCTACTTAATTTGATAACAAGATGGATGAAATGGGACAAATTGTATTTAATAGCCCCGAGTGTAGACGATCAGCGATGCTATGAAGTGCTCAAGGATTTTAACGAGAAAGCAAAAGAATTTGAAATCGATGATGATATTATTGAATTTATTACTGATATTGATGAAGCCCCTTCCGTGGAAGACATCGATGGAAGTATTAACAATTTAGTCGTGTATGACGAAATCATGTTAGATAATCAAAAAAATCCTGCTAGAATATTTTCCCGAGGCAGTCATAAAAACACTGATGTGATATATGTCACTCAACGGTACACACAAATACCAAAAGTGATCAGAGATAACTGCAATGTGTTGTGTGTATTTAACGGCGTTGATACTCATACGCTACGAAATATTCATCAGACCTGGTGCAGCGGTGATATAAATCATAATCAATTTAGAAATTTCTTTAGTCACGCTCAGTCAAAACCACACGGATTTGTGACAATAAATTTAGCAGACCCGAGGACACGATATCGTATCGGACTTGATAAAATATTCGGTTGAAAAGTTTTTACTCATTTCAGGATTTCATTGATTTTTTTGCCTGATTTCATTGATTTTTTTTGGCCTGATTTCATTGATTTTTTGCCTGATTTCATTGTTTTAAGCCTTAATCCATTGAAAGCTTGTTCAAAAATGTCGTCTGATTCGCCCCCTCTGCTGCTAACGCTGTTCGAGGTAATTGTGTGTTGGGGACCCCTAAAGGGGCTAATTGTACTTGTTTGCAAGGGATTGAACACAAAACCCTCTCTACTACTCAAACGCTGTTCAAGGTCAGTAATTGTGTGTAGGGGACCCCTAAAGGGGCTAATTGTAACTGTTTGCAAGGGATTGAACACAAACCCTCTCTACTACTCAAACGCTGTTCAAGGTCAGTAATTGTGTGTAGGGGACACAATAAGAGGTTACTTGAAGCGAGTAATTGTTAGAAAGGGATTTTTTGTAAATGGCTGCTTGAAGAGGATACTTGTTTGTAATTGATATGAAAAGTTTATGTTCCATGCTAGTATCTGTGTGGAAGAGATCCTAAGGCTATCTGAGGCGGGTAATTGCTTGTAAGGGATTTTTGTAACTAAAAACCCGACTCTTTGAGGCGAATAATTGTGATTGGGGGGTCCGAAAAGTATCCGTTTGAGAGGATTAGCTCAAGATATTCAGCCATGCATATGTTCATGACAAAAGGGCGGGACGCGGAAGCATATGACTCAGGCCTCGAACTCGAAGAGGTCTCGGAGTTTACCGTTATGTTTAGATATCTTCAAATACTATCGTTTCAGCGTTTGGGGAGTAACGCTGATACGTAGTCACTTAGATAAATGAAACCATAGCTTTATTTGTTATATCGGACCTATATGATACCAGCTATTCAATATTTCTTCAGCAACAAATACCTACGTACCTGTAATATCTTACCTTAATGCTACACCTTAAGTATGTGCTCAGCCAGATATACTTCTTACCTGAAATAGCTGACCTTTATGCAACTTATGTTGATACATGCTACATAATATTTCCACGGCAAAATCTGCCACCTGACGTGTAATATCTTACCTTTCTTGCCACACCTGGTGATACCTGCTACAGACTATTTCCTCAGTAAGATCTGTC
>JAQISU010001244.1:11529063-11733052 GCA_029339505.1 Unio delphinus
AATGTTGCTGATGAAAACAAATCTAGATAACGAAGATCAAATCGAAAATACAAATATTTCAATAACTATAACAACTGAGAATCCTATTCAAATAACCAGAAACACTAGTATAAGAAATGCTAGCATTTCTACTGAAACCATCGAAAATTCAGAAAATACAAGTATTTCAATAACTATAACAATTGGAAATCCTGTCCAAATAAATATAACCAGAAACACAAGTGTTTCTAACGCAAGCGTTTCTAACGCAAGTGTTTCTAACACAAGTGTTTCTAATACAAGTATAAGAAATGCTAGCAATTCTAGTGATGTTTTTTGAGAAAATATTATTCACCGACGTCGGAAATTCTTTGAATTAGAAAATGCTTTAGTATTTTTAAAGCCGCTTCCGGCTATCATATTTGCTGTTATATTATCCTGGGCGTTAGTCATTAATGATTGTAGTTTTTTATCCACGGCGTTATTTATTATTTTACTAACCCGCGCAGGCATAACCTCAGTAGATGGTAGTGAAGTCATTCTAGAAATGTTAGCATTTCCAGGTTTTGAAAAATTTCTACGTCGAACTAGCGCTGTTAGTTTATCCTTAGCGGCTGAAAATGCCTTACTAGCAAGATCACCAATAGTGTTAATACCCTTATCTCGGATAACATCAATTGCTTTCATTGATAATTGTTTTGCGATTGGAGCCACTTTTGGAGCCATTCTTGAAAATAATCCCATTATAGTATTACCGAGACCATCTCCATAGTATGCTCGGTATTTTGGCAATCGTGAGTTTACCACGTAGACGTTAGTTGGTTTATCATGGTTGTAGTGTATGATCATTCTCTATATAGAAATGCTTGCATTTCCAAATACTAAAACATTTCCAATTATCTAATCGCGAAATCCTACGGATTTCCAGTGACATTAGTCACTGTGGTAACCGTAGAAATTCGAAGAATTTCCATCCAAAGAATTTTCGGCTAACTCCTCAATGAAATCTCTATATGTTGCAATATCCATGATACCACCTTGAAATAACCTCCTACAGATATCAGCTGCTTCATTGATTATTTCTGGTGAGTTATTCCCGGCTCGTTTTCCACCTACAAGTACTTCTAATCGTGATATATCACCGAGAATATTACCAGGACAGAAACTCGAAGAGTTTCCAACTAAACCATTGCCTGTTTTTTTAGTTGTACCAGTTGCACCTTGTGTTTTTATTTCTGAACCGGGTTTTGATTGTTTTGGTAATCTAAGAAATTCAGGGTCTGATTTAGCTTTTTTTACTCCTTTCTTAATTCCATTCTGAAAGTCTATATACGACTGTTCTTTCTTCCTCTTATCAGTAAGATTCATAATTTTCTTCTTCATTTTATATATCCAAATATACCACTCATCTTCTTTTATATTAATATCCTTATACTCCTTTTTGAGAATTCCCCCTTTCATATTATAACTCTTGACAGCAATCTCACCAAGGGTGATGTAATCGCTGGGTTTTTTAAATTGAAATTCTTGTATTTCTGATACAATCTCAGGTTTGATTTTATCTATAAAGGCAACACGACTCTTCGTGGAAACTGCGCCTTCTTGTTCTTCTTCTTCCTCTTCTTCTTCTTCTTGTTCTTGTTGTCGTTGTAGTTCTTCTCGTTCTTCTTGTTCTTGCTGTCGTTGTAGTTCTTCTTGTTCTTGCTGTCGTTGTAGTTCCATCTCCCCTGCGATTTCACCTGGAAGTATTTGTACAGCTTGTTTCGTTTGTTTAGTTCGTTTTGCTATTTTCTCCAACACAGGGAGAAGAGGTTTCTCTGTTCTAGGACCTTCTTTAGGGACATCTCCGTAAATAGCTCGTTCAGTAGCTGTTTTCACATCTGTAGTTGCCTTGACAACCGGTTTGAAGAGTTGTTCTGTATCCTCTGTGAAGTCGGTGGCCATTGATTGCCGTTGTTGAAGTTTTTCACGTATACGATCACGAAGGGGTAATATTTTCTTAAGAGCTTCAAGTCTTTCTCTAGCTAGTCTGGTTGTTAATGATTCTCCTACCATTATTATATAAAAATACTAGTATTTTTCAATTAATGTTTTTAATGCAGTTATTAAATTATTTTTTATATTCTTTAAAAATTGTTTTTATAATTTTTTTTCATCGATTTTAGGTCATTTTTCATTGATTTTGTCGATCATTGTAGGTCAAACCTCAACAACTTTCAGATTGCAATTTTGATTTTTAAATTAAAAAATAAAAAAAACATATAATATAATGAATCAATCGATCGTTAACGATATCGTAACGCAACTTAACCGCGTACATAAAATCCCAGAAATCACTGCAATTGTATCACAAAAAAAAATACAACACTTCAATACTGATTACCTTGTAGATGAATTCCGTAAGATTGAATCTGCACGTGCTAAGGACTATCCAACTTATCGATCAGAATATCGTGTAGTTAAAACATTAATCAGGCAGCGTAATATGATAGTTTATCAACTTAAGTTAAATAAACAAGATGATGTACTAGATGAATTTATTGAACTCAGTAAATTGTTAAATCCGCTATTGAAAGCCATTGGAGATGTATTTGAGGAGGAAAAAAATATAGCTCAGTTTGCCGAGCAATTTGATAATAGTTGTATGTGAAAATTGCAAAGCAATTTTTAATTTAAAAATTTCTGTAAATATTTTTTTATGACCATGCGAATGATACCCTACAATCGAATTTATCAGAGTATGATGAGGTATACTCGCTATCAGCACATCGTATTACAGATGTATTATAAATATTAAAGAACCTAGCAGCGGATTGTGTCGATGGAAATTCTGTGATTACGCTGTTATAAAACGCAGTCACCGGTCTTGGACCACGATTTTTACTAGAATCCGGGTTTCTATTAAGACAGTTTTCTTGTTGAGTAACAACCCTTAAATTTTCAACTCGATTATTTAATTTATTTCGATCGATATGGTCAACAACATATCCGGCCGGAATATCTCTGATATAAATTTCAGCGATGAATCGATGAGCGTAATATTTTTTTATTTTTCCTCCAAGAGGTATACTAATAAGTAAATAACCGGTATTATTAACAATCCCAATTGGGTTTCTTAATCGCTTATTTCTAATAATTCCATCGGCGCTGGCCTCGTAGTTAACGTAAATCGGATGCGTGCGGTATTCGTTTAGGTTCATTATTCTATATAGAATTTATTTGTTTAATTGGAATTGTATATTTAACTTCTTTAGATAATCCTCCGGGGTTTGTATAACATCTCCGCGGTGTTTTACATGTTGATGTGTGTCGTAATATAATTTTATTGTTCTGTAGTTTGCTGCGTGATGATCAGCACATAATTGAACTCTACCCCGTACTCCAATACCACAGACAATACAAGGTCTTGGCCCTGTACTACCTCGTTTAATATTTCTATTATGGGTATAACAATAATCTCCGACGCAATTTCGCTGACACTTTACTTTACTGCCAATCGGCAACCAATTACACGTATTTCGGTCGGTAATATCGAGTTTTGTATTCATTATATATATATATTTTAATTATTTTTTTTCCATTTAAATATAAATTTTATTGTATATATTATAATTGTATATTAATGACAGCATTAAATAAACGATATTTTTCACTTGATGCAAGATCCGGATTATCTTTGAAAAAGCTTCCTCCAGATCTTAAAAAATTAAGAAAACTCGCCATGAAAGAATTTCGCCTTGACGGAGCCACATATATGTATTCTACTTTTAGAATAAGCAATAGAGAAGTTCTCTATGACGGTATAATGAATGAGGTTCGTGCGATGAACATAGTATCAATGTTCGATAATGATAACTACTACTGTAAAATAAAATGGATAATGTGGGATACAACCAGAGAAGTTCCCGGTTGGATTATCCGAGATAACTATAACCCTGTAATGAAAGATGGTAGAAATGTAATATTTAATCGTGATATGAATCCCGGAATATTAGTTGGAATTGATAGCAACTATTATAACAAGGCTTATCCTGTAACACTCGTGATGTACGGGGGTTACAAGATTCATAGAGATATTGATCACGATAGATTATATCCGATGAGAAAATCATCATCAGAATTACAAAGTAATTTGAATTGCGTTGCTGAACGAGTTATGGAACATTTTAAAAATACTTCACGAGGAAATGGATTAACTAAACAACGAGAAGAAGTGATAACGAGTTGGGGAAAAGGATGATTGAAAAAGGAGGGGCTACAATTAGTGATGTTGCTGAATTACAAAAAACCCTAAAATATCCAATTATCGTAAAATCGTTAACAGGAGAAGTGTTACATAATTGTAAATATAAGTCAACTAAAGTAACCCCGATTGAGATTATCGATCATAACGGTCATGCCTGGAATTCTGGTATTACTGAGTTTCCTCCATCAAAGGTTATAAGATATATAAAAGAATTTAACGGAAATATATTTGATGCAATTGCGGAGATTCATAAAGATGATCCAACTGGAGTATGGTTATTTAAGAGCGATGAAGATCCCGAGATGGATTTTGATCAATTTGTGAGAACCAACGGAGAATTATACCGGACTGAAGAATTAAATGATCGTATGAAAAATGTTACAAAAGATTTTGTAGAAAATTTTGATGAAAACCTATTATGTAATTCTTTTACTGTATCATCGGTGGCGGCTCATTATACTCGTGAAAAGAATTCCTGGAAAAAAACACCTAAAGCATTTCTTAACGATGTAAAATCAAGTTGTATTGAATATGGACATGGTGGATTGTGGAATACTAAATACGATATTAACGGATTAATTTCTGCTGATATGAACGCCAGTTATCCAGGAGGTTTTTTAGGGATGGGAGAATGCGCCGAATATTTTAAACGTTTTGGTCATCCAACTCATGAAATGACGCGAGTTTCGATTAATGGAAACCTACCTGATTTTGATTTACCAGGATTCGCTAAAGTTATTGCGTTTAGGATGAAGGATGGATTACATCCTTGTAGTTATTTGTGGCTTGGCAAACATATTTCTGAGAAGATGTGGATGCCTATTGTATTATTGCGATATATGTTAGATAGTGGTATGTTGACTATGTTGATAGTCAGCGAGGCAATAATAAGTTATAAATCTCAAAAAGAGGTTTGGTTACCAACACCAGATTTAGATAGAGAGATTGAAAAGGTAAGAGAGAATTCTCCGGGATACAGCGAAGAACAGATTATGAAAATAGCCAAACAAATGTATTGTGGTAGAGAGAAATCCGCAAAGGATTTAGGACGAAAAATTATTGGAAAGTTTACTCAAGGAGGAAGATTTAATAATACTAGAACCTCCTCTAGATTAGTAATTGATCCGATTGAAGAACAAATTATTATTAAACATCTTACTGATACTAATAGATTTGTAACGAGTAGAAAGGAGTTTTTATCAAATGGAAAAGAATATGGTACTGTTATAGTTTACATAGATGGAGAAAGTCCTCAATATGCGCATTCAAGAGCATCAATGCTAGCGTATACCAGTATTAATTTATTCTCGATGATAAATAGATTTCCTGATATCGCTGTAAGAGTTGCCACTGATTCAATGTATTTTCATAAGAAACATCTTGATGAAGTTAAACCATATTTAAGGGAAAATGGTAATTGGGGAACTTGGAGAGTTAAGAAAGAGTTACTACACTGCTATAATCATCATGTAGATGTTGAGATACTTAACAGTTATCGAGGAAAAAATCTTGAAAATATTCAAACTGAATTTTCTAATGCTCCATCTGTGTTTGATCCGATAACTCGCTATAAGTTAATTTATTTAAACGGCCTTGGAGGTTCTGGAAAAACTGAAAGAGTTATAAGATTATATAAAGATTTTGGTATAATAGCGCTAACACATTCTCATAAACACAAGAAAGATCTAATAGAACGTGGAATTCCAGCCAAAACTTATCATAGTTTCTTTAGATGGAAAGGTGATAAATGGACTCCGGAAAGAATGGGGAATAAATTTATCCCATTATACATTCTTTGGGACGAAATATGTACAGTACCATTAAATATGCTAAAACAATTTCTAGGCTGGTTATCAAAGAATAATGTTAAAATTATATTCTGCGGCGATGACGGTCAACCACCACCATTTGCCGGAGAATCACCACATGAGTGGTTAAAAGCTAATGTTGATTACTATGAAGAAATCACAGAGGATTATAGATCGCTAGATGATGAAATAAAAGATTTAAAATCTAGAATCCGCCGGCAATCTGATTACGAACAATGTAGAGTTCTCAGAGAGGTTATTAATGAAACCCCTGAAGAAGATTTTTGGGAATCTTGGAAACCCACTGATATAGTGTTTGCTAGTAGAAAAATAATTCGTGATGATATTCAACGAAGATTATTTGAGATACATAAAGAAAAGTTTCCTGATGAAAAAGTACCGTTATGTTACAGACCGTCTGATACAAGAAAACAAAATATTAATGTTGAGATTCCAAGTGGTGGTAGTGAAAAATTAGTGTTAAATGAAGTTGTATATGTAAATATTGATGTAGTTGAAAACGCATTACAGGCTGAAAATTCACCTTGGATATTAGGATATGCCTCCACAATACACTCATCACAAGGATTAACTATTGAGGATACAACTATCTGGATTGTAGATAATCGTATCGAGTGGTCAAATTTAGTTTATTTAGCTGTATCTAGAGCTAGACGAATAAATCAATTGAGAAGAGTTATTATCGAAGATAATTCAAATAGCTTTGATGTTGATATTTACATTATTGAGAAAAAGTTATTAGGATATCGACAACAAGATAAGGAAAAAAATAGAAATTTTAATATTAACTCAAAACTAATTTTATCATTGAAAGATGAACAAGATAATCGTTGTGCTATCTGTAACTGTATAATGCGATGGAGATTTCATCATGGAGATGGTCACCAATTTACCGTTAATAGAATAAATATTAGTCTTGGACATATTGTTGGTAATGTAAGATTAACATGTCTCGTGTGTAATATACATCACGCTGGAAATGCTAGCATTTCTAACTAATTTTTCGTGGTGGTAATTGAGTGTCGTGGGGGATAACTTGCAGTTGTTCACGTGTAAATCCTCGCTGAGGTGCGGATGAATCTAATCTATAAATTACTGGTCTAGAAGAAGATCGTGTCGACGATGATATTTTATGTGTAGTGATACTCCAAATAGGATCAGTAGCTCTTGCGCCACCACCTTCGAGTTCACCTGGTTCATATAAATATCTTACAGTGACGTTACTAAGAACTGGTTGAAAATTGGAAGTATTTTTATAAGAAATATTTCTAGGTACATACTCTTTTTTTATTGCGATGTTAGGTTTGATACCAATCATTCTAGTTATTTCGTTATTTAACGCAGATACTACTTTTGGTAACCTTGAAACCCATTCACGAGAGTGAGTTTCTTGAGTAAATTCTTTCGCGTATTGATATCCAAATAATCGCTCAGCGAGAGTTCTATTAAATCGCTCTACAATCGCCTGATCGCGGTGTATTGCAGTATGTCCTCGTCTGATGGTGACATTATGAGTTTTCATCGTAGATGTAACAACACCTTGAAATTCCTTGCCGGGATCAACTTGTAATAGATTTGGCCATCTTAATAGACCTTTACGATAAATCTTTTCAAATGCATCTGAGACTTCTTTTGACGACTTTGTTTTTAACGGTATTGCTTGTTTATATCTGCTAGCGATATCAACTACAGTTAATGCATATTTGTAACCGTTATCACTCGGCAGAAATAATATATCGGCTTGATGAACTTCATTTGGTACAAAAACATCAAAATGAGAATAATTAATTTTTTTAGGACCGGGAAGATAAATTTGCCATATTGCTTGTTTAGATAACCAGTTTGCCGCTGTAGTTTTTTTCACCTTTGATGCGCTAGCGAGTTTATTAATTGCTGCGTAACCTCTCCAGTATCCTCTCGGAGAATAATAAATAGATTCCATATTAAAATGCTAGCATTTTCAATTACCAGCACGAGAAGCTCCACTTCCAAGCATCAGTTTACCCTTCATAGCTGATTTTACCAACCACGAAGCTAATTTTTCCTTGAAGGATTTATCGGAAATAGCATTTAACGCGTGCATTAATTTCACATCCGCAAGATGTCTGTGTTGAAGATTGCTGCTTTTATAAGCAACATCATGAGCATGACACGCTTTATCAATAGCGTTTATTGGATATTCACCGGGTTTGGGTAGATTTTGATCATCAAGTCTTATATCTAATCGTGTTCCTGGTCCACAGTAACTATATCCTGGAAGGTGCTTTTCTCCTGGATACTTTGCCCACGGTGTTCCAGGGAGTTTTGTCAATTTGGCTGCAATATCACCTCCTCGTTTTTTTTTAAAGGTTTCGTGGAAGTAAATCTAAATTTCTTTGTACTACATTGTACGCATTTACCAGAAAGCGCTGATCGATTATTTTTCGTTGTAATAGTCGTCAAGTCATTTGTGCCAGTACGCGTCCTACATTTCACACAATATAAATCCATAATTATATTATATAACGGCATGAATGTAATTGATTATTCAGCTACGAGACGACGGGAACCTATTAGACACCATGCAATGTTACCAAATTCTATTCGCGCGATTATCATCGGACCATCTGGAAGTGGTAAAACACAATTGCTACTTAATTTGATAACTCGATGGATGAAGTGGGATAAGTTGTATATGATTGCTCCGAGTGTAGATGATCAGCGATGTTATGAGGTGTTAAAGGATTTTAATGATGCCGCGCGAGAAATTAACGGTGATGGTGTTATTGAGTTTATAACCGATATCGAAGAGGCACCTAGCATTGATGATATTGATGGAAGTATTAACAATTTAGTCGTATATGATGATATCATGTTAGATAATCAAAAGAATCCTGCTAGAATATTTTCCAGAGGCAGACATAAAAACACCGATGTGATATATATCACTCAACGTTACACTCAAATACCAAAAGTGATCAGAGATAATTGCAATATGTTATGCGTGTTTAACGGAGTTGATACTCATACTCTTAGAAATATTTGGCAAACTTGGTGCGGTGGTGATATGGATCATAATCAATTTAAAAATTTCTTTAGTGTGGCTAAAGCCACTCCACACGGATTTGTGACGATAAATTTATCAGACCCTCGGACAAGATATCGTGTAGGACTTGATCAAATATTTAGCTAAGAACAATGAAATTTTTCTAATTGTTTCTGTGTTCGCGTTAGTTCATCAGCATAGTATTCCAGTTCTTCTATGTATCTATTTTCGATAGTAGTACAATTTTCACAAATGGTCAATTTTCCACCACCAGAGATTACTTGTTGTTGGTATTTATCACATTGTTGTTGCAGTTGTTCTATCTCTTCCCTATATTTTCCATGTTGATGGTGTAATAGTTTTTTTAATTTATCTATTTGATTCTGTTGCCGTTGAAAATCCTGTTGTTGCTGTTCTACCTGCTTCTGGTATTTATCACATTGTTGTTGGAACTGTTGTTGCTCACGTAATTGTTGTTGTGATTTTTCATTGAGATTATAATTCATAAGCTCCAGATTGCTGATTATACTATCTTTTTTTGTTATTTTTGAATTCAGTTGATGGATTTCTTCTTGAGATTTTTTTAGTTGATGGATTTCCTCTTGAGATTTTTTTAACTCGTTTCGTAAATTCTTAAGATCATTCTCATAATCATCTTTTACGATTTTAAGATCATTCTCATAAGTATTTTTTAAATTCTCGAGATCATTCTCATAATCGTTTTTTGAATTATCAGCGGTATTATCATTAACAGTCTCTGTATCCTCAATAGAGTGTAATGTATTATCAACAATCCCATCAGAGTGGATTAATGACTTTTCAATAGTTGGATTCTCATCTGCGATTTTATTGAGAAATTTATTTAATATACTTAATTTTTTACGACTATTTAACGGCATTCCCCATATAGAATATATCCTAGGAATCCCAATATGATATCGTTGTGCAATATTCGCAATAGTATCTCTACCACGAGATTGTTGGATTTCTCGAATTTGTTCAGGAGTTAATGAGGTCGATTTTATTGGCATTATAAATTATTAAACAAAAAAAAAATTATTGATAATTATTCATGATAGATCAATAATATATTCGTTAATTATCATATTGTTTGATAATATAATTATCGATAATTATTCATAAATGAAATCACCCTCACCTCGAAGACAATAATGTTTGCCTAAATGATAAAGTGTCAGATCGGCAAAATACGAGTTTGCGATTTTTTGTTAAGGCTCAGATTGATGAATGGAGACTTAAAGTTGCAAAACGGGAGACGAAAATTGAGGTTCACCCTCCCTGCTGCTCAAGCTGCAAAATAAAGATGCGTCATTTCGTGCATATAAATTAAAAGAGTCAAACTGTTCGCACATTTTACTTTCAATACATATATACAAAAAATAGATAATTAAAAATATTTTTTTTTCGCTTTTACATCGACTTTTATGCAAGAACTGCGTGACACTAAGAAATATATATATATATATATATATATATACGTGATTTTTAAAAAGTTAAAACTACCTTTCTCTGTTTGATGAATCTCGACTATTTCCACGGTAAAGCACTGGATGAGAAAAGAATACAAGACTATAACGCTATACAACATTCTCCTTTCCATTTCAGATAAAGCTCTATTTGTGAGTGGTTTTCCGTGGCGTTACCATCAAGTATGAAAATCACAGTGCTTTAAGTATAACGCGAAAAGAAAGTCGGAAAGATTCACTTCACACACAAAATACATTTAAATGGAGACCCCCCCCCCCCCCCGGAACAAAACAAAAAATCCTCCCCCGAGAGATCATAAATGTAAATTCCACAGTATGCGTTAATTAGATGTGTAATGAATGCAGCTATACCCCCTCCTCTCTCTCTCTCTCTCTCTCTCTCTCTCTCTCTCTCTCTCTCTCTCTCTCTCTCTCTCTCTCTCTCTCTCTCTCTCTCTCTTATATATATATATATATATATATATATATATATATATATATATATATATATATATATATATATATATATATATAAAGAAAATATTGAAAGTTTGCGTGTTGCCAAAACGAGAATTTGCGAACGTTTTATGTTGCAGATATGTTACATTAACCGATTTTCCGAAACGCAAAATTTACACGATTGACGGGATCATCTTTCCTGATAAGGAATGTGGGGAGGGGACTGGATCTTCTTTCTTGGTAAATGAATGAGAGGAATTATGGTGTCTGCTTTCTTGGCAAATACTGGGGGAAAAAGTGGCACGGACATATCTAATTAATGTATATTAAATATGACAACGATTTATATAACTCGTCAGATTCGTCTATAACTTAGTCATTGGATTTACGGTTCGATTTTTGCTGAGACCAGACTAGTGCGGCTGCCTTGGTATTTCTCAGGAGAATGTACTTTAATTGATTGCTTCAGGACTAAACAGTCCTTTATGTTCTGATGTGCCAGTAACACTATCCAATAAACCAGCCGTATATTAGACCTGCGCTTGTTCTTACTTCTTCTAAACTTCTACTGAACATGGTGCTCAATAGTGACCAATGTATAAAATTTTGTTCAGCTGATAATCCGTTCCGGATGTCATTCCAAAGGTAATTTTGTATGACATTTAGAAAGGGAAATAACACTTTAATCAAAGTTAATTTAGTAATTGTATTGTCATTGACTCGCTTTGAACAAAGGAAGTTGCCATTTAAATGAGAGACATCGCGAGTCGGTGCCAAACAGTCGCATACCAATAGTACTACCAACTGACTATCTAGGGAATAATAGCGGTACAATTTGGGCCTTGAGTTGTGTTTTATTTCTGGCTCCAGATATCGTGATTGATTATCAGCTACTGCTGACCGATCGATTATCAAATAATAATGGATTTATCTGTTCACATGATATATGTAAATAACTAGGACTATTTTTAATATATATATATATATATATATATATATATATATATATATATATATATATATATATATATATATATATATATATATATATATATATTTATATATATATATATATATATAACTAGGACAATTATTTTTTTAAAAATATAATTTGAACTTGAAGCAATGTAAATCGTATACAAGTAAACTTAGAAATAAATCATAGACACCTCGTTCAATTGTTTGTATTTCAATGAATGTGTGAGATGCTCGAATACACTGATAAATCTGAACAACCATGTCCTTGATTGTATCAATTGTTTATGTTTAGACTTCATCTTTATTACATTTTTAACCCATGATGTCGCGACATTTAAGAAACAGAAAGAACATTTAATCAAAGTTAATCTATGAATCAAGCCGTGGCTATGCAGATGAGAGTCATCGCTATGAACACAGGCCGTGACTATGCATATGAAAGTCATCGCTATGAACACAGACCGTGGATATGCATATGAAAGTCATCGCTATGAACACAAGCCGTGGCTATGCATATGAAAGTCATCGCTATGAACACAGGCCGTGGGTATGCACGTGAAAGTCATCGCTATGAACACAGACCGTGGCTATACATATGAAAGTCATCGCTATGAACACAGGCCGTGACTATGCATATGAAAGTCATCGCTATGAACACAAGCCGTGGCTATGCATATGAAAGTCATCGCTATGAACACAGGCCGTGGGTATGCACGTGAAAGTCATCGCTATGAACACAGACCGTAGCTATACATGTGAAAGTCATCGCAATGAATACAAGCCGTGGCTATGCACGTGAAAGTCATCGCTATGAACACAGGTCTTGTCTATGCATGTGAAAGTCATCGCTATGAACACAGGCCGCGGCTATGCATATCAAAGTCATCGCAATGAACGCAGGCCGAGCTATGCATATAAAAGTCATCGCTATGAACACAGGTCGCGGCAATGCATGTGAAAGTCATTGCATCTCCGAACAAAGCTTTGTCCACGCATATGACGAATTAAGGTGTTGAATAGAATATATAGAGCGATACATCAACAATTTCGGCCCCGATTAGTGTCCAGGATCTAGTAAAATGTTATAATCAATTGATTAGTATTTTTGCTAATTGATAGATTATAGATTAAATATCGATTAATATGTCCACATGGTAAATAATTCATTGTTTGTATAAACAAATATAAAACATATTGCTACACATTTTAATGATGGAAAATGACTTGCATCTTTTGTTAAAATTGCAACGAAAACACAAAGTATTGAAATGATGTATTTTTATTTCATAACGATTATGTATGTCTAAAAAATGACATATATTGGTACAACTGAAAATAACATCGAGTTAGACAGATTGTTGAAACAAACGAGAATAACATCGATTTAGATAGATTTCACTGACACAAATGAGATTAACATCAACTTAGATAGTGTTGCTAGAAGTGAGAATAACAGCGAGTCAGGTAGACTTCATTGGTAGAAATGAGAATAACATCGACTTAGATAGGCTCTATTAATACAAATTAAAATAACATCGACTGAGATAGAATGTTGATACAAATGTGAATTACAGCGAGTTAGATAGACACAATTGATACAAATGAGAATAACATCGACTTAGACTATATTGATACAAATGAGAATTACAGCGACTTAGATAGACTCAGTTGATACAAATGAGACTAACATTGAGTTAGACAGACTCTACTGATACAAATGAGACATACATCGACTTAGATAGAGTGTTGCTACAAGTGAGAATAACAGCCAGTCAGATAGACTCCATTGATACAAATGAGAATAAAATCGACTTAGATAGACTGTTGACAGGGCCGGTGCAAGGCATTTTGGCGTCCTAGGCGAGATCAGATATCCGGCGCCCCCCTTCCACTCACGCCCTCCCCCACCCGCCCATCATGAAATAAACCCTTAGCCCAGCGCTCTAGGCGATTGCCTAGTTCGCCTAGCGGAAGCGCCGGCCCAGACTGTTGATGCAAATGAGAATTACAGCGCGTTAGATGGACACAATTGATACAAATGAGAATAACATTGACTTAGATTGACTGTCGATACAAATGAGAACTACAGTGAGTTAGATAGACTCAATTGATACAAATGAGACTAACATCGAGTTAGACAGACTTTTTGAGCATTATTGATTACACGATCCTCGGTCTGCCTTTCTAAATTTGTGCGGCCTAAAGGTCCACTAGTCACAAGTTAATACAGAATAAGTAAAGAGTTACATATTCTGGATCTTAATAAAAAACCCATAAAAATTAAACTCTGACTGGTATTCGTTTATAGGGGTCCATTTAGATCCCTTTAATGAGTTTAGACAAAATAACTCGCAGAGCCTAATCGGAGAAATAGTAGCATCCGTACTGATATTTAATGACAGGATTATTTGCTATAGGTTTGTTCATTTGGAGCCTTCTTTGTCAGTTAATAGGTAAGGAATAGATCCAACCGTAGAGCAATTATGCACAATTTGTCTTATGTCGATTTACAACACTATAGCAGCAGAGGTGGCGAATCGGACAACTTTGTAGAGGCGTCGATTTGGCAAACTGAGGCTTCCTCAAAATGCGTAAAAAAAAGCGTTCATTTGGCTAACCAACGCTTCCTCGTCGACGCCAGCGTCGTTGTCACTCGCCCCCTCTGCTGCTATGGGTTAACCGAATATTTGATCAAGTCCGACACGATATCGCGTCCGAGGAGCATGCAAATGTATCGTTACAATCCATGCGGGATTGACTGAGCATGACTAAAGAAATTTCTAAAGAGATTATAATCCATATCACTGCCGCACCAAGTCTGGTGAATATTTCGTAGTGTATGTGTATCAACTCCGTTAAATACAGTAAGAATAATTCAGTTATCTCTGATCACTTTTGGTATTTGAGTGTATCGTTGAGTGACATATATCACGTCGGTGTTTTTATGCCTGCCTCTGGAAAATACCCTAGCAGGATTCTTTTGATTGTCTAACATGACATCATCATATACGACTAAGTTGTTAATACTTCCATCAATATCATCAATGCTCGGTGCTTCCTCAAAATCGGTTATAAACTCGATAATATTATAATTGACAATCTCTGAAGCGTTCACGTTAAAATCCTTTAACACTTCGTAACATCGCTGATCATCTACACTCGGGGCTACTAAATACAACTTGTCCCATTTCATCCATCTCGTTATTAAATTGAGTAGCAGTTGTGTCTTGCCGCTTCCAGATGGTCCGATTATAATCATACGAATAGAATTCGGTAGCGCTGCATGATGCTTAACTGGTTCTCGTGTTTTTGTCGCCGAAAAATCAATTACATTCATGTTGTTATATATAAATTATGGATCTATATTGTGTGAAATGTAAGGCGCGTACTGGCACAGACGACTTGACGACGATTACAACTAAAAATAACCGATCAGCACTTTCTGGTAAATGCGTACAATGCAGTACAAAGAAATTTAGATTTGTTTCCAACAATTTAAAAAAAAACAAACGAGGAGGTGACATTGCAGCCAAATTAGTAAAGCTCCCAGGAACACCATGGGCGAAGTATCCGGGAGAAAAACACCTTCCAGGATATAGTTATTGTGGACCAGGGACTAGACTCGATATTAGACTCGATGATCAAAACCAACCTCGACCGGGTGAATATCCAATAAACGCCATTGATAAGGCATGTCATGCTCATGATGTTGCTTATAAAAGCAGTAATCTGCAACACAGACATATCGCAGATGTGAAATTAATTCATGCGTTGAATTCTATCACTGATATATCTTTCAAAGAAAAGTTGGCTTCATGGTTAGTAAAATCGGAAATGAAAGGTAAATTGATGTTAGGTGCAGCAGCAGAGAGGGTGAACCCTACAACAAGCGACAAGCGTCGAAATCGTAAAAAAAGCGTCGAATCGTATAAAAAAGCGTCGACAACCAACGCTTTCTCGTCTACGCCAGCGTCGTTGTCATTCACCCTCTCTGCTGCTAAAGCTTTCAGTTCTGGTTAATAATGATTTCAACCGAATATTTGAAGCAGAGAGGGTGAACCCTACAACCTTGTAGAGGCGTCGATTCGATGATCTAAGGCTTCTACCAAATAGTAAAAAAAAATGGCGTCTATTCGATAAAATAAGTTTCCTTATATACGCCAACGTCGTTGTCATCCACCCTCTCTGCTGCTGGAACTTTCAGTTCTGGGTTAACCAAATATTTGATCCAGTCTTTAGGACGAAAATCATTTATGATGGAAGTCCTTAGGACTTTACAAACAAACTAATCGCTAACACTTCATCTTGTAGATCAATTAAATTATTTGACTGGTCGGTGAGTCGGAAATTAATTCTCGTTAACGAATTATTATGGCATCGCATGTAGACAGGATTAATTGGATTTTCAATAATTAGGAATCCTGGAGGAGCTGTTGGTGCAAACGAATAAAGAATATATCCCTGCTAAGCTTGATTTGATTGCTCTAGATTAATTTGATAGCTTCCTTCGATAACATCACATACTAAATTGAGAGCAATCACTGAGGATATATTCACATTATGCGGGGCAATATGCCTACCGCCACCATCTGGATCATTATTATATTTAAGGATAGTTGAATCTGGTTTTGTAATATCGCGATAATCTTAACAATTTTTGCTAGTTCATCAACGTTATATCCGGGAAACTTGAAATTATGCAGATCGGCCTCTGTGATATTGTAATCGGTTAGGAATCGTTGTTTATTGTCGCTGTTGTCATTAATTATTGTTTGAATAATTAGTTCATGGATATATTCCATGTCAGATATAAGTTGATTTATTATTTCAACGTGTTTTTGCGATTTTGTTTTCCGTAGTTGTTCTAGTTGTGTGTTATATAATTGTTTAATTTCATTAAAATAACCACGGACGTCATTTAGCGTAAATGAAATAGTAACAGATGAGTCGGCTGTTCTTTTAATGATAAAATCCCATTGCAATGTGTCTTTGTTGGTAAATATAAATCTATCGGCGATTTTTCCTTTTCTTATATCAGATAAATTATCTCGATAACTGGGATTGATTTCATGGTATGATTGTACGTCTGTGGTTAAGTCGGTGATGGATTTTTCCGGTGGTTTTTCAGGCCATCCTAACACTGTTCTTAACGAGCTGTTATATATATCTACAGCGTATCCCTCTGTGCTTATTTCGATCGACGACGAGAGCGTCGGTTCATGAAGTTTAATAGCTAGTTTTGATTCTTTTTCGGTAATTGATTTTATTCTACGCTGAATTTCAGCATCGATTTGCTCAATTTGGTACGACCCAGTTGGTAACGAAACAGTTTCCCACGCTGGAGTACCATCGGGTTTATTCTTATACGAGAACACCAGTGCGTTTTTGGGTTGCTGACCGCCAAATGCAACCGATCTGATATTAGGCCAGCTATGATATACTCGTAATTTTGCCAGCGCTATCTCACGCACTGGAATCGGAGAAGGGAAGTTCACACTAAATTCAGGGGTTGTTGATGTTATTGATATCATGCTTTTTCGTATTTGAGTGGTATTCTCCGCGATTCGTTGAAGCAGTTGCAGTTCGTTGAATTGTAGTGACATTATTGTTAACGCTGTCTTCAATTTCCAATTTCAACATCGCGGAGTTATACAACTGGGTCATCGTGGAAAATTCAACATCAGATATGAACGAATTATCTATCGACAGCGAGATCAACTCGGATAATTTTTCGAGTACGCGTCAAATACCACCCTGTACTGAGCTGTATAATCGGTGAGTTTTTTCTGGGAACACGATGATAACTTTTTAGTTATCGCGGTGGCGACTGCCGTAATTGTTGTTGCCGCGGAGATAGCGATTGGAACTGCAATCGGAGCCATCATGGTCACCGTCGACAAAATAACCCCGGCGCTGGCCATCACACCGGACACCGAGTACACGGTGATGTCGATGGCGGTAATTTTTCTGCGGTATTTTTTCATTTTTTCACGATAGCGCTCAGAAAGTGATTTCAAGTTCGCGGAAAATTCTTTCACGGTGTCGAATCGATATTGCGACGATGGCAAAGTCATTGTTAATGACGAAGTCATCATTATTTTAAACCCGCTAGTGTTTTCAATTATTCATCATCGTCAGGGTCGTAGATCAGGGGGATGTCTACTTCACCTACGAATTCTAAACACCAGGTTATATGTTTTCTAATGGTGTTATCAACCGCGACAATCTCAAATTCTTCTTCTCCCCCCGCGATAATTACTGTCGCGGTGCCACCAAAGTAGGGTTTACCTTTCACGATGATATCAAATTGCTTGTTAGAGATTAACGTCATCCTGTAGATACCATGGGGCCACTTCACGTTAGTGACTTTCAATTTAGCATTAGAGTTTTTTACCCAATCAAAGGTCCCATGATCAACCGTATACTCGATATTTTTAACGCCTATGTCTGGATGCGGAATCTTTACCTTTTCAGAGGCTTCTTTTAGTTTAAGAATATCATTATACATTTCGAGATAATTTGCCCTTATATCGGAGGAAGTCATCATCCTCCCATCCCTCTTATTAAAAAAGAATGAAACCAGAAGGCCTGTGAATCCAAGCTGTATTTGGTTTTCAATATGCTGGTTGATGTTATAAAAATTTCTCGTGATATCTTGAAGTTTAGTGTCCCCAAAGAATTTATTAACAATTTCTCTGGTGGGCTTTTGTTCGTCAAACGCGCTTTTAATTTCCGCGAGAATCATACCTGCCAACGATGTGGTCTCAGATTCACGTGTTCTCCCTAAAAATTCATCCATGATGGTATTAAGTGTTGTTTGTCTCACCATAAACCTAATAATATCGTTGAGAGTCATCGTAGATGTAGCTGGGACACCAAAGAAATTATTAGCGACGTAGGCATTGTGAGTGTGCCTGATAATAAACTCGCTAATTTCAGCGAGAGTCGAGTCTGCCACAGATGGGGATCCAAAAAACTTACTAACGACGTCGTTGGCGGGTTTTTGTACCCGCTCAAGATTTTCTATTATTTTAGAAATATCATTGTAAATATCGAGATAATTTGACTTGATTTCTGAAGCAGTCATCATCCTTCCAGCTTCCTTGTTAGCGAAGAATGAATTCAACAAGTCTTTAATTTCAGCTAGAGTCATGCCAACCACAAGCGGGGTTCCAAAGAATTTATGTACGAGATTCTTGCGAAAACTATTATAACCTCGTATATGATCATCCAGCTCACGGCCGTGGGTGGTAATCGTGTTGTCGTGGGCGGCAATCTTGTTGTCGTGGGTGGCAATCGTGTTGTCGTGGGTGGCAATCGCGTCGGTGATCGTAGACACAAGTGCACCTGGTTTAAGACGTCCAGCGCTGGAATACAGCGCAATAGAGTTTTTAGCGGCATCGCTCTGCCGTATCAAAATGTCATCCAATGACACATTACTGCTTTTCAATTTACCCTGGCGATCTTGAAATACAACTATTTCGTTCGGGTCAACATCTATTAAATTTAACGTCTCAGAGATTTCATCTTTAATTATTTTTTTTACATCCTTGATAGAACCCGCAGATGTTTCCGCGGTGGGTTTCGACATTGATAGAGATTGTCCCCAAATATTAATCATTATTGTAAAGATTCTAGTATTTTCAATTTATTGATTCTCTAAAATTACCTTGTAATTTCCCACTCGTGTATTTATTTACAACCAGATGAGGTGGTTTCTGTGACGATGAAATCTCCGCGAGGACATTTAATACTTCACGGCCGCATATCGGTGGATCATTTAATTGTTGTGTTAGCAGCGTGGAATAAAAAATCGGAAACTCTTTGAGTTTCATCGAAGAATTTATATGCCGCATAAACTCTCTTGGCGGAGCTAACCCATATGAATCGAAATAGACAATCCCACGCGGATCAATCGCGTATGCAACCCAGTGAGTTCCCGATCCGCTGCTGTTATCAAGATTGATGATACCGGTTTCAACGTTATTTGGTTTTCTTGGTAATTGATCTCTCATAAAAACCCCTCTGAAGTTTTTTATCGCTAGTGTTTTAGCAGCATCAATTAAATCAAAATAGGACATGGGAACCATAGGTTCCTCAACAATTGGGCTTTCAACTAATAAACCGTTCCTGGTATTCTTAGACCGGATCCGTGAACGGATCTCCCGCTGTACCATGAATACGGGGTTCCTGGTAGTCTTAGACCCAATCCGTGAACGGATCGTCTCTTTTTTTTATATCCTTTCCCAGTTGCCTTTTTCAACGCCATTCCTGCCGCGGTCCCAACGGCTCCCAACGCTGCCGCTTTCGCCACTGCTGGGGCAGCCGCTGCAATCAATGCTGATATTGCAGCTAACAATGGAAATATACCGCCTGTTTTAATCATATTTTTGATAGCAGCCGCAGAAAGAGTAATCTGAACACCCTTTTTTGCTACAAGTGCATCATTGAAATGTTTCACTTGACGAGTTGTCAGCGATAATTTATTCGCCCCTCCAGTCATTTGATTAGGTTTCAACGTGATTGTGGTTCCATATTGCTTAGCTGATTTAGATTGTAGTTTTTTTAATTGACCGGGTGTCAAAGACACATTGATATTACTATACGACATTATACAATAACAGATTGATTCTAAATCGTTTACGATTTCAATCAAAGATTTTCCACTGGTGCATCTACCACTCTCATTCTTCCTCCAACACCTTCGAGTAGTATTGATTTATCGCTGAGAATGACAGCAACCGCTCTATAATTCGGGATGAGGATAGGGGGTACCCCACCACCTGGTGGACCAGTCGGGCGGGTTACACGGGCTCTAAAGTGTATATCAACGACAGATTGTCTTGTTAAATCAAGATGTTCCAATGAAAAGTAATAAATCGGATAGAGGCTTTTAAAATCCAATTGTGATATTTGCAAACCAGTATCCACATTTTGATCACGTGCCATAAATGACAACAGGTTATGATATACACGTGCAATATGATTTTGACCGTAATCAAGTTGTATATCCTCGGATGGTTCCTGCTGTCCGTTTATTCTCAGCGAGACTTCATTAACACCTAACTGATCAAATATCATATGGCTTCGTTCTTGATTACCAACTCGCGTATTATTCTGTAACGCAATAAATATATGACGTGGAGCTGAAACACCTTGTTTTGATGCCAGGTGCCAAGTGAATGTACCATCAACACTGTCTTGTTTAATATCCGTAGTCACTGATAACCAACTTAACAACGACTTTCCTCCTTGGTCCATAAATTCTAGTAGTCGCTGTTCTTCGGTGACTGATGGAGTTAACACTGGCATCCATAATGATAGTTTTGTTAAAATGACTTTACCAGGAGCAGCCCCAGAATTACGCCAGATTGCATCATCATCAGTACCCTTTCGTACAAGCGCTACTGTGTGTTTAGCTCCATAAATAACTTTTCTAACATTTCTACAGAATCCGAAAATATGATGCAGTGAAATCGCACATGAAAATCGTCGACGCTGTCCATGCAACGTTGCTCCGCGTGTTGCAAATCCTAAATTGAGATTACCATTAACGCCTCCGAGAATATCAAACGCAGCTCCGGGTCTAGTTCGTCGTTCTGGATTAGCTGCTTGTTGTTGATCTGCTTCTGCAGTACCTTGTGCTGTTAACACTTTAATGAATTGAAGGTGGTCAGCGTTATCAGAGGTATCCTTTGCAAACATCATAGACGGACCAGCCGATCTTGTATAATCATCAGAATATCTCGCTAACCCTATGATTGTTGTAGCCACATCAACTTCACGGTCAATGGATTCAATTTCTTTTCCATCAATGAGATATCTAACGCTTTCAAATAACGCCATAATACCGTTATTAACAAAACCAACTCGGACATTTGCGTTATTGTCATATGGGGTATCAGCTGCAACATTTGTTACAAGTTCTCCTTTTACTTCAATAAATGCCTCACACGGTAGAAAATATTTACTGGTATCATGAACTTGAAGTTCAATTCGCGATCGGAGATCTGGTTGTACTGCGTGATAAGAATAAAATTGAAAATCGCGTACAGAATCATTCTTGAGAACTGGGGCATCCATATCAAATGCTGGATCAGGTGACCTTTTGAACATTTTATTCTATTTATCAGAGTCTAAATCGTAAACGATTTTCACCGTATGATTTTCATCGTCGTTTTTTTTTAAAGCCACTCCCCGCTATCATGTTTGCTATCATATTATTTTGGTCCCCTTGATTTATCAAGGGAGTCACCAATGACGCTAATTTTTCATCTACTGCGTTATTTATTATTTTACTAACACAGGCATTTCCGCTGTAGACGCTAACGGTTTTGAAAATCCTTTGGATTTCATCCGTGATTTCACTAGCGCTGTTAATTTATTCTTTGCGGCTGAAAACGCTTTTCCGGCAAGATCTCCGATTTTGCTAATACCCTTATCACGAATAACATCAATGGCTTTCATTGATAATTGTTTAGCTAACGGCATCACTTTTGGAGCCATTCTCGCAAAAAACCCTGCAATTGTATTACCTAAACCATCTCCGTAATATGCTCTATAAACTGGAAACCGTGAATTAACTACATAAACACGGGTTGGTTTATCATGGTTGTAGTGTATAATCATCTTGTTATAAAACTAGTAGTTTTTCAATTAGTAATCAATCGCTGTAATAACAATAGGCGTCTCTGTGATTTTCAACTAATTCAGCAATGAGTTCTCGATATACATTAATGTCCATGATACCGCCGGTAAATAATCGTCTACAGATATCAGCTGCTTCATTAATTATTTCCGGTGAGTTGTTTCCGGCTCGTTTTCCACCCATAAGTACTTCTAACCGTGATATATCACTGAGAATGTTACCAGGACAACTACGAAACGTCAAGACGTTTTGACCACTACCTGAAATTATTGGCAATTTAGAAAATCCCTCCCCACTACTATAATCAGGTGCTTCCTCCAGTTTTTCTAAATCCGTTCTTTGTAAATAACTAGAAGGATCATCATCTCGATCAGACGGTCCAGGCGAAGGCCCAAGCGAAGCTTGGGGCGGTAGTTGTTGTTGAGATTTTTCTTGTTTAGCAGGTGAAAAAGATATTTTTTTTGCAGGTTGTCGTCGCTGCCGCTGCAGTCTTTGTGGTTTTCTTTGCGATTTTTGTTTTTCATATTCATTATACATTGTACCCACCGCATTGATATATTCAATGTATGATGCACTATCTGTCTTAATTTGACTTTTTTCAGTTTTAATTTTGTAAAATATATCAGCCCAATGTTGTATACCTCTTACATACTTGTGCTGTTCTGGTTTTAACATTCTCTTTCTGTTTTCATACGTCGTAACAACAAGTGCAGGAAACTCTGTAGGGTCAGTCTTATCAATTGCTGCTAACCCTTCTTCGTTAAATCGCACGCGTAATTTATCTACTATTTTATCATTGGTCTTTTTCGGACCAGGTGGTTTTTTTTGTAACAACGCTGATGTCTTTTCAGTTTCCGCTGCTATCTTTTCAAGCACACCAAGAACAGGCACTTCTCGTCGCTTGCATTCCTCAGGAATATCTCCGTATATTGCTCGTTCAGTTGCTGTTTTCACATCGCTGGTCGCACTTGTTATCGGGGCGAACACTTGTTCACTTGACACAGAAAAGTCAGTCTGCGCTTGTTGTCGTTGTTGAAGTTTCTCGCGAACTCTGTCTCGAACCGGTATAAACTTTTTAATTGCTGCTAGCCGCTCTCGGGCTAATCTAGTTGTAAGCGATTCACCTACCATATAGTGTTTGTGAACTTAATTTTCAAATGTGAAACTATCACAATTAAAAGCTTAGTTATTAAATAACTTAGTTATTAAATAAAATGTACTATCAAGCTAACGTATCTATCTTCGACAGGGTTAAACTGTACGATGCCATCCGCGAGTGTTTCAGAAATAACATCGCTGGGGGTTTCAGAATTGTAATATCTGAGAACGGCGATGAACGATTTGTGTTAACGACGCGGCAACAACAACAATTACGTGAAAATGGAGGCGTCGCGGTGATTACTTGCTACCACAACCAGATCATCCATTATGCACATAACTGCATGGGCAGGTCCAAACTGATGAGTATTCTTTCAGGAGAAAATCCCATGTGAGTGTTACAAAAAACGCTAAAAATAATTTATTTTTAGAAATTTACTGAAAGCCTATCACTCACGTGGTTAAGATACTGGTTTTTCCTCGTTTAACATTTTTCTAAGATCACGAATTTTAGAACTAATTTCAGCTCGTTTTTGATACTCTTGGCCGAGCTTTTGACGTATTGCTTCAACGGTGCTAAATAGCGTTATAAATACATCAATATCGTTACTGTACAAACAAGCATAGATGGACTTTTCACGAGCCTGTACATCTTAGGTAAAACATAACGACCCTTACTAGACTGATACTCAATATCTTCATATTCCGAGGTAATCTTGTCACAGTCGAGATCTTTAGATAATACTACCCCGTTATTTTTTAACTTTGAGATTCGGCAATTATAGCATTTACATCTTTGATATCCATTATTTATATTTTTATATAAAATGTATCTCTAATTATTAAAAAAAAATGCAAAATAAATGATATCAATTATGAGCGGTTATTCATTCATGAGTCCCTTATTCAGGCCTTTGTGTCTTTGCTAGGGTCTTTTCTTTTGGCTATCCATTCCAGATGCTCTTTTGGCTATCCATTTGGATGCCTTTTTCTTTTTGCTATACATTTGGATGCCCTTTTGTGACCCTAACACCGTTTCTATTAGCCGGTAGCCCATTCTGTGCTACCCTGTGGGGTTCCTCATGTGAATGTAGAGCTTTTTGCATCAATTTATACCATTTATTTTACATCCAATTACTTTGATAAACACATAATCTCCGGCGAGGGGTCTAACTCAGCAAAGGCTGAATTAGATCTATCAGAAGGTATATGTTTATTGGATATTATGTGGCGTTGGCGTGGTAAACCAAACCAACATGGCAACCCATGAAATTAAATTCATGGTTGCATGAGTTGGAAAAAACACCAACCCACGCTACCGAGAATGCGATAGCATGAGTTACAATGTTGGTTTGGCTAAGTTGGTCCGCCCCTCTCCCCCAATTAATAGAAAAAACATCTTCCGTTTCGCCATCAAATAATGTATCTGCTATGGGGACCGAACACGTAGTAGTTGATAGCTATGTTTACAAGACAAACACGCTACCATTACACCACGGAGCCGTCATATAAAATAGAGATTGTTAATATATATATCTGATTAAGATATTTTTAAAATAGACAATTTTACTATCGTATTTAAGAAAACGAATAATAATTTAACTGTTGTAACTATCCAGAAAACAGTGAAAACATAAAATCGGAGCAGTTTAAAATATAATGTAACTATCAGTCACGCATGCCTGCGTCAGTGACTAGAAATACATTATCGATTAGATCACAAAGAGCTGTATACAGGAATTTTAACCACGCCCACCTACTTCAATGAATAGAAACCATTCGCGATGTACATATGGTTCTTATCGGAAGGATTATAAAGAACGTCTGTACTGAAAGTGTATTAATAGATGGTCTAAATAAATACAACTGTTTAAATAAATGCAGTTTTAGCCGAAGCGACAATAAAACATTTTAGAATTATTTAAAGTTGATAAAAATACAGCTCTACCGAAACTATCATACTCCATTACAGTCACGTGCGCGCGCCTAGTCAATTATACCTCTTTGTACAGGTAAGAGCAGACAGAAAATTCCTTTGACGTCATAATACAAGGGAACTTAGTGGGTAGAGTGTGAATTGCGGCGGATTTGTCCATGGGGATTTATCTCCCTTGAATAGTTTCAGGTGTATACGAATTTTACTTTATGACCATTTTTTTTCGACAGAGCAGTTTTAATTATATTTTCAGCAACAAATCGAATTGAAGCCCCATAAATGTCAAAGTATCTACTGACTTCATTTATTGATTGAAATATTTTCCCCTCGCTGGTTTCTAAATCAAACGATTTGACCCCCCTAGGGTGTTTTGCGTGTCTACCAGCGTTGCTTTTTAAAAGGTTATCGCGCTGCGAGACGGCTTGAAGATTCCCAAGACAATTATCAGTCTTGTTATTATTGATATGATCAATCACAAATCCGTCTTCGATTAATCCGTAACATGCTTCATAGATGGCTCTGTGACAGAGATACTTCTTCCTCCCAGCTGAAAACATCAAATACCCCATATTATTCAGATATCCAACCGTTTTGTTTAGTCTGCGGTGCCTGACAACACCATCACGGGATGCTTCGTAATTAACAAGCACTGGATGAGGTCTGAAATCTTGGCTCATTTGTATAATAATACTATTTGTCTAATTTATATCTGCTTTAATTATAAACCTCTTGATATAATCTTGAGGGGTTTTGATGACCTTGTCATTGATTTTATCAAGACGGAGTCATTAATTCGTTTGTCATAATAGCGTTTTAGTTCCCTGTATCGTTTACCCCCACAAGCAAGGCATAATTGTGATTTTCCCCTGACGCCCACCCCACATTGGAGGCACGAGAGAGGACCTTTTGAACCGTTACGAACGCTTTGTAAATGATACCCACAGAATTCGCTTCTGCATGATTTGTTACACGGGGTTGTTGATCCAATCATAAGCCACTTGCAGTGATTCATTATACTATATTTTTCTATTTAAACACTTGTTTTAATTATAACATGGAAGAGTTCAAGAGATTATCGAAAATCGAACCTTGGAGAAATACTAAATTCAATCTCGATAGAGTATCTGATACACCAAAACGTCTAATCGGTGACAGAACTATACTAAGTAAAATCAAGGAGTGTTTTAATGAATTCTACCGAGACGGTGCAGCATACTGTTGGTCGACATTTCGAATTATACACGAGGATGTCAATGTACCCAACATCGATGCTACTATGAACGATGAAAGAGCAGCCGAGATAATTTCACACCTTGGCGAAAAATCCAAAGGGGAAATTCGAAGAATTTTATCATGGAAATCTAAAGATGGAAATCCAAAGTATTTTTTCAGAATAAAATTCATTATCGAAGTCGAAGGCAAATGGATTATCAAGGATAAATTTCAACCAATCCTCAAGGATTAAAAAACAATCACGCTGAGTAGAGATTCCAAACCAGGAATTCTAACTGGAATCGACAAACCATACTACGAGAGATCTTATCCTGTAACAGCAATCGTATATGGGATATATCCGTTAAATGATAAACCCGATATCGCAAAACTAGCTCCTATGAAATATTCACCGTTGACTTCGTCAAGGCTCAATTGTGTAGCAACACGGGTAATGGAAAACTTCACAAATGCATCCCGAGGAAATAAACTAACTGATCTGCGACGTAGGAAAATAACCGAATGGGAACTGACAGTGAAACAGCACGGTGCAAAGATTTCTGATATAGCTAAATTAGAAACATCATTAAGATTCCCAATATCAGTAATGACGATAACCGGAGAAGTTTTAGACGAACCGAAATATAACAAAAATGGAGCTCCAATACAAATTATTGATCATAACGAACACGCGTGGACACCTGCAGTAACAATATTTCCACGAGAACGAACCGTGAGATATATCCCCGAGGAATTCATCGGAGATGTTTTTTATAATGAGAAATTATTCGATGCTATTCATGCGTTGTGTAAAGATGATCCTGTGTCAGTGTGGTTACTTAGAAGTTATGAAGATCCCGAAATAGGATTTGATCAATTTGTAAGACCAAATGCTGAATTATATCGCGTTGAAGAATTAGATAACAGAATGAGAAAAATCGCTAATGATTTTTCACCGGAGAGTTTCCATGAAAAACTACTCACGGATAGTTTTACTATTCCATCAGTGGTAGCTCACTTCGCAAGAGAAAAAAACTCATGGCGTCCAACACGAAGTGATTTTCTCGAGGATGTTAAATTGAGTTGCGTCGAATTTAGTCATGGAGGACTGTGGAATACAAAATACTCACGTGATGGTATGATTTTAATTGATATAGCTGCGTGTTATCCAGGGAGTTTTCTTGGATATGGAGAAGCCGCTGAATACTTTAAACGATTTGGACACCCCACGCATGAAATGACTTGTGTTGCGATTAATGGGCCATTACCTGATTTTGATTTAACCGAATTCGCTCGTGTGATATCATTTGAACTCGCTACAGGGTTACATCCGTGTAGTTATGTTTGGCTTGGTAGACATATATCTGAAAAGGCCTGGATGCCAATAGTGTTACTACGATATATGATTGATTGTGAGATGTTACAATCGTTGATTGTTTCCGAAGCTATTATATGCTATCGAGCTCAGAAAGAAGTTTGGCTACCACAACCCGATCTAGATCGTATAATTAGCGAACAACGAAAACAATTTCCAGATGGAAATTCTTCGAATTTAAGCGAGGAAGAAGTCATGAATTGGTCTAAGAAGTTATTTGAAATTAAAAAAGAACAAGCAAAAGATTTTGGACGAAGAATAATCGGTAAATTTACCCAGGGTGGAAGATACGACAATGCAAAATATTCCTCGCGGTTGATCATAGACGTCGCTGAATACGATTTTATTTTAACGGATTTAACGAAACAGGGAAAACTTGTAACCCGTAAGGATGCTTTTCTATCCAATGGTGAGAAATTGGGTACGGTTGTTACCTATTGTGATGGATATATTAAACAATATACACATCTGAGAAGTTCTATGCTAGCTTATGCTTCTATCAATTTATTTTCGATGATAAATAGATTTCCTAATAACGCAGTTAGAGTAGCCACTGATTCTATTTATATCCACGAGAAATACAAATCAGATGTAGCTAAATTCACATCCCAGGAGGAAGCGTGGGGATGTTGGCGATTTAAAAAGGAAAAACTACATGAGTATTGTGAATCGGCAGATGTTACCAGGGATGAAAAGTACTTAAAATGTGATAAGATTCAATCAGAATTTTCTAATGCACCACCGGTATCTGATCCAATATGTAGATACAAGACAGTTTATTTAAACGGTTGTGGTGGGTCAGGAAAGACAACTCGTGCAATTGAATTATATCGTCGGTCAAATATGATTGTGTTAACACCGACTCACAGACTCGCCAGAGAGATGATACAGCGAGGGGTAAATGCCTGTACTTATCACAGTTTCTTTCGATGGAAAGGCGATGAATGGACCCCTGATCGAATGGGCGATAAATTCATTCCTGAAATCATAATTTGGGATGAAATATGCACGGTATCGTTGAGAGTATTACAAACATTTCTCGAATGGTTGTTAAACAAAAACACAAAAGTCGTCATATGCGGTGATCACGGCCAACCACCACCATTTGTCGGTGCATCTCCACATGAATGGCTAAAGGGTTTTGTAGACTACTATGAAGAAATTACTACTGATTATAGATCACTTGATGAACAATTACGCGAGTTCAAAGCAATAATTAGATTACAGCCGGATAAAATCCAATGTGAAATAGCGCGTGAAATAATTTCAGAAACCCCAATGAATGATTTCTGGGAAACGTGGAGACCAAATGATCTGATAGTAGCAAGTAGAAAAATAGTCAGAGACACACTTCAGATGAAGTTATTTGAAACGCATAAAGAAAAATTTGCAACACTTCCAGTACCGTTGTGTTATAGGCCTTCGGATACACGAAAGCAGAATATTGAAGTTGATATTCCAGGGAACAGTGAAAAACAAATTCTGGTATTAAATGATATTGTGCTGGTTGATATCAGCGTCGTTGAAGATGCATTGCGTGCTAATAAATCCCCGTGGACGCTAGGATACGCAGCGACGATACATTCTTCACAGGGATTGACCATATCGGATACAATTGTTTGGATGGTAGATAATCGCATCGAATGGTCGAATTTAGTCTATCTTGCAGTATCCAGAGTACGGAGAATAAATCAACTTCGAAGAGTTGTCGTCATGACAGAGTCAGGTGGCGATGATGAAATCATTGGTGACACTACAATGGATGATGCTAGCATCATTAATAAAAAACTCTCCGGTTATAAACAACAGGATAAAATAAATAATAGAGAATTTGACATTGATGCTAAATTAATAATTACGCTGAAACAACAACAGAATAATCACTGCGCGAGTTGCAATTGTATAATGCGTTGGCAGTATTCGGATAAAGATCCTCGCCAATTTACCGTAGACAGAAAGAATAGCAGCATTGGTCATACCAACGATAATGTTATGCTGACTTGTCTTGAGTGCAATAGACGCCGGGGTGCCAGCACCCTGGGTGCTAGTTAATACCATGAGGTGGCAATTGAGTATCGTCAGGAATCACTTGTAATTGTTCGCGTGTAAAACCCCGCTGAGGGGCAGTTGAATCCAGTTTATAGATTGGAGGTCTACCAGTTGATCGTGTTATAGTATATATCTTGTGTGCAGTTACACTCCAAATAGGATCAGTAGCCCTTTTTCTGCCACCTTCAAGCTCTCCTGGTTCGTATAAATATCTCACAGTGACATTAATACCAAGAATTGGTTGGGAAACGCTAGCGTTTCTAGAAATTTTTTTGGGTGAAATTCCTTGGATTTCCATTTTTGGTATGGACGCTTTCTTAATCGCGTTGACAGGTTTCATGTTAATTGTTCGAGTAATCTCGTTATTGAGCGCGGTAATCACAGCCGGTAATCTCTTAACCCATTCACGGGATCTCTTATCCTGTATAAACTCCTTCGCGTATTGATATCCAAATAACCGCTCAGCAAGAGTCCGATTAAATCGTTCAACAATTGCCTGATCGCGATGTAGCGCAGTATGTCCTCGTCTGATGGTGACATTATGATGTTTCATCGCTGATAACACTGCACCCTGAAATTCCTTCCCAGGATCAACTTGTAACAGATTTGGCCAACGCAGAGGACCCTTTCGATAAATCTTTTCAAATGCAGAAGCAACTTCAGGTGATGACTTTGTTTTTAGCGGTTCTGCTTGTTTGTATCGACTCGCAACGTCAACTACGGTTAGCGCGTATTTGTAACCGTTGTCATGTGGTAAAAACAATAAATCAGCTTGATGAACTTCATTGGGTCCGGTAACATCAAAATGCGAAAAATTGATTTGTTTAGGCGGTGGTAGATAAATCTGCCATAGTGCCTGTTTGGATAACCAATTAGCCGCATTAGACTTTTTCACTTTTGCGGCGTTGGCGAGTTTATTGATTGCAGTGTTACCCCTCCAGTATCCTTTTGGAGAATAATAAATAGATTCCATATTATTAATTACCAGCACCCATCATCAATTTACTTTTTATAGCCGATTTTATCAAAAAGGAAGACAATTTTTCTTTGAAGGATTTATCAAGAATAGCATTTAACGCATGAATTAATTTCACATCTGCGAGATGCCTGTGTTGCAGATTGCTGCTTTTATATGCAACATCATGAGCGTGACAGGCCTTATCAATGGCGTTTATCGGATACTCGTCGGATCTGGGTTGATTTTGATCATCAAGTCTGATATCTAATCGTGTTCCGGGGCCACAGTAGCTATATCCTGGAAGGTGCTTTTCTCCGGGGTACTTTGCCCATGGGGTTCCAGGGAGCTTTGCCAATTTGGCTGCGATATCACCTCCTCGTTTTTTTTTAAATCCTTGATTTTATCATCCTTGGTTTTACCAAGGGAAATAAATCTAAATTTTGTTATACCACATGTTGCACATCTACCAGTAAGTGCTGATCTGATTTTTAGTTGTAATCGTCGCCACATCATTTGTGCCAGTACGCGTTTTACACTTCACACAATATAGATCCATAATTTATGTATAGAGATATGGATATAATTGATTTTTCAGCGACTAAAAAAAGAGAACCAGTTAAGCATCATGCAGCGCTACCAAACTCTATCCGGATGATTATAATCGGGCCATCTGGATCCGGCAAGACGCAATTGTTACTCAATTTAATAATGAGATGGATGAAGTGGGATACGTTGTATTTAATTGCCCCTAGCGTAGATGATCAACGATGTTATGAAGTGTTAAAGGATTGTAACGAGAATGCATCAGAAATTAAGGGTGAGAACGCCATTGAATTTATTACAGATATTGACGAGGCACCATCCGTGGATGACCTTGATGGAAGCATTAATAATTTAGTCGTATACGACGATGTGATGTTAGACAATCAAAAAAACCCTGCTAGAATATTTTCCCGAGGGCGTCACGCTAAACTCAGATTCCAAAAGTGATCAGAGATAACTGTAATATTCTTGCTGTGTTTAACGGCGTTGATACACATACGCTACGAAATATTTGGCAGACATGGTGCTCTGATATGGACTTCAATCAATTTAAAAATTTCTTTAGTAACGCTCTGTCAACCCCGTATGGATTTATAACAATAAATTTACATGATCCTCGAACACGATATCGTATCGGACTCGATCAAATATTCGGTTAACCCAGAACTGAAAGTTACAGCAGCAGAGAGGGTGGATGACAACGAAGTTGGTGGCGTATATAAGGAAATCTTATTTTATCGAATAGACGCCATTTTTTTTTACTATTTGGTAGAAGCCTTAGATCATCGAATCGACGCCTCTACAAGGTTGTAGGGTTCACCCTCTCTGCTTCAAATATTCGGTTGAAAGCATTATTAACCAGAACTGAAAGCTTTAGCAGCAGAGAGGGTGAATGACAACGACGCTGGCGTAGACGAGGAAGCGTTGGTTGTCGACGCTTTTTTATAGGATTCGACGCTTTTTTACGATTTCGATGCTTGTCGCTTGTTGTAGGGTCCACCCTCTCTGCTGCTGGTGCCGGTATTTAATAATAACATGAAATCTATTTATTATTCTCCGGGAGGATACTGGAGGGGTAAGGCGGCAATCGGTAAACTCGCTAGCGCAGCAGCGGTGAAATATACCACCGCGGCTAATTGGTTATCCAAACAAGCGATATGGCAAATTTATCTACCACCGCCTAAATAAATTAACTACTCGCATTTTGATGTGACCATTCCTAATGAGGTTCATCAAGCTGATATATTATTTCTGCCGCATGATGGTGGTTAGAAATACGCGCTAACTGTAGTTGATGTTGCGAGTCGATATAAACAAGCAGAACCGTTAAAAACAAAATCATCAACAGAAGTTGCTTCTGCGTTTGAAAGGATTTATCGAAGGGGTCCTCTGCACTGGCCGAATCTATTACAAGTTGATCCTGGCAAGGAATTTCAGGGTGCGGTTCTATCAACGATGAAGAATCATAATACCGCGTTACGACGAGGGCATACTGCACTACATCGCAATCAGGCAATTGTTGAACAATTTAATTGGACGCTTGCTGATCGGTTATTTGGATATCAATTCGCGAAGGAATTAATTCAGGATAAACGATCTCGTGAATGGGTCAAGAGATTACCAGGTGCAATTGCTAAGTAACGAAATTACTCGAACAATCAACGTGAAACCTAACAACGCGATTAAGAAAAGGTCCATACCTGAAAAAAACACAAAAAGATTTTTCAAAACAACCAATACTCGGTAAGGTCACTGTTAGGTATTTATATGAACCAGGAGAGCTCGAAGGTGGTAATAAAAAGGGCAACTGATACTATTTGGAGTGTTACTGTACATAAAATATCTAGTATAACACGATCCACGGGTAGACCAGCAATCTATAGACTGGATTCAACTGCCCCTCAGCGTGGGATTACTCGTGAACAACTACAAGTGATACCCGAGGATACTCAATTAACTAGCACCTCTTCGTCTGTTGCACTCAAGACAGGTCAGCATCACGTTATCGTTAGTATGACCAATGCTGCTATTCTTTCTGTCTACGGTAAATTGGCGAGGATCTTTATCCGACCAACGCCAACTCATTAAACAATTGCAACTCGCGCAGTGATTATTCTGTTGTTGTTTCAGTGTAATTATTAATTCAGCATCAATATCAAATTCTCTATTATGTTTTTATCCTGCTTTTTATAGCCGGATATTTTTTTCTGATTATGTCCTTGACTTTGTCAAGGCTGACAATATCATTGATTGTAGTGTTATTATCATCTAAAACAACTCTTCGAAGCTGATTTATTCTTCGTACTCTGGACACCGCGAGATAAACTAAATTCGACCACTCGATGTTATTATCTATTATCCAAACAATCATATCGGATATAGTTAATCCCTGTGAAGAATGTATCGTCGATGTGTAGCCTAGCGTCCATGGGGATTTATCAGCGCGTAATGCATCTTCGACGACGGTGATATCAACCAGCACAATATCATTTAACACTAAATTCTGCTTTTCTGTCAAGCCGGGAATATCAACTTCAATATTCTGTTTTCTTATCTCCTTGGGTCTATAACACAACGGTACTGGAAGTGTTGCTAATTTTTCTTTATGCAATTCAAATAACTTCACCTGAAGTGTGTCTCTGACTATCTTTCTACTCGCCACTATCAAATCGTTTGGTTTCCACGCTTCCCAGAAATCATTTAATGGTGTTTCCGAAATTATTTCACGCGCTATTTCACATTGGATTCTATCCGGTTGTAATCTGATTAGTTTCTTGAACTCGCGTAATTGCTCTATGATCGGTGTTAATTTCTTCATAGTAGTCTACAAAATTCTTCAGCCAATCATGCGGGGATAAACCGAGAAATGGTGGTGGTTGGCCATGATCGCCGCACATGACGACTTTTGTATTCGATAGCAATAACCACTCGAGAAATGTTTGTAATACATCTAACGACACTGTGCATATCTCATCCCAAATTATGACTTTAGGAATAAATTTCTCACCCATTCGATCAGGAGTCCATTCGTCACCTTTCCATCGAAAGAAACTGTGATATGTGCAAGCTTGATTTGGAAACGCTAGCGTGAAAATCCGTAGGATTTTTCCCATGAAATAATTCAATCGCACGAGTCGTCTTTCCTGACCCGCCACAGCCGTTTAAATAAACTGTTTTGTATCTGCATATTGGATCAGATATCTGCGGTGCATTAGATAGTTCCGATATTTGATTATTTGTCAAATATTTATCTTCGATCGTAACATCTGCTGATTCGGAGTAATCATGCAGCATCTCTCGCTTAATTCTCCATGATCCCCAACTCTCGTCACAATTAGTGAATTTAGCCACTGCGCTGCTGTGTTTCATGTCTATGTAAAATGAATCAGTGGCGACTCTAACTGCGGTGTCAGGAAATCTATTTATCATCGAAAATAAATTTACAGAGGCATAAGCCAGCATAGACGCCCTCAAATTTGTATACTGAAGACTGTATTCATCGTTGTAAGTAATAATTGTACCCAATTTGGTTCCATCGGACAAGAAAGCGTCTTTACGATCGACATGTTTACCTTTACTCGTTACATCCGCGATAATAAAATCGTATTCAACGCTATGTATAATCAACCGTGAAGAATATCTTGTATTGTCGTATTTGCCACTATGAGTGAATTTACCTATTATTCTTCTACCAAGATCTTTTGCGACTTTGTTTCTGATTTCAAATAACTGTTTGGACCAATTCATGATATATTCTTCGTCGAGATCAGGGAATTGTTTTGTATTTTCGCTGATTATACTATCTAGATTGGGTGGTGTAACCAGACCTCAGTCTGCGCGTGTTATGATATAATCGCTTCACTGACAACCAGCGATATCAGCATGCTTCAATCAATCATATACCGTAACAGCACTATTGGCATCCAGTGTTTCACAGACATGTGTCTACCTATCCAAATATAACAGCACGGATGAAGACCTTTAGCCAATTTAAATGATACCACACGAGCGAATCCAGTTAAATCAAAATCGGGCAGCGGCCCATGAATCGCAAAACGAGTCATTTCTTGGGTGGGATGTCCAAATCGCTTGAAGTATTCAGCGCATTCTCCGTACCCGAGAAAACTCCCGGGATAACACGCAACCATATCAACCGAAATGATGTTTTCAGCGGTGTATTTTGTATTCCATAATCCGCCGTGGTTATATTCAATACAACTTGAACTGACATCTGTGAGAAACTCACCTCGCGTTGGTTTCCACTTATTTCTCCTTCTCGCGAAGCGTGCTGCAACTGACGGAATTATAAAACAATTTGTTAATAATTGTTCGTCGTCGAAACTCTTCGAGTTCACTGTTGAGAAATTACTAGCTAGTTTTTTCATTGTATCATGTAGAGACTCAGTGCGGTATAATTCTCCATTATGTCTTACAAACTGATCGAATCCGCCCTCGGGGTTTTATAGCGCTGTGAAGTAACCACACCGACACAGGATCGTTTTTACTCAAACTAGTGAATAAAATCAAATAATTTTTTTCTCAGAGAATTCTGGAGAGAATTCCATGGGTATATACTTTATTGTTCTATCCCGCGGGAATATTGTTACCGCAGGTGTCCATGCGTGTTCGTTATGATCAATAATTTCGATTAGAGCTCCTTTTGATTTGTTTTTTGATTCGTGTAATATCTCGCCGGTTATCGTCGCCACGGTTATTGGGAATCTTAATGATGTTTCTAATTTGGCTATATCCTGAATTGTTGCTCCACGCTGTTTCACTGTTAGCTCCCATTCATTAATTTTTTACCTCTTAGATCAGTCAATTTATTTCCACGTAGCGCATTTGTGAAGTGTTATATTATTCGTTCTGCTACACAATTCATTCTCGTTGATAAAATAAGCGACGATAGTTTCATGTGTTTTAATTTTTTAATACTCGGTTTATCATTGAACGGATAAATTCCATAAACAACTGCTGTTACAGGATAAGATCTCTCGTAGTACGGTTTGTCAATTCCAGTCAGAATTCCTGGTTTGGAATCTTGTCTCACAGTGACAGTTATTTTATCCTGCAAGATTGGTTCTAATTTATCTCTGATAATCCAATCTCCCTTGTCGGAACGAAAAATGAATTTCACTCTAAAAAAATACTTTTTTCGCCCAAGATGTGAGATTATCACCGCTGCGCTTTCATCATTCATGGTAGCATCAACACTACCATCAATTCGAAATATTGACTAACAGTGAGATGCTCCATCTCGTTTAAATTCATTAAAACAATCATGGATTTTACCCAACATGGTTCTATCACTTATTAGACATTTTGGTGTATTAGAGACGCTATCGAGATTGAATTTAGCATTTCTCCAGGGCTTTATTTTCGATAATCTCTCGAACTCCTTCATATTATAATTAAAACAAGTATTTAAAAAGAGAATTTATTATATAATGAATCATTGCAAATGGCTTATGATTTGACTACATTGATAGATTCTCAAGTAATGTAATAATTCAACCAAACAATGAATTAGACAAACAATTGCATAGTATATAAATGAACCAAGAATTCCAACTACACCCCGTGATTGTAAACTATGAGTCATCTAGTGATGGTATTATCAGAAACCGCAGTGTGAAGAAGCCAGTTGGTGTTGTGAATAATACGGGGTATTTGATGTTTACTGTTGGAAAGAAACATTATTATAATCATCGTTTCGTATATGAAGTGTATAACGGATTAATCAAGGATGGTTTTGTTATTGATCACATAAATAGTATTAAGACTGATATTTTTTTGAATAATCTAGAAGCTGTTACACAGAGTGAGAATTTAAAACGAGGAAGAACTGGCACTTGTAAAACAGTTACAAGGAGACCCGTAAAATCATTTAATACAGCAACTAATGAAGAAATTGTATTTCAATATATGACTGCAGCCGGTAGATATTTTGATAATTGTATGCCCTCGGTACAAAAAGTAGCAGAACGAATACAAAATTCCGCTTTTTCGAATCGTTTTAAGAACAGCATTACGTTTACATAGCTTGAATTCTATTTTGTATTATTTGTTATAACGCCAAGGGAGATAATTCGTCGGGGGTATATCGGCTTATGAAAGAGTTACAGATCTCAATAGTTCTTTTGAAACACTGTGTCATCTGAATGGCTGTTATTATTGTCATAATTCTCAGCGGAGATAATCAATTATCTGTTTTTGAAGGAAAAAAGAATCAACTACGCAATGTTTACAAACAGTTTTATTCTTTTTTTAGTGTTTATAGAAGTATTCAGTCTTGCTTAAATGCTGTTAATAATCATTATCAAAAACACGAAAGATATAGCGATCATACACCTTTGCGTTCGGCGTTCGTGTATAACCACCTTATATACTATATCGTCTGTTATATTATTGGGCTTTAGCGTCGAAGATCATATGGGAACGAATCATACAACCCATACACTATTCGGTGTGTGGATACTTTTTGTATCCATACAACCTGGATTTTATCTGGGTTGTATGATTGATCACGTATGAATGTAGACCCGCCCATCATCCATCCATCATTTCATTCATTCATCCATTCATCCATCATTCATTTCATCCATCATTCATTGTAGATACCACATTATTGACGTCATTCATTATACAACTACTATAAAAACTCGATTTCGCTAAGCATATCCTCTTGTAAATTTAACTATTCAAATAACGAGTTAAATTCTTTCTTAGGGGAATATGCCTTGTGATATATAATCTATTGTTTGTGACGTCCATTCATCAAACACACCCTCTTGTTGGTCTAACCCGCTAGTTCGCGAATTAGACACACTGAATACATTTCATGACCTCTGTGCCCAGTTAGATGAAAATACACCTAACCGGACCCTATGAGATGTGTTGTCGTATATATGTATAACCTCTTGGCGTCCTCCGATGAAAATACACCTGATGGAGTCGTATGAGATGTTTTGTCGTATATGTAACCTCTGGGGTCTCCAATGAAAATACACCTGAGGCACCCAAATGGGTTTATAGAAATATAGAAATATATATTATCACATAATCTCTGGACGCGAGTAAAATGTAATATTACATTTTGCCACGGACATGATTCTCATATCATCATATATCATCGCATAATATCCCTGGACGTACTAAGATAACCAAGCACTTTAGTACGGACAGGGTTCATTTTTGAAAATATATATATTTTTTTGTATTAGAAGTATATATATTATATATGAAAATATCGATAGAATTATAGCTGAAATCTCAAAATTGAAAAAACAAGAGATTAAATTATCTAACAATTTAAACTTTGACCAAATTATGTCCGACTTTCAAGATATAGAATACGGTATTATTACTAACAAGTATATGCTGCCAAAGAAATATGCGCTGATAAAAAAAATCCAGAATTCTATTCGCGATTCTCTCGCATCCTCTAGCGATGTAAGTGTATTTGTCCCGTTATTTACTATTGTGGAAAGAATACGAAAAGAATTGGGCCGAGATTATGAATTGAAAAAAGACGTCAATTCGAAGATTATAAATATACGAGCATTAATTCAAGAAAGTAAAAACCTCCTTTAGATATCTCCACTATAAGGTTGTAAACTGGAAGGTAAAATTTTTACTATAAACGCTCCATGGATTGCAATGGAACAGATGTTGCAAATACAATGGAAAGGTATGAGCGCTCAACTGTAATCAATACCGGTTTTGATCAATAAACACGTTGCTATGAGGAAGTAAATTGCCTATAATAAAACTGAAAAATATTTTAGTGAGTGTTTTTTGTGTTTTTTTTGGGTAATTTTTCATTGATGCTTGTCTGTTTTTTTGCCTATCTGAGTCGGGTCAAATGGTTAATTCTTTCTAAATAAATCAATTAGACTCTTTCCATTTGAAATTTCGATTTATGATGACAAAATCACTGCATCATACATGAAAATCTCTTCGAGATTCAAATTGGAAGATTGTTTACGATTTCAATAATGGTAAACGAAGCATTAACTACCAGACTAGCGAGAGAGAGAGAGAGAGACTGGTAGCTATCAAAAAAATATATACCGGTACGTGATTCTGTCAGAAGTAATCTACAGAATAGGCAGAGTCTTCAGACCGATTTTTCTGTGGGATCTGAACAGTTATTTAGACCAATTTCCATGGCAACGAAGGAAGCAGCAGAGGGAATTACCACGGCAACGAAAGGGGTAATATCAGCCACTGAGCGTGCTATATACGAAGATATTCCTGAAGAAGAAAAAAAGAAAAAGACAACTCTTCTTCCTATACTTGAAAACATAGCAACGGGAACCGAAAAAAACATCAGCGTTGTTAACAAAACAAAAAATGATTACTCCTTTAGTGGGTAAATTTACCGAGGAAGGTATAACACAAATACAACAACAAAAGCCATATGCGTTAAGCGATTTTGTTATTAACAGCTATAATTCAAGAAATGAGTATTTAACAGACGAGTATAAAGACGAGCCAATATCACTCTTTGATTGGGCTGATGAGTTGTATGAAATAAAAACTGGAGGGTTAGATAGAAGGAGGAAGGAGTAAAAAACCTTCAAAAGAAAAATTGATGATTATAAAAGAGAAGAAAAAAAACCTCCAAAAAACACGGACACGAAGACAAAAATAGACAAAAACACCCTCAATGGGATGATGATGATAATTTAGAAGAAATGGATACATCACTGTGTGAATTATCTAGTGAGCAAGGTGCAATTGGTAAAATTGGAGAGGGATATCAAAAGGCTTTTTCAGGTAGTGGTCTAGTTAGTTGCCCTGGTAATGTTCTTGGTGATATATCACGATTAGAGGTTCTCATCGGAGGAAAACAAGCTGGAAATAACTCACCGGAAATAATTAATGAAGCAGGTGATATCTGCATGCAGTTATTTCAAGGTGGCATCATGGACATCAAAACATACCGAGATTTCATTGATGAGTTAGTGGAAAATCCAACGGATTTTCACCATCATGGTTACCATAGTGATTAATCACCATGATTGAAAATCCAAGGGATTTTTCAGCTGATGACGAAGTCATCGCATTAGATAAGTATCATTTAAATAAGATGATCATACACTACAACTATGATAAACCAACCCGCGTCTATGTGGTAAACTCACGGTTTCCAGTTTATAGAGCGTACTATGGTGATGGTCTCGGTGATACAATTGTAGGGTTATTTGCAAGAATGGCTCCAAAAGTAGCGCCGCTAGCAAAACAACTATCAATGAAAGCCATTGATGTTATTTGTGATAAGGGTATTAGCGCTGTTGGTGATGTTGCCGGGAAAGCGTTTTCAGCCGCGAAGGATAAACTAACAGCGCTAGTTCGACGGCGAAACCACAATTGGGATCACTACGATCTACAGCGGAGATGCCCGCAAGTGTTAGTAAAATAATAAATAACGCAGTAGATCAGAAACTAGCGTCATTGGTAACCAACGACCAAGGCAACATCGCAAATATGATAGCGGGAAGTGGCTTAAAAAAACCACGGCGGGGTCGACGACGACGATGATTTAGACTTTGATAAATCAAAGTGAATATATAATAAAATGTTCAAACGGTCACCTGATCCAGCGTTTGATATGGACGCCCCAGTTCGTAAGGATGATTTCTACGTGATTATCAATTTTATGCCTATGACGCAATACAACCAGATAGTCGATCAAGAATCGAACTTCAAGTTCATGATACCAGTAAATACTTTTTGCCTTGTGAAGCGTTTATTGAAATAGAAGGAAAAATTGTACAAAGAGATGGCACAACATATCCACTTGATTCCCAAGTCGGTTTTGTCAATGGCGTTGTTTGAGAGTGTAAAATATCTCATTGATGAAAAAGAGATCGAGTCGATAGACTGCGATGTTGATGTAGCCACAACAATGATCGGGCTAGCAAGATATTCCGATGATTATACAAGATCTGAAGGCCCTTCTATGATGTTTGCAAAGGATAATAAAAATACCACTGGAATAAATCCATTTACTATCAGACGACCAAGTAATCATGCTGGTAATACTGATGCTGATGTTGAGGATGTAATTTTTGGTAATAGTCCCGATTTCAACCTAGGAGCTGCAACACGTATGTCAATGTTGAGTGGGGTGCGTAGATCATTCTCATTCGTGATTCCACTGCATCATATATTTGGATTCAGCAGAAATGTTAGAAAAGTTATTTATGGAGCAAAGCACGCAGTAGCACTTGTGCAAAAGGGTGATGATAGTGACGCAATTTGGAGGATTCCAGCAAATCTAGATCCAGCACATGATCCCGGTAAAGTCGTTTTAACAAAACTATCATTATGGATGCCAGTATTAACTCCATCAATCAACGCAGAAGAACGATTACTATCATTTATGGACCAAGGAGGAAAATCACGACTGAGTTGGCTAACAACATCAACAGTCGTTCAATCAAATATTAATGGGTTATTTACGTGAAACCTGGCATCAAAACTAGGTGTTTCAGCTCCACGTCATATATTTATTGCGTTACAGCATACCGCACGAACTGGTAATCAACAACGCAGCCATATGATATTTGATCAACTTGGTATTACTGACGTCTCACTGAGAAAAAACGGCCAACAGGAACCATCAGAGGATATACAACTTAATTACTTTCACAACCATATTGTCCGCGTGTATCACAGATTGTTATCGTATATGGCACGTGATCAAAATGTCGATACTGGTTTGCAAATATCACAATGGGATTTTAAGAATTTATATCCAATCTATTACTTTTCGTTGGAGCATCTTGATTTAACAAGACAGTCAGTCGTCGATATAATTTTTAGAGCCAATGTAAACCGCGTTACTATTGGTGAGCATGCTATTCCCCAATACAGAGCAGTTGCTGTTATTCTCAGTGATAAATCAATGCTACTCGAAGGTGTTGGTGGAAGAATGAGAGTGGTAGATGCACCAGTGGAAAATATGTAACAATTAGATCAATCTGTTATTGTATAATAAAATACGGTCATATTAGTGTTGCCTTTACCCCCGGTCAACTCGAGAAATTGCAATCAGAATCAGCTAAAAGATGCGAAGCCACGATCACGCTGAAACAGAATCAGATGTCTGGCGGGGCGAATAAATTGTCACTGACAAATCGTCAGATGAAACACTTCAGTGATGCTCTCAAAGATAAAAAACAGTGTTCAGACCACTCTCTCTGCGAAAGCGATCAGAGACATGAAAAAAGCCGGCGGTATATTCCCGTTGTTAGCTGAGTTACCAGCGTTGATTGCAGCAGCGGCCACGGCGGTGGCTAAAACGGCGGCGTTAGAAGCCGTTGGTACCGTGGCAGGAATGGCACTAAAGAAAGCATTCGGGAGCGGGTATAAAAAAAAGGGAAAGTGTCTAAGACTACTAGGAACTCAGTATTCATGGTACAGCGGAAAGGGTCTAAGACTACCAGGAACGGTTTACTAGTTGAGGAATCTTCGAATACCAATTTTGATATACTCGATGCTGCTAAAATATTGGCCATAAAAAACTTCAGAGGCGTCTTTATGAAAGATCAGTTGCCGACAAAACCAAACAGCGTTGAAACCGGTATCATTAATCTCGATAATAGTACCGGACCCGGAACCCACTGGGTTGCATACGCGATTGATCCACGTGTAATCATTTATTTCGATTCATATGGATTAGCGCCACCTAAAGAATTCATGCGTAATATAAAGCGCTTAAAAACTCGTTGGTACTCAACGCTACCAACACAACAAATGAATGACCCACCAATATGTGGCAGCAAAGTATTAAATGTCCTTGATGCTATTTCAACATCTGGAAAACCACCTCATCGGGTCGTAAATGAATACACTAGTACTCGCTGGAAATCGAAGAGATTTTAGAGAGAGATTATATAGAATAACATGATTGATATTTGGGGGAGATCTTTATCATCACTGAAGAAACCCGGACCTGATGGCGTTGCAACCGGTGATATAAAAAAATAATCGAAGATGAAATAGCTGAGACGTTAAACTTAAGAAGTGTTGATCCTAATTAAATAGTTGTATTTCAAGATCGTCAGGGTAAATTGAAAACTAGTAATGTTTCCCTGGATGATATTTTAGTTAAACAAAGCGGCGTAACCGAGAACACCGTTGCGTTATTTTCCGATCAGGGTAAACTCAAACCGGGTGTACTTATTTCGACGATTAAAGATAAAATATTAACACTCGATAACACTGCAAATTCATTAAAATCGCTCAATGATAAGTATGATGATCATATAAATACATTTAGTAACTCACAAAAATCCATCTTGGAACGAATTAACAATATTGATGAACCAGTACTAGAATTTTTTGGATATCCTCCAGTGACCGCACCGAAGCTCACAGAGATAAAAACAGCTATGTTGGAACTAGCAACACTTCAATCTAGATATGAAGAATACGTAAAACAGTTTTCAGTTTTTCGTAAAAATATTATAGATAAATTTCTTGGAACCGCGTTGAATAAACTCGATATAAAACTCCCCGATATTAAAAAATTCATCGATCAGACGAAAAACGTTATCGACGCAATCAAAATTGATTTTCCAAAGATGATAACAATCATTGAAAAAACAAAAATTCCTCATGAGAAAACCAACAACGTAGTCTCCACGATCCAACACGGATCATTTGCGTGGACTCCTACAGACAACAAATTAGATATCACTGCAACAAGTAAAGGTATGCATCGATTAACACTAGTAACACCAACTCAATTTAATAAATCATAGTCGAGTTCATCTGGGGTCAACAATACAATCTCAACGATCATCGACAAGGATACAACTAAAAAGTTCACGATAACATCGACTGATAAGAATTTGGCTAGGGTTTCAGTATCATGGTATATGGAATTCGTAGCGGATTTGAGTAAATAATTAAATCGCTAGCTGTTTCAATTGAAATCTGTTATAATAAATAAAATGTCATCACTGTTGACTTCGTCATCAACGGTACCTTTGGTATCTCAATACCGCTATAATCAAGTCAGAGAATTTCAAACTAAACTCAAAATCCTCACTGAGGAGTATCAAACAAAAATAAAAAAAATACCAACGAAGAATCACCGCAGTTGATGTGACTGTATACTCGGTGAGTAGTGTAATCGCCGGAGCTGGTATTATACTCTCCTCGGTGACAATGATTGCCCCGATAGCTGTTCCAATTTGCATATTCGCAGCGACAACAATTGCGGGAATAATTTCGATAATAAAAAAAAAATATCATCATGCAGCCAGCTTAAACGGCAAGATTATTCAATTAAATTTCATGTTGTATCAACCGCGTACTCGCAATTATCCTTGTTGATATCATCGTCGCTCGATGATACATTTATATCTGATAGTGAGTTCTCAACGATGGTAAGTATTTATGATTCCGCGATGTCAAAATTAGAAATACAACATAAGTATACTAACAATGACAACACCGCAAGAACTACTTCAACGAATAGTAAAAAATACCGAAACGATTCAACAAATAACGGAAAATACCACACCGGTGAAGACCAGCATAATATCAATAACCTCAACGAATCCTGAATTCAGTGTGAATTTCCCTCATCCGATTCCCGTGAAGGAGATAGCGCTAGCAAAGTTACGAGTATATCACAGTTGGCCTAATATTAGGTCGGTAGCATTTGGCGGTCAACAACCGAATAATTCATTGGTGTTTGCGAATAAGAATAAACCCGATGGAACTCCAGACTGGAACGTTGTTTTGATACCATCTGGGTCATACCAAATCGAACAAATCAATGCTGAATTAGCGCGTAGAATAAAATCTATTACTGGAGCAGAATCGAAAATCGCTATAACGGTCCACGAGCCGACACTATCATCTGCGATCGAAATAAACTCGCCTAGTTATGTCGTAGATATCTATCAGAGTTCTATAAGAACTATACTGGGATGGCCTGAAATCCCACCTCGACAAGTTAATATACCACCTGAACCACACAAATCTGATTATATCACCAACAGGATAAAACCCGATAATCCAGTAAAAAGCTATAGCGGTTACAATATGTTGAATTTTTTCACCGGAATGATAGACGACCGCAACCGAAGATACTTCACAACTCGACGAGATAAAATCACTGAAAATTTCACAGCGTTCAATAACGATATTTTGCTGTTGTTAATATCTCTTAAATCCGGTACTCTCACCCGAGATGAATTTAACAGCGTCGTACAAACATGTAACAAAATCATCAATGATATGGAAACATTTCATTCGCAAATTATTCAAGAGGTATTAGATGACATTAATTCAAAAACGAAAACGGAGTTTTCGATAGTGTATAATATACACGTAGAAGATATTCCTGCGTTCAAACTACACGGATATGATATCTCAGAACTACAAAAATCTCTCAATGATGACATCGATGAAGGTTTCAAAAAAATCCACGACGCATGGAAAAAAACAGCACTACAACTACAAACAACCATCTCGACATATAATAATGACCCAGACGGAGGCGGGCGGCATATCGTTCCGTTCAACGTGAATATATCCTCGGTGATAGCATTGAATTTAGTATGTGATGTTATCGAAGGCAGCTATCAAATAAATCTTGAACGATCACATCAAGCTCAGCAGGGATATATTCTATATTCATTTGCACCAATAGCTCCTCCAGGATTTCTAATTATTGAAGATCCAATTAATCCGATCTATATGCGATGTCATAATGATTCACTATCGAGAATTAATTTTAAACTCACTGACCAATATTATAATCTGATTGATTTACAAGGCGAGGTTTTACAAATAAGTCTGTTTGTAAAGTCCTAAGGACTTTCATACTAGTGATTTTCATTGTTAACACATAGCAGCAGAGGGGGTGAGTGACAACAACGCTGGTTAGCCGAATCGACGCTTTTTTAAACGCATTTCAAGGAAGCCTCAGTTTGCCAAATCGACGCCTCTACAAAGTTGTCCGATTTCCACCTCTGCTGCTACTATAAACGTTTATACAAAATTCCGCTAGTCGATTTACAACAGTATAACAAGTTTAGACAAAGTTCGACTAATGTCTAAATGTTTAGATGAAGTTCGACTAGTCGATTTACAACAGAATAAAATTGTTAGACGAAGTTCGACTAGCCAATTTACAACACTATATAAATGTTTATACAAAATTCGGCTGGTCGATTTACAACAGTATAAAATGTTTAGACGAAGTTTGACTGGCCGATTTCCAACAGTACAGAATGTTTAGACGAAGTTTGACTGGCCGATTTCCAACAGTACAGAATGTTTAGACGAAGTTTGACTGGCCGATTTCCAACAGTACAGAATGTTTAGACGAAGTTTGACTGGCCGATTTCCAACAGTACAGAATGTTTAGACGAAGTTTGACTGGCCGATTTCCAACAGTACAGAATGTTTAGACGAAGTTTGACTGGCCGATTTCCAACAGTACAGAATGTTTAGACGAAGTTTGACTGGCCGATTTCCAACAGTACAGAATGTTTAGACGAAGTTTGACTGGCCGATTTCCAACAGTACAGAATGTTTAGACGAAGTTTGACTGGCCGATTTCCAACAGTATATAAAGTTTAGAATAAATTCGACATGGCGAGTTCGCGATATTCCAACAGTATACAAAGTTTAGAATAAATTCGACATGGCGAGTTCGCGATATTCCAACAGTATACAAAGTTTAGAATAAATTCGACATGGCGAGTTCGCGATATTCCAACAGTATAACAAGTTTAGACAAAGTTCGACTAATGTCTAAATGTTTAGATGAAGTTCGACTAGTCGATTTACAACAGAATAAAATTGTTAGACGAAGTTCGACTAGCCAATTTACAACACTATATAAATGTTTATACAAAATTCGGCTGGTCGATTTACAACAGTATAAAATGTTTAGACGAAGTTTGACTGGCCGATTTCCAACAGTACAGAATGTTTAGACGAAGTTTGACTGGCCGATTTCCAACAGTACAGAATGTTTAGACGAAGTTTGACTGGCCGATTTCCAACAGTACAGAATGTTTAGACGAAGTTTGACTGGCCGATTTCCAACAGTACAGAATGTTTAGACGAAGTTTGACTGGCCGATTTCCAACAGTACAGAATGTTTAGACGAAGTTTGACTGGCCGATTTCCAACAGTACAGAATGTTTAGACGAAGTTTGACTGGCCGATTTCCAACAGTACAGAATGTTTAGACGAAGTTTGACTGGCCGATTTCCAACAGTATATAAAGTTTAGAATAAATTCGACATGGCGAGTTCGCGATATTCCAACAGTATACAAAGTTTAGAATAAATTCGACATGGCGAGTTCGCGATATTCCAACAGTATACAAAGTTTAGAATAAATTCGACATGGCGAGTTCGCGATATTCCAACAGTATAACAAGTTTAGACAAAGTTCGACTAATGTCTAAATGTTTAGATGAAGTTCGACTAGTCGATTTACAACAGAATAAAATTGTTAGACGAAGTTCGACTAGCCAATTTACAACACTATATAAATGTTTATACAAAATTCGGCTGGTCGATTTACAACAGTATAAAATGTTTAGACGAAGTTTGACTGGCCGATTTCCAACAGTACAGAATGTTTAGACGAAGTTTGACTGGCCGATTTCCAACAGTACAGAATGTTTAGACGAAGTTTGACTGGCCGATTTCCAACAGTACAGAATGTTTAGACGAAGTTTGACTGGCCGATTTCCAACAGTACAGAATGTTTAGACGAAGTTTGACTGGCCGATTTCCAACAGTACAGAATGTTTAGACGAAGTTTGACTGGCCGATTTCCAACAGTACAGAATGTTTAGACGAAGTTTGACTGGCCGATTTCCAACAGTATATAAAGTTTAGAATAAATTCGACATGGCGAGTTCGCGATATTCCAACAGTATACAAAGTTTAGAATAAATTCGACATGGCGAGTTCGCGATATTCCAACAGTATACAAAGTTTAGAATAAATTCGACATGGCGAGTTCGCGATATTCCAACAGTATAACAAGTTTAGACAAAGTTCGACTAATGTCTAAATGTTTAGATGAAGTTCGACTAGTCGATTTACAACAGAATAAAATTGTTAGACGAAGTTCGACTAGCCAATTTACAACACTATATAAATGTTTATACAAAATTCGGCTGGTCGATTTACAACAGTATAAAATGTTTAGACGAAGTTTGACTGGCCGATTTCCAACAGTACAGAATGTTTAGACGAAGTTTGACTGGCCGATTTCCAACAGTACAGAATGTTTAGACGAAGTTTGACTGGCCGATTTCCAACAGTACAGAATGTTTAGACGAAGTTTGACTGGCCGATTTCCAACAGTACAGAATGTTTAGACGAAGTTTGACTGGCCGATTTCCAACAGTACAGAATGTTTAGACGAAGTTTGACTGGCCGATTTCCAACAGTACAGAATGTTTAGACGAAGTTTGACTGGCCGATTTCCAACAGTATATAAAGTTTAGAATAAATTCGACATGGCGAGTTCGCGATATTCCAACAGTATACAAAGTTTAGAATAAATTCGACATGGCGAGTTCGCGATATTCCAACAGTATACAAAGTTTAGAATAAATTCGACATGGCGAGTTCGCGATATTCCAACAGTATACAAAGTTTAGAATAAATTCGACATGGCGAGTTCGCGATATTCCAACAGTATACAAAGTTTAGAATAAATTCGACATGGCGAGTTCGCGATATTCCAACAGTATACAAAGTTTAGAATAAATTCGACATGGCGAGTTCGCGATATTCCAACAGTATAACAAGTTTAGACAAAGTTCGACTAATGTCTAAATGTTTAGATGAAGTTCGACTAGTCGATTTACAACAGAATAAAATTGTTAGACGAAGTTCGACTAGCCAATTTACAACACTATATAAATGTTTATACAAAATTCGGCTGGTCGATTTACAACAGTATAAAATGTTTAGACGAAGTTTGACTGGCCGATTTCCAACAGTACAGAATGTTTAGACGAAGTTTGACTGGCCGATTTCCAACAGTACAGAATGTTTAGACGAAGTTTGACTGGCCGATTTCCAACAGTACAGAATGTTTAGACGAAGTTTGACTGGCCGATTTCCAACAGTACAGAATGTTTAGACGAAGTTTGACTGGCCGATTTCCAACAGTACAGAATGTTTAGACGAAGTTTGACTGGCCGATTTCCAACAGTACAGAATGTTTAGACGAAGTTTGACTGGCCGATTTCCAACAGTATATAAAGTTTAGAATAAATTCGACATGGCGAGTTCGCGATATTCCAACAGTATACAAAGTTTAGAATAAATTCGACATGGCGAGTTCGCGATATTCCAACAGTATACAAAGTTTAGAATAAATTCGACATGGCGAGTTCGCGATATTCCAACAGTATAACAAGTTTAGACAAAGTTCGACTAATGTCTAAATGTTTAGATGAAGTTCGACTAGTCGATTTACAACAGAATAAAATTGTTAGACGAAGTTCGACTAGCCAATTTACAACACTATATAAATGTTTATACAAAATTCGGCTGGTCGATTTACAACAGTATAAAATGTTTAGACGAAGTTTGACTGGCCGATTTCCAACAGTACAGAATGTTTAGACGAAGTTTGACTGGCCGATTTCCAACAGTACAGAATGTTTAGACGAAGTTTGACTGGCCGATTTCCAACAGTACAGAATGTTTAGACGAAGTTTGACTGGCCGATTTCCAACAGTACAGAATGTTTAGACGAAGTTTGACTGGCCGATTTCCAACAGTACAGAATGTTTAGACGAAGTTTGACTGGCCGATTTCCAACAGTACAGAATGTTTAGACGAAGTTTGACTGGCCGATTTCCAACAGTATATAAAGTTTAGAATAAATTCGACATGGCGAGTTCGCGATATTCCAACAGTATACAAAGTTTAGAATAAATTCGACATGGCGAGTTCGCGATATTCCAACAGTATACAAAGTTTAGAATAAATTCGACATGGCGAGTTCGCGATATTCCAACAGTATACAAAGTTTAGAATAAATTCGACATGGCGAGTTCGCGATATTCCAACAGTATACAAAGTTTAGAATAAATTCGACATGGCGAGTTCGCGATATTCCAACAGTATACAAAGTTTAGAATAAATTCGACATGGCGAGTTCGCGATATTCCAACAGTATATAAAGTTTAGAATAAATTCGACATGGCGAGTTCGCGATATTCCAACAGTATACAAAGTTTAGAATAAATTCGACATGGCGAGTTCGCGATATTCCAACAGTATACAAAGTTTAGAATAAATTCGACATGGCGAGTTCGCGATATTCCAACAGTATATAAAGTTTAGAATAAATTCGACATGGCGAGTTCGCGATATTCCAACAGTATACAAAGTTTAGAATAAATTCGACATGGCGAGTTCGCGATATTCCAACAGTATAACAAGTTTAGACAAAGTTCGACTAATGTCTAAATGTTTAGATGAAGTTCGACTAGTCGATTTACAACAGAATAAAATTGTTAGACGAAGTTCGACTAGCCAATTTACAACACTATATAAATGTTTATACAAAATTCGGCTGGTCGATTTACAACAGTATAAAATGTTTAGACGAAGTTTGACTGGCCGATTTCCAACAGTACAGAATGTTTAGACGAAGTTTGACTGGCCGATTTCCAACAGTACAGAATGTTTAGACGAAGTTTGACTGGCCGATTTCCAACAGTACAGAATGTTTAGACGAAGTTTGACTGGCCGATTTCCAACAGTACAGAATGTTTAGACGAAGTTTGACTGGCCGATTTCCAACAGTACAGAATGTTTAGACGAAGTTTGACTGGCCGATTTCCAACAGTACAGAATGTTTAGACGAAGTTTGACTGGCCGATTTCCAACAGTATATAAAGTTTAGAATAAATTCGACATGGCGAGTTCGCGATATTCCAACAGTATACAAAGTTTAGAATAAATTCGACATGGCGAGTTCGCGATATTCCAACAGTATACAAAGTTTAGAATAAATTCGACATGGCGAGTTCGCGATATTCCAACAGTATACAAAGTTTAGAATAAATTCGACATGGCGAGTTCGCGATATTCCAACAGTATACAAAGTTTAGAATAAATTCGACATGGCGAGTTCGCGATATTCCAACAGTATACAAAGTTTAGAATAAATTCGACATGGCGAGTTCGCGATATTCCAACAGTATATAAAGTTTAGAATAAATTCGACATGGCGAGTTCGCGATATTCCAACAGTATACAAAGTTTAGAATAAATTCGACATGGCGAGTTCGCGATATTCCAACAGTATAACAAGTTTAGACAAAGTTCGACTAATGTCTAAAAGTTTAGAATAAATTCGACATGGCGAGTTCGCGATATTCCAACAGTATAACAAGTTTAGACAAAGTTCGACTAATGTCTAAAAGTTTAGAATAAATTCGACATGGCGAGTTCGCGATATTCCAACAGTATAACAAGTTTAGACAAAGTTCGACTAATGTCTAAAAGTTTAGAATAAATTCGACATGGCGAGTTCGCGATATTGGAGACTAAAGAAATGGCAGCTCTTAAAAATATCCGCAAAGAAATTAAACTAATGGTCCGCAAATTGACCCTAACATACCCTTCTTAACACACAGAAGTACAAACATACACACAGAAGTACACACACACACACACACACACACACACACACACACACACCGTTAGGATGCACATACATTTCTTCGTGAGTCTATCTTGGCCATTAGAGTGCGTGCACTTTCTGATGAATGTATATGTGCAATTAGGATGTCTAAACTTCCTGATGAGAATGCTTACCCTTTTCTTATGAGTCTCTCTTTGCCATTAGAACGTGTACCCTTTTAGTTGAGTCTATCGATTCCATTGTTTTGTGAACATTTCCTGTTGAGTCTATATCTACCATGTGACTATCAAATTTAACATGGTAACATCAAAAATAATACTGTTGATAAATTGGATGCAGATAAGACGAGTTAACTCTTTAAAATCATTGTCCCTTACTACTACATGTTCTCTGACTTTAGTTTTTTTTATTAGCCTAAAATGAGCATGCTACACCATCACACAACTCGATGGACATAAAAACAAATTATATATGGACTTCAACGGTGGACTAACTGGTTAGAGTTACCACCTCGGATACTGTTGCACGCGGGTTCGAATCCTGGCCGAATCATATCAAACACTAATAAAAGTGATACTAACAGCTAACCACGCCATTTGCATGCGGTAAACTAGCTCAGATGAGCTGATATTTCTTAATACGTGATGGCATTTCGACTCAAATAATTCGTCTATATTTACTTTACAATGCTACATATATTACAGTAAATTTTGGCTTCAGTAACCATCCACACACGAATGTCCAAAAAATGGAATGCCTCGTAGTGGAATTGGCACACCTTAGGAAGAAAGAATATTTTCAAAACCTCATCGAAATGGAAGTAAATGACTTGACTAATCTAAACCGAGTCAGCTAACTACGTGACATCACACAGGAATTTACGAGCTTTCTGATGATGATGATGATGATGATGATGATGTCTTTGTCAAATGTTCGACTGATTGGAAATAAAGTTGTTCTTTGAATTACAACGTGTAAAAATCTACTTTTGAGTGTTACTGGTGATATAACTTCACAAGATTAGTTCAACTAACAGCTAGGACTACTTTTAACGCGCTATACTTGAAAAGTGCATCGTCTGTGTATGGAATACATTATATATTCTTGTTTTCTCTCCATTACAATACAACCTATATGATAAACAGAATCTCAGATAGGTAAAAATTTAATATTAAAATTATGAAACTCTTTGAATAATGTTCAGCTTTTACTCGCCAACGCTCTGGAAAAAAAAAACTCGTTTCAAAATTTAGCTGTTACACTCGTTTCATTATTCAAATGCGTGCATAAATCAACACAGAATCCTGAATCCTAACCCATTGGAGATTTTCTAAGAAGGTATGTATCGTACAATCGTAGGGTGAAAATAGCACGTTCTCTTTCTATGCGACTTTAGTGATATTCATCCGCCCTCTCTCACCCCCGTTACGAACTGATGATGATTTGTTTAGTAATATACTTGCCTATACGATTAATGGCAAGAGGTCAAGGGAGGCAACCTATTTTATGACTGTCCGAAATACATATATATCCCTTGAATAGTATTCTGTAGTTTTAGTCTATTTGTAGAACTTTTTTTCCCTCTCATTTTGGTGGTGATAGAAGAGTTATATTGATGCATATTTGGTATGGAGTTAAAGGTAATTGCTTATTCTTGACAATATAAGCTGAGAGAGTGGTTGTCTATGTGTATTTTGGCGACAGTGCACATTGAGTAATATGGCCTTGGTGATGATCCGGAAGTGAAATCTGTGTTCTGTTTACATGTTGTTTTGTTTACAGTGCAACCTCTCAAAAACATGCAGGTGAACCCTTGACGAAAACTTCACCGTAAAGTTATCTTTACAAGTATTTTAGATTAACATATGATTTGTATTGATTGACACACAGTGGAAAGGTAAGAACTGAGAAATATACGTAGAGAACATATAGTAAAATTAATTGCAAAAATACTGTGTGTTGTATGGAAAAATATATTTTCCGAAGAGTAACTATCTGTTACTCATAACATGAGAGTTTCAGTCCTCGAACGTATGATATTTGAAGATAAAAACACCCATTCAATGATCACACTTAAATTTATATAATGCAATAATTGTGATATACGAAGAAATATTCTCATCAAATGACCACACGATTTATGAATAAAGGAGTGCTTCGTAAACAGAAAATTGAATCATTCGATGACCACACAATCTGTATGAGTAAAAAAAGCATGATATGATGAGACTCATTCAATGAGCATACAATTCATTTGAGTAAATGTGTGCTATGTGAGGAGAAAATGTACTCATCCAATGAAAATATTCAGATTAATAAACAGAGTACGATAAGTGTATATGGTTTGCATGGATATATCAGAGCATGGATATTTGAATATTTGCGTACTTTGCATGAGTTGTAATGTAAAGAAATGCTTCGATTGTTGTAATATTGTTTAGTAAAATGGGATTAATTTATTGGTGTATCTATCAGAAGCAACTGAGACCGTGCTTTTATTACCATGCAAGACTATGCGTATTTCGACCTCTCCGGTGACCTAGTGGTTAGAGCGTCCACCGCGAAAGCGGGAGGTCGTGGGTTCTCTCCTCAACCGAGTCATACCAAAGACTTTAAAAAATGGTACTAACAGCTGCCTCGCTAGACGCTCAGCATTATAAGGTTAGTGTTAGGACTGGTTGGCCTGGTGTCAGGATAACGCGACTGGGTGGGACATCATGCAACATGTCTACAGCATGATGCCCCAGTGCTAGACATCACTTTAAAATGCCTCACTGCAGACATCGTAGCGATATGACTGAATTTTTGTTTAAAGCTACGTTAGAAATCCAAAACACACACATACACACACACAAACACACACACACACACACACACACACACACACACACACACACACACACACACACACACACGAGTACATGTATTTCGATAGGAATGAATGTGTGACCGAATCAATTTTATAGCCGTTATCTGATAATATATATTGGGGGTAATGTGAGATGAGACGGTTAAAAAAGATATTGTACCGTTTTTGTATTCAGAAAGGGTTTTGAGGGACAGAACTTCCGGTTCAGTTGAGTCACGAGTCTCTAAGAGAGGAAACAGAAGCTAGACTAGAAGAGCAGTCAGAGTTTACAGATTCTAGTCGGTGGAGAAAGTCCAGGAGGATGTGTAGAAGGAGGAGGAGTATAGAGAAGTTTAGGAGGAGAAGGAATGTGAGGAATGTAGAATACACAGATTAGTAGAAAACAAGAACAGGTGGAAAGCTATCTCACACTACTAATCAAGTGATGCCATAGGCTATCACATGGTTGAGCGGAAGGAGCGTACTAGGGAAATCTGAAGCACTTAACTATTTAATTTAAATTTTATTCGTTGAATTTCGGCACTGCTGACGGGGGGCTCGGAGCTTTTCGTCTATCTTTCACTAATTTATTTTCCAGCCATATTCGAGCCTGAGTAGGAATTCTATCATAATTTAAATAAAATATTGGGAGCACCCTACTCCAAGACGCCTACCACAGCGGCGACATAACAACCCGGCACACCACAACCCGTTATGTGTTAAAAGTTATGAAATCGATAGCCTATATGTCCGAATAAATGAAACCATTTAAATTCTCCCTCCCTCCCTCCCTCCCTCTCTCTCTCTCTCTCTCTCTCTCTCTCTCTCTCTCTCTCTCTCTCTCTCTCTCTCTCTCTCTCTCAGTACCCATCCCAGAGTTTGGTTCATGATGATAATTTATTTATAAGCATTATAAGCAATACAATTTTCACCCTTCCTGACAAGCCATCTTTGCCATTAGAATGACAATAGAAGTTGAATTTAAGAGTCATTTTGAATATGTATGTTGTTATTATATCTTCAAAAACCATAAATGCAGAGAGAGAGAGAGAGAGAGAGAGAGAGAGAGAGAGAGAGAGAGGGGGCACCTTTTCTGTCACCACATTTTGATTAAACTCTGGGTTCTCCACAGTACTACTCGAAGATCTGACAGCGACCGTTAAATGGCCATGTCTTGGTTACCTATGTACTAATCATAATCGCTAATGGCTCATTTTCAAATTTCTAAAAGCTGTGTTTTCACTGGCTAATAAAAATTTACCAGAAACCATCGATGTCAGATGTTCACAAAGGACAGGTAAGACCTGTTGTTAATCAGATTGTATATCACCATACCATGCCAACTCAATTTCTGATTCACACTTGCGCCGACTACACACACACACACACACACACACACACACACACACACACACACACACACACACACACACACACATACATACATACATACATATATATATATATATATATATATATATATATATATATATATATATATATATATATATATATATATATATATATATATATAAAAACGAAGACGACGAAATACTTATATGAAATCATGATTACAACTGTAGAGACATCATAAGTGGGAATAGGCTCTTAATTTTTTAAAATCAACAATCTTATTTTTAAAAGGCGACTTTGCTGAAATGTATTAAAGATCAGTCTTGTAATAGCTGCAGTAATAAGCATCTGCAATTGTATTTTGTTATCGCACATAGATTACGATAGTTTTGTGCGAACTATTTGTGCTTTGTATTATCGACCTGTATGTAATACGAGATGACATTTCCACCTTGTTGCTTGTTGTACCGCTCCTAGTCAAGTATTTACTGAAGGTAGGCCTAAATTATCCGCTGTAATCATGCTATTCTTTGTATCTAGATGTTTTAGTGCTGTAATCATGCGATTTTGTTGTAGTTCGATGTTTTAGTGCTGTAAGCATACGGTTTCCTTGTTTATCGATGCTTTAGTGCTGTAATCATGCAATTATCATGGAGTGTGATGTTTTAGTTGTTGTTGTAGTGTTTAACGCCATTTTTCAGTACAAAAATTGCTTTACATGGCGGCCAGTATTAATGGTGGAGGCAAAACTCGGAAAACCTCCGGAAAGAACCACCAACCCACGAGAAGCTAATGGCAAGATTTTTCACTTACATGTCTACATTGGTATAACCCGATAATCGAACCCACTCAGACCGAGGTGGGATGACTGTAATCCGTAACAGAAAGTGCTTTAGTTCCACTCGGCCACTCGGGGGTCCCCGATGTTTTAATACTGCAATAATGCGATTTCCTTCTAGTTCGATGTTTCAGTGCTGTAAGGATGCTATTTTCATGAAGTTCGTTGTTTAATTGTTGCAAAGAAAACAATGAGTAATTTTTTGGTGTCAAGTTTCAATGGTTTAATAGTAGGAGTTAGTAAATTAGAATGAAATATATTTGGATGTATATGGCCCGTCTTATATTAACATCCATCATGCTACGGACATGTTTACACTTAGATGTTCAAGGTTTTTGTTATGTGTCAGGATAATATGACTGAATGGGACATCATGCTACGTGTCTGCGGCATATATATATATATATATATATATATATATATATATATATATATATATATATATATATATATATATAAAGCTACGTTAAAAATATAAAGCACACACACTCGACTGTACTGCATTTGTGTGTGTGTGTGTGTGTGTGTGTGTGTGTGTACACGACTGGGGGTGCTGCTCATGGTTTTCAAAATTTCCAAAACTTCCATTACTTACTAATCTTGCGACAAATGAGGTAAATGTAAGAGCAGATATTTCTGCCCCCCTTACCCCCCCAAAAAAACCCTAGCAGATTTCGGTTTGTGCTTGCAGTGGCATTTTGGAAACACAAGATAAGAAGCGATTTTGCACATCACGCGGGATTGCAACAAAACTGATGATTTGATGAACGATTTACAAATAATATACGGTAATTTTTTTACCAGTATAAATGACAGTAACATAAAGTAATGGAATTAATGACCAGTCCAGTCTGAATAATAGTAATATAAAGTATCGGAATTTATTACTAGTCTGAATAACAGTAACATAGAGTAATGGAATTTATGACTTGTCTGAATAATAGTAACATAATGTAATGGGATGTATAACCAGTCTGAATAATAATAATATAAAGTAATGGGATTGTTGACCAGTCTGAATAATAGTAATATAAAATAATGGTATTTATGACCAGTCTGAATAATAATAATATAAAGTAATGGGATTTGTGACCGGTCTGAATAATAGTAACATAAAGTATTGAAATTTATGACCAGTCCGAATAATAGTAATATAAAGTAATTGGATTTGTGACCAGTCTGAATAATAGTAATATAAAGTAATGGAATTCGTGACCAGTCTGAATAATATTAAAATAAAGTAATGGAATTGATGATCAGTCTGATAAATAGTAATATAAAGTAATTGGATTTGTGACGAGTCTGAATAATAGTAACATACAGTAATGGAATATATGACCAAACTAAATAATAGTAACATAAAGAAAGGGGATGTATAACCAGCCTGAATAATAGTAATATAAAGTAATGGAATTTATGACCAGTCTGAATAATAACAGATGTGATTGTCTTAGTGAAAAGAAGGATTGCAACAAACGTTTTGATCGTTTAATTTTAGAATTTTTTAGTCATAAATATTATACTACTATACTTCTAAGAATGGGTATGGGAGTAGTAAGTTGATATAAGAGCCATTCTAGAATTTTATTCGCTGACTTTATTTGTAATATATCTACAATCAGCCCAGCTATGGGGATAATTCTAGAAATTAATTGTAATATTCAGTACATCTACACCCAGTCCGGCTGTTATTCTGCATGATAACTTCCTGATGTAGTTTAACTCTACCAGTAAAGCGTTCAACGTTACGGATCACTGCTATCTCACCTCTGTCTGTGTGGGTTCGAGTCTCTGGCTCAGCCAATGTGGGTATGTGAGAAAGCTTGCCTGTAGCTTCTGATGGGTCGCTAGTTTTTTCTGGGGGTTTTCCGGGTTCTTCCTCCACCATTAACACCGGCCGCTATGTATAGCCTATCCGGTGCTGAAAAATGACATTAAACCCTATAATTACAATAACAACTAGTTCAACTCGAAAATTATACAAATGTATTGTTACCGACACAAAGAACATACAATGACAATACTATGAATGAATGGTCACAGACACAGTGACCATATAATGACAATACCATCAGTGAATGGTCACAAACACAGTGAACATACAGTTATAATACCATCAAAGAATGGTCACAGACAACGTAAACACACAATGACAATAATATCAACGAATGGTCACAGACAGAGTGAACATACAATGACAATAATGTCAATGAATGATCACAGACACAGTAAATGTATGTGGCAAATACAGTGAACATGAAATGACAATGTTATTAATGTATCGACAAAAACAGTGAACATAAAATGACCATTATATAAATGTATTGTGACAAATAAAGTGAATATACAATGAAAATGTTATAAATGTATTGTGACAAATAAAGTGAATATGCATTGACCATGTTATAAATGTATGTGACAAATATAGTGAATATGCAATGACGATGTCATAAATGTATTGTGACAAATACAGCGAATATCCAATGAAAATGTTATAAATGTATTGTGACAAATACAGTGAACATGAAATGACCATGTTATAAATACTGGGTATACACAGCCAACAAGAAATACAATTCATCATAACGATAAACACAAAAACTAAGTTATATTGACTTTGGTGGATGAAGAACCCAAACAACTCCGGGAAAGAACCACCGACCCACCTACTGGCAATATCTACTTGTTAATTACTATACTAAAGAGCGAGAGCATCATATCATGTACAACATTACAATTTAGAAAAAGAAATTACCATTACTACAGTTAATTTCAGAATGCTAAACTGCTTTTTAGTTCTATATGATATGAAATATTACATACTACTCAGTAAAAAAAAACAAATTGAAAGGGAGATACTTCTTCTTAATTGCAGGATATTATTGCATGCTGAAATAAGGTTAATGAAACAGGTAGTTTTTATATAGTCATTACGGTAATTGCACCTTGCCCAATCAGGACCAAGTCTCTTCAACAATCGCTACAATCAACGAGTAACAAAATCACAGTACATTACTACATACCTGATATATCGTGATTCCGTCGTCAACCCCCTATAATGCAATCAGCAAAATCCAAGTCAACTGATACAGTAATCATGAATTAATTTAGTAGTAATAGTAGATGAAGTAGAAATAATAATAGTACCAGCAGTAAGATTAATAGTAGTAATAGTAATAGTATTAATATGTTAGACGTAGGGTATCAGTACGCTAGTAGCAGCAATATTACATAAGTATTATATCAGTATGGTACTTTTAGTAGTAATAGCAGTAGTAGTAGTAGTAGTAGATGAAGTAGAAATATTAGTAGTAGTAGTAGATGAGGTAGAAATAATAATAGTACCAGCAGTAAGATTATTAGTAGCAATAGTAGTAATAGTACTAATATGTCAGACGTAGGTATCAGTACGCTAGTAGCAGCAATATTACGTAAGTATTATATCAGTATGGTACTAGTAGATGAAGTAGAAAAAATAATAGTACCAGCAGTAAGATTATTAGTAGTAATAGTAGTAATAGTACTAATATGTTAGACTTAGGGTATCAGTACGCTAGTAACAGCAATATTACATAAGTATTATATCAGTACGGTACTAGTAGATGAAGTAGAAATATTAGTAGTAGCAGCAGTAAGATAGTAATTGTATTACTAGGAATGGCAGTAAGGTAGTAGTAGTAGTAGTAGTAGTAGTAGTAGTAGTAGTAGTTAACATACGATTTGTGAGCTAGCTAAGCGTCTCCATTGCCTCGATTCTGGTTGTCTCGGGTTCGAACCCTGGCAGAATCAAGCCATAGGTTTATACAAAATTCTACTTAGCAGCTGACTGTCACTAGCAGCTGCTACATGTAAGTGGCTAGACCAACAACTTGTTCTCCGCCTATTTTTTGTGGAATGGCGACTATTTTTTCAAAATGAAGTGGAAAACAGTTAGTCTAGTCTGTGGCGTTATGCCCCAGTGCTAGACATCACCATAAACTGCCACACTGCAGACATCGTAGCGATATGATTAAAATCGTTAAATCAACGTCAAATATCCACACAGCAAAACATACTATATTACTAACTTGCCCGATATCATTTTTTTTAGGGGGTCACCAGACAGATGCCCCCCCCCTCCATTAAAAAATGTAAAAAGGTTTTATGTTTGTGTGTATTCCCCCAAGTATGTTGTTTGTTGTTTTTTTTATTTCTAGTTAACTCCCCATTTAGTTTTCCCCATCGGGGTTATATATATATTGATTCGGGGTATTTATTATTTCCTACTGTTATCTCCGTAGATCCTTACTAGTTGGGATTTGATCTACCCACCTCTAGTAGTCTACGTTTTTATTTGTTTGACCATGGCTAGTGGTCTCTTATTATCCTTGTGTTTGTTATTTGTGTTCATGCTATTTGTCTGTATGCCATTTCTTCCAAATTCTACCAGTTTTCTTACTTTGTGTCTTCTATAAATGGAAGACAGTTTGAATATATTTATATTTTATTTTAGGTTAATTTAATTTTGAATTTTGTGTAAATTAAAGTGTCTTATTTATATTTTTAATGTACTTCAATTTATCTAAAGACATTTGTAGTCCTAGGTCCGTCTTCCTTGAGGCATGGTCTGTACGAGTTTATTTGGTTGTACAGACCCTGTCTCAATTTGGCGCGGCCTTTAATTATTTATATTATTTATTGTTAATAAAATTCCAAAAAGGTTTAAGTTCCCTAAATGGGATCCATGTCTATTACGGGAGATAGACATGGCAGATAAAGTATGGAGATAGTCTCCAGAGAAAGAGAAGTGCAAAATATAAAATTAAAAGTCGCAAATACTGAAGTCAGAAAATAATTATAGTACTAAAGTATTATTTGTGGGTAATTTTTCCAAACTCTGCCACAGGCTTGCTCACTTCGCGTAGCGCCATGTGATTTAGCCCCATGGCGTCCTCATATGTACTTTCCCCAAAAAAGAAAAAAAAAATATTTATTAATTTATTATTAATTTTTTTTTTATTATTTTTTTTTTCTTCAAATTATTATATTTAAAATTACATTTTTGGAGGAAAAGATTTATTCTCTAACCGTCATTAGTGGACCACACTTTATAAGCGTCCTCGTTATAAAGTCTGTTATTTGTCTTACCAATTGTTTGTTAAAGTTTCCGTCTAGGAAGAGTAACTGCCGTCTGTCGTATTTGTCGACCCTCATTATTTCCATTATTCATTATTTCCATTATTAGTTTGATTCGTTCTTCCTTTGTTTCGTCACATTGAGTTATTGTGTGGTACTTTGTATATGGGGCATTTCTGCATAGTGGGCAGTTGATCTGGGTCCGTATCATATGTCGTCTAAGGGCCACTTCGCCTGTTAGCCAGGCGTTGTGGAGGTACATGTATAACATACTCTGTACCTTTGTCGAGTAAATGTCGGACCAATGTCGGACCAATGCCTCCAAATTCTATCCCAGTTGATATGTGGATTTTCTATTTCTACTTTACATTTGGTTTTATTTGATTCTATTTCTAAAATGCAGTCGTATATGTCTTCTTTATCTAGTGCCCATATTTTCTGATTGTCCCTAAACCTAAATAAAATTTCTTTAATCCCCTTATATAAATGTGGTGTGTCTATTTTCTTAACTAGTTTGTTGTTCGCGTATATGTCTTGTCTGTGTCTCATTGCAAACCCTACCCAAAAAATGTATATTGCTTCCCACGGTGTTTGTGGTGTGCTACTTATCCGTTTAAGTCTGTTTAGTATACTTTTAGTTTTAATTAGGAGTGGATTGGGTAAGGCTAATCCACCCCTTTCCCCTCCAGTTTCGTATTTTTAGAATTTCTGTTTTATCATGATTTATGTTTGAACCTGAAGCTCTCCCAAATGCTTCGTACTCCTTTTGGAGATGTTTAAAGGAGTTTGGATCATTTATAAAGTTCGTGCAATCATCAGCATGTTGTAGCATCTTAAATTCCTCTTTTAGGTGAGGTATTGGTATTCCCTTTACATTAGTATTACTCCTGATATTGATACTCAGGATTTCGATTGCTACTACGTATGATAGCAGTGATAGTGGGCATCCTTGCGTCACTGATCTTTGAATTTCAAATTTTCCCGTTCTTGCTCCATTTACTTGTACTTTTGCAGTTATTTCATTGTACAATATTTTAGTCCAGTTTTGGAAGTTATTTCCAAATCCAAATTTGTCCGGTACTTTTTGTATGTAATTATGTTCTAATCTGTCAAAAGCTTTCTCTTGGTCGAAAGGTACTATAGCAAATTTCGAGTTGGGTCCATTTATGAAATCTATTATTGTCCTTATGTTGAGTATATTGCTATGTATGCTCCTATTTTTACCACCGCATGTTTGATTTGTGTTTACTATGGTGTTTATCCCATTTTTAATCCTATTAGCTAGAATTCTACTCAGTATTTTGTAGTCCGTGTTTAGGAGGGAGATGGGCCTCCAGTTTTTTAAGTCTGTTTTGTCCCCTTTCCCTTTATATATGAGAGTAATCAGTCCCTCCCTCATTGTTTTTGTCATTTTGTCATTTTTTAGTAAAATATCATTGTATAAATCTTGTAGAATTGGTGCCACCTCATTTTATGGAATTTCTTATAGAATTCCGCCGTGAGGCCATCTCTTTTGCAAGTTGTTTAATTGTGGTTTGCACTTCTTCCACAGCAATGCGATCATCACATAGTTTCTTGTGCTCTGATGATATCACTTCACATTGTATTGATTTTAGATATTGTGTAATAATGTCAATGTCTATGTTTTGAGAGGTATATAGTGCAGTATAATATTTCTGGACCTGACTCATTATTTCGGCCTTTGTTGTAATTTCCCTCCCTTCAATGTTTAATGTTTCTATTATCCTATCCCCCCCCCCCATTTTTTTTTCTCTTCCCTTTTATATAATTCCTTACCCTGTTTGTATATGTGGTGAATTTTTCCCGCCCTTGTTTCCATCCCTTGTGTTTTGTATACTTTTAACTTTTCTAGTTGTTTAGAGTAGTTCTCTTTATATCTTATAGGTGTTGTGTCTGTATTTATTAATCTTTTTAGTGCTACTTTCTGTATTTTTTGAATCCGCTTACGTTTAGTTGAGTGATACATGGCTATTTGTTTGACTTTTATTTTTAATTTATCCCAATCAGTGATGATGTCTGCTATGTTTTGTTCCTTTTCATTTGTGAGCATTTTAGGAATTTCCAGTTTTATTTCATTAATTAGTTCATCATCGTCTAAAATAGAGTTATTTAATTTCCATTCTCCAGTTCCCCATCGGCTATTTTGTATCACTATTTCTAGTGTTATTTGTTTATGGTCTGAAATTTGATAATCTAAAATTTTTGCTTGTTTATACGTTTTATGTTCGAAATCTGATACATAAAATTTATCTATCCTACTTGCTCCTTTTATGCCTAATCTTACATATTCATGTGTATATTCAGTTCTGAGTAGAATTAACTTCCTATACACATCTGTTAATTTATTTACTTTTATCAAATTACCCATAACGTCAAATGAGGCTTGGTCTTTGGATGTAAATTTACCAGTCCGGTCTATATTATTCCCCACCCAATTAAAATCTCCCCCAATAATTAGGTGCTCTGCTGTGAAACTATTTCGATATTTATTTAGATTTATTATAAAGTTATAGTGACTTTCCCTATTCGCTGGGACGTAGATATTCAAGATATGCAATTTATTTAATTTCATATGTATTACCCTTCCTTTTAAACTACTATCTTCTGGTATAGGTTCCCAATTTTGCCTACTTCTGTTTCTGATTATTGTTGCAACCCCCTCCCCCCCCCCCCCCCCTTAGTATCGTTGTGTCTGGCTTCGTTTATTACAACAATTGCCTTCATTTTTTATTCTATTTCTACTATCATTGTGTTTGTAAGTTTGTTGTGTGTTTCTTGTATTAGTATTATGTCCTGTTCCAATTTTATCAGTTGTGCAATTTTATTACTATCTATTCCATTAGTGTTTATTGATGTGATATGGAAGTTTAATTTTTCCATTTTAGGTTTTTCCAGGTGGCTTTCCTAACTTAAATATTTATGATCATAATAATATATAAATAGAGAAAACAATTTTTCCCAATACTTTTACGTTGTATAGTTGAGGGGCATTGACCCCTCGTCAGTTTCGTCCCTAATATCATATGTCCTGTGAATTGTACTTTCTGTTTGTTGTTCGTTATCCATATTGGTCGTGTCAGTCGTTTCCGTGTCAGTTATTTGTTGTGAAGTTGATTCTAGGCTACCCGAGGAAGAGGATAACTCTTTTTCCTTTTTTTCCTGGATAGCCCGTCTTCTAAGCTTATTTGCCATTTTTCTTAATGCGGTCAGCTTTTGTGTTGGTCTTTCATTTATAGTTGTCGGTTCCTCACTCGTTGTTGTTGAGTCCGACAATGTGTTGTTTTTTCTCTTTCTTTGGGTCGGGGCCGGAGTGGAGGCCATGGGTGTCATACCACGTATGTCCGTTGCCTCCTGTGATTCTAACTCCATTTCAGGCTCTTCGTTTTCTTCTTCTATTATGAGACCAGTGTATCGGTTACTCACTTTGAGTGGGGTTGCTGGAATAATTGGTTTGGAGGTCTTTCTAGGTGTAAGAAAGGTATCCTCCAATGGTATTGTCTCCTCCGTTCTTTCCACGTGCCCCTCCCTTTGTTGTTCTCTCTCTGATTCATTTTGTTGATGCTGTTGTTGCTGTTGTTCTTCTGTATTTAAGGCGGCTCTCGTTGCATAGGAGTTTGGGTCTCTTTGTTTGGGTTTCTGGGTACAGTTTTGAAGAAGTGGAAAGCAGTTGGTCTAGTCTGTGGCATTAGTGCTAGATATCACCATAAACTGCCACATTGCAGACATCGTAGCGATATGATTAAAATCGTTAAAGCTACGTCAAATATCCGCACAGCAAAACATAATATATTATTAACCTGCCCAATATAATAGACCAGTGGACTTAGGTAACTACTATTACACGTGGATACTTGCATGCCACCACTACACATTTCCGTTATTATTGGAATTTACTTTTTCCAGATTTGTTCTATCAGCCATGTTGTTTGCTCATGTAAACCTGCAGAACGACATATTTATTCATGACGTAACTAGCGCCATTTGAATATCTATTATAGTATTTGTATGTACACGCCAATAGCTTTCTAGATAAGGCGAACACTTAATAATATAGCTTGTTGTCATGCAATGATTGGTTGGTTGTGTGTATGATACAAGACTTTGCTGGGAGACAAGTACAATCATAACAGAGAATACAGTTCGGTTAACGTTGGAAACGTGCATTTAAGGGATTTAAAGATATTCTGTAAGTATCAGTGTACGATTTACTTTTATGTAACATGAATTCCTATTGAGTCAATGTATGAAAATGGAATAACGCTGTACAGAATGTGCAGAGTCCTACATTAACTCAAATCAAGGTCATAAAACACTGGGAGTTGTACAGTTGACGATACATCGGTAATTTAATTCATAGAGTTTTAAAATGTTAAAATATACGTAATTGATCATGCCGACAGTTGTACAGTCTCAGTGAGTCAGATGTTCACATGTTAAATCACAGTTAACTTACATCCAGGTCATTTAATGCGCAGAAATTTATTTATTTTTAGCGAGTGCGATTATAAGATAAAATATCATATGCACGTCATTTCCTGTGATTGTGAGATTAATAGGAGTAGATGAAAATTCTTTAGCAGAAATCGTTACCGGTATTTACACGGATTGCGCTAACCTCCACTATTATTATACTCACCACTAACACCTATCTACAATATTTACACACAACCACTAACTCCCCATCTACTAGTCCAAGGTTTCTCTGATATTGGGGTGTAGGATTGGAGTTCATTTAATATCGAAAAGTTGGAATTCGCCGACATTATTTGTTGTCGGCATGGGGCAGCCGCTTACTTGAATCTTGAACGATCTTTCATTGAGATATACCTGCATGAAATCGATAGGAATATGATTTAGTTTCTCAAACATCGTGAGCATAGTATTCGGTATATCTTTAATTCGCTGACAGGCGAGGCGAAAGTACACCGTTGCTGAAATTTGACCCGGATCAAGCCCTTGACATTCTTAGTCACGTGACTACATAAATCTCGCAACCTACATGTCAATGACATCTGAGGTCATATAGTCATGTGACATCGACAATAAACAAATTTCCAAAGTTCTTGTACATAGAATTTGGACACATTATATAGTGACCACAAAACTAAATATTGTGTCCACTTAATTCTTAACATATTAATTATGTGAACAAAAACCATAAACATGCCATTATTGCAGAAAGGTGGAGAAAACACTTTTCAAGAAGTACCGAGCACGTGTCAGCGATGTTTTCTGTTTGGCTCACGTGACTGCTACCTTGTCATGCTGTCTGCTTAATGAATCTGGTTTTTCTTCAAATTGCTGAAACATTGACATCTATTGTACAGTTTTCGATCTTTTTTTCGCAAAAAAAATTGGGAAATGTATGTTTCTTCATTTTTCTAAACACAAAATGATCTGATATTCATTTTTAGGTTTGATTTGTTTTTCTACAGCAACACTAGAAATGGAGTTTGTTGATATCACTTGACTGGATGATCTCTGATGTCATTTACATGTAGGTTGCGAGAGTTATGTAGCCACGTGAATAACAATGCACATGGCCAGATCCAATTATTTTCAGCAACGGTGTACTTTCGTCTAATGGTTTAAAGACATAACAAATGCTATGCTCACGATTTTTGAGAAAATAAATCGTATTCCTATCGATTTCCTGCAGGTATAACTCGATGAAAGATCGTTAAAGATTGCTGATCCGGCAGGTAAGCGGCTACCCCATGCCGACACCATCATGGTTTCGGAGAATTACAACTTTTCGATAGGAAATGCGCTTTGACCCTACACCCCAACATGAATGTCCAAATATTAAAATGAGGGAGCAATGGTCAGAGGAAATTAGGACTACCCATCTACAACATTTTTACAAACACCTAACTCCTCAACTACATTATTTACACAGACCACTATCTCTCCATCTACACTATTTGCACACACCAATTACTTCTCATCTACATTATGTACACACACCTCTAACTCACATCGAGAGTTTTTAAGCACAAGACTAATTAATCATATCTATTGTATTTACAGACCCGCTAGCTCATTTTCATTATTTACACCACTAATGAACTTATTAAGCATTTACCTCTAAGACCGATGTCCCGTCCATATCATTAACATTTTTTACACCACTAATTAACCCATATAATTTAGTATTTACCCCTATGACTGATCTCCCCATCCATACCATTAACAATTTTTCCACCTCTAATTAACTCCTATAATTTAGTATTTACACCTTAGACTGATCTTCCCGTCCATATCATTAATATTTTTACACCACTAATTAACTAATACAATTTAGTATTTACCCATATGACTGACCTCCCTATCCATAGCATTTACATTATTTACACCACTAATTAACTCATATAATTAAGTATTTACCACTATGACTGACTTCCCCATCAAAATCATTTACATTATTATCACCACTAATTAACTCATATAATTTAGTATTTACCCCTAAGACTGATCTCCCCATCCATGTCATTTACACCCACTAACTCCAAATTTATTTGTATTTACCGAGTTATTAACTCTCCATCTACATTATTTATACTACCACTAACTCCATACCTACATTATTAACACCAATAACTCCCAAAACACAAAACACAATGTTTCGTCCAATCATTGTTACTATTAGTCACTCTAACATGGCACAATATCACTAAGATCATACAACACCTCTAAGATCATAAACAGCTCTAATTAAACACAAAACCACAGAGATCCAAGAACACCTCTAAGATGGCACAATATCACTAAGAGTTAACACAACACCTCCAAGATGCCACAAGAACACTTAGATCACACAACACTTCTAGGATCACAAACACCTCTAAGATCACACAAAACCACTGAGATCACACACTACCGATATGTCCATATAAAATAACTCGGATCACACATAGAGAGCATAATATCACAAAAATCACACAACACATCTAAGACCACATAAACAATTAAGATCACACAACAACCCTAAGATTGCATCAGATAACTAAGAGAAGACAAAACCTTTAAGATCACACAATATCACAAAGATCACATAACACCTATAAGACACAAATAACAACTAAGATCACAATACACCTTTAAGATGACATAAGATCACTAAGAGCACACAACACCTCTACAATCATAGAAAACCATTAAGTCCACACAACACCTCTTAGATCATACCAAACCACTAAGATTGCACAACTTCTCTAACATGGTACAATATCACTAATATCATACAACACCTCTAAGATGACACAAAATCGCTAAGATTACACAACACCTCACATTAAATATAAGATCTTAAACCACCTCTAAGATCACACAAACCCACTAACATCACACAACACCTCTGGGATAACACAAAACCACTAAGGTGGCTTTCAAATTTATGGATGTGTGTAAAACATAGTGAATGCACTTGCAGCTTTGATAAACTCTTTACTCATCAAAATGTTGATGCGATTTCATACTTATACATATTTTATTTTACAAGCATTTATTTTTACAATAATTCATAAAGTATATATTACTTGTGTATATTACATGGATACGGCTAGACAATTCCTGTTTATATTGTTTGCAGTCGTGTCAGCATTGTGTTACATTGAAAACTTATTTTTACTTGGAGCCAATAATCCTGACGCACAATCATATAAAGAAAGTAAAATGGCCACAGGAGGAGAGGAAAATGTTGATTACAGTCTTGTCAATGTTGGGACTTTGACACTAGAACACAGTAAGTGATTTATAAGTTATAAGTAAATATTTTCATACTCTGCATACCTAGCAGGTAATCTTAACACTGGAATGCTAGGTTATTTATGTTTTTACCGAGCTTAAAGAATTATTAACCTTCATGTATCGTTCCACAATTTTTGACCTGTGAAGAGATATTCGACATTTTTTAGAAAAAGGATCAAATTTCTATGTATTTTTTTTCTCCCAAGCACGATGATCAGACTACCTTTCTTGGGAAGATCTTGATCTAGAAGCTGTTCTTACTGATTATAGATATTATGAACACAAATAAGACTGGTAACGATGACAACGATTTTATTAATGATAGAGCATTCCCAGACAGATGTGTTGTTTTTCTCTGGCACAAAGTCAATTCAACAAAACATTGTTTCTTTTGATACAGATTTTATACACATGCGTTCCTAAAGATTGGAAAGTAAACGTCACAAGAATAAAACTTTGTATTGGTATGTTTTCAACTGACGAACATCTAAACTGAAAGGTCCCTTTTTGTTTTATATTTGAGTAGAATTACATTGAGGAATAATGTAGCCTTCTAGTTAAATTATCCAAGAACATGTTTTTGCACGATTCACCCAAAACCACCAAAAACCTGCCCCTAACCACCCAAAACCTGCCCAAAACCACCCCAAACCTGCCCAAATCCACAAATCATGATGCTAATAATACTCATAAAATCACAAGAAAACATTGGATACAGTATTAATTTATTGAAACAGGCGACACGATCGACTGCCTTAATTTTTTTTTTGGGGAAGTAAACATTGAAACAAGGGAGACAAATGTTACTATCTATATTCATCACCAGTCAGAATTGAACTATATATATTATGGACAAAATCAAATACAATAAACAAAGTAGCATGTAATGGAATGGGTAAAAAATGTATTTCGTTGCATTTTTTAATTCTCCCATTTTGAATCATTTGAAGTAAATGATTGCCTATCAGTGCCATAACTGTCAAATGCGATTAATACAACATTACAATACAACGAACAACTGAAAGTACCACATTATTTCTTTATAATAGATTTTAAAATTCTATTATACATGGAATGTCGCACTGGCAATTAAAAATGTATAAATATGTACTAAGATTATTTTTCCATGTCTAATCCAACACAGTTTGAAAACATGAAATAAAGTGTATCAACAGTAAACTAATGAAGTTCAACTCGATTGTATTTTGCATATTTTAAAGCAAAGCATTAAGAAAATAAAAATAACACATGTAATGTATGCAACAAATTTAACAAAAATTATAAACACTGCAAAGACTTTGACATGAAATTAGTTTTAAAAAAGTGTAACAATGGAAATGCGTAGCTATGTCTCGACATTAGACCAAATTTTATCGTCATTTCTTTTGCGATGTTCGTTCCGACTCTGCTCGCTTTCTTTGCCCAGGTTTTTTTCCCGCATCTATTTTCGGCCGGATGCATTTGATTTTTCCATTGGATGAATTTATCAAATTAGAAGTATTGTAATTTAGTTGCTTTTGTAAAAACTGTGTAAATATTCTTGTCTTTTCTGCTGAAGTTTTTGTGCGCCAAATCGTTTCATCAATAATATATGAACAAGAAGGACCAGATAATTTATAATTGCCAGAACCATATAGTGCGCGACGAAAATCTATCAACTGACCTTGAGTTACACTATATAACCTGTTAATTAATTCGGGAATCTTGTGTTGTTTCCAATCAGCAACCTGCTTAAGTTTATTATTGATAGATTCTGAGTTGTTGTTTGTCCAAAGACTCCTGATAGTTTTGTTTTTTAGTGGTTTATAGACAAACATTTTAATTTTTTGACATATGAACCTTTTGAAGTACTGTACAACATTTGGATATTGTTTTGAATATATTGTCAAATCTTCTTCTCGTTTAGCAAATTCAATGTCATCTTAACTAAATATTAGACCACTGTCTTCACTGAAGAGCATACGAAATATAGATTTTGTGACAAGATCGTCACATCCATGCTTATGCAAAAAGCGCCGAATGTTGTCTTTAATATGCTTAGTAGAATATAAATATTCTGCATTTCAAAAGTTAGATATTAGAGCATTTGTCAAAGCTTTCTCATCGTCCGTACCAAATATAAACTTATCATCTCCAATTTTTTGGCGAATATTTGAAAAGAATTTGTAATATGTGTTTTCATCTGACTCCCAATTTACCGTCATCTGTAACTTCCGTGGAAAGCCGCTTTGTCAAGGTATGTATTAGAATAAGAGTTTGATGCCTTATGCATTGTTTACCTTAAAACTATAGAAATTACAAAATAATTCACCATTCTCATTCATTATACAACACCCGATTTTTATCTACTCACTAATTAGATTTGTACCGCCATCTGTAACTTCCGTGTTGACCTTTGTCAAAGGATGTATTCGAATCAGAGTTTGCTGCGTATGCATTGTTTGACTGAAACTATAGAAATTACCAAATAATTTACCATTCGCTCATTCATTGTAGAACACTATGCTTATCTACTCACTATTTTGTACCGCCATCTGTAACATATGTTATGGACCGCCGCTTTGTCACTTCATTCACTCAACTTTCTGCCTTACATTTATATGTATGTATTTATATATCTTCACATGTCGCACACCAATGAATTACATGCGAAGAAGGCTGCTTAGAAAATAATGAATAGGCACTTAGTTTCTCTTCAAGTTAAAAATAAAAAATCAGTACCATTATATGATTTCAATTTTTGTTTTTTATTTAAGATGTCAAGAAGAAACATCATAGACTGCTATATCTTTTAGCGACAACATAATGTTAATAAAAAGACAATAACGAAGACATGTAAACTTGTACAATATCGTGCATATATTACTGTTGTCATTCTCATTGATTCACAATGAGGCTGTTTGTATATTTCATTTTATTTACATCATGTTTTTTGAGGATTTGGTCAGGTTTTGGGTGGTTTTGGGTAGTCTCCCTTTTGTAATTTCCATACGATGTAAATAATAAATGCGGCATAATTAGTCGTCGGTTTCAACAAGATAGTAATATTTCCAATGTTTTCCTGTGGTTTTGAGTATATTTCATTTAATTTACATCATGTTTTTTGTGGATTTGGGCAGGTTTTGGGTTGTTTTGGGAAGTTTTGGGTGAATCGTGCGGCCGTTGCAAGACCAAGAGTAAAAGAAATCTGGTCATCCAAATTCCGTTTAATTCAGTCTAAACTCAATTTGTTATTCATATTTATTAAAAATGTATCACAAGAATGCATGAGAGAACCACAAGACTGTATTGATCGTGTAATTATATAAGGTGCCGTTTTATTATTTTATGCTGTATCATACATTTAGTGTATGATTTACATAGTCTCGTGTATGATAGCATAACTTCAAGTTAATTTTATTATTATTTATTTCAACTTATTGTTTTATAAAATTAAATGCGTGATATATTACATTTGTCTAATGAGTGATTTACATTCCTTCCGAACTGAGTGAAATGCATTGGATATAGGCGATATTTCCAAATAGTTCTCTCTCTTCTCTCTCTCTCTCTCTCTCTCTCTCTCTCTCTCTCTCTCTCTCTCTCTCTCTCTCTCTCTCTCTCTCTCTCTCTCTCTCACACACACACACACACACACACACGCACACACATATATATGCGCCCATGACATTTATAACCATTGTTTCCACTCTAGTCATCAGCTCTATAGGTCAGCCATGAATTTCCACAGATTAATCATAAGCGACGTTAAGAAATTAACGATGTAAATCTCAATACCTCCTGCGTCCCCCCCCCCCCCGCATCTTCTCCCATTCATAAATACAGTGTACGCAGGAATCGGGAGTGAGAGAAAAAAACTTACTTGCGCTTGAAACTGCAAACCGATCGTTGTAACGATATGTGTACACTTTTCATGGGATTTATCTACAGTGTTCATAGTATCAGCAGTAGGCCCGGCCCAAGGATGTACGGGACTCAAGGCAGCATACGGGGCTCAAGGCATCAAGCGATAAGCTCGAGTCCCTAAGCAAAAAACTGCATTGTCTTAAAGCGCAGGTCCCAAGGCGGTTTCCTTGTTTGCATTACCATAGGACTGAGCCTGAAGCAATCATCTGTCAAAATGATTAGGTGATTTTCATGTGAATGAGGCACACACTCACTATAACATATTTAATGCTTGTTTTTGTTGCTGTTTTTTTTTCTTTTTTTCAAAACTATACTTGGGTTATACAACAGGATTATTTTTAATCAAAATATCCGAAGGTGTCACCCCCCCCTCCACTGTCTCTGTGTTGGATGGTCAGGAAGCAGACAAATCAACCAACACCAAAACATGTAGATGCCAAGAACAAAAATGCCCTTTGATAATTATCCCATACCAACACACTCTCTCGCTGGACCATCGTGGCATGCTAGTACCATTTTTGTAAGTCTTTGGCATGACTCGGCCTGGGATCGAACCAACGACCTCCCGCTCCCGCGACGGACGCTCTAACCACAAGGGAACGAGAGAGAGAGAGAGAGAGAGAGAGAGAGAGAGAGAGAGAGAGAGAGAGAGAGAGAGAGAGAGAGAGAGAGAGAGAGAGAGAGTGAGAGAGAGAAGAGAGAGAGAGAGAGAGAGAGAGAGAGAGAGAGAGAGAGAAGAGAGAGAGAGAGAGAGAGAGAGAGAGAGAGAGAACAACATGTGAGTGACAGATCGAAAGACTGAAAGAACAGTTGATTTAAGAGGTTATGTTTGCTTGAAATAAGTAAATACAAAATATATTTGGTTGAGTGGAAGAAAAACTAGAGATTTTCACCAGCAGGTAAAATATATCCGTTAATCACTCGCTTCAACAAATTTTCGTTTTAGTATATGCTCAAATGTATTAGTTAACATTATGTATCACAGATTGCATATGACGTACTGTATCTCTCTCTAACACACACACACACACACACACACACACACACACACACACACACACAATTCTAGCTTCAGAAAAGAGCTGATATTCTTGTTTAAAATATTATCGACGAGGCAGTATATATATATATATATATATATATATATATATATATATATATATATATATATATATATATATATATATATATATATATATAATTTAGATACATTATTAATTCATAGGCTCGGCATAAAATAACGTACTGTACATTGCATGCGTATATGAAAAAGTCGAAGATTTTCCAGTTATATTTTCTGATTCGTGATGTTTTTGTAACTTTGCAACATTGTAGATAAATCTCATGGAATGTGTACGCCTAAGATAATAACGACACGTGTTCATCTAGGTTACTCGGTGTAAGATCAGCTTGAACATTTTCATCCCTTCAAATTCCGTTTCCTCTCACTCTCCATAGTCAGTTTTTTTTCCTCACTTAATTCCAGGGGAAATCAGAGGAAATTCCAATCAAATTCATTTCTAAATCTGTAAATATTAATTATTTTACGTTATGTTATATAACATGAAATTCATTAACTTATCAAGAGAAAAAGAAATCAGCAATATTGGTATATCAACACTTTAAAAGTCAAGTTAATTTGAAGATATATATATATATATATATATATATATATATATATATATATATATATATATATATATATATATATATATATATATATATATATATATGTGTGTGTGTGTGTGTGTGTGTGTGTGTATTTTTTTTTATCTATCCCGGCTAATAACCTTCGTTATCTTCAAAGAATTAAACTCACGTGGCCATTGTTTGGAAATAAATTATATTTTTTTGGTCCATATTTGTGTTATAAAAGATTACTCAGTTAATATCCCTGCTTCAAATAAGGAGAAAAACATGAAACTTACTGGCAAATAATAGACAAAAGTCAAATATCAACTTCGGTGCAATTATGAGCATTGAATCTCTGATGCATTATATTGATCTTTCTAAAAGGATGAAGCTGTATTGACGGCTGTACATAATTATTGAACACCCTTGCATTATATATTGAAAAAGATCGTCTTTTATTCAAAGAAGCAAAATGTTTTCAAAATTATGAGATAAGGAAGTAATATTTCGATATATATCGACATGTTTTCTTTGAAAATAACAATATTGTTTGGCTTTGTACATTATAATTCAATTGAAGAAGATATGTCGTTATTTCGATTTAGTACTTCTTTAATAATATAATCACTTAAATTGTACCGTAGTTTTACAAACATATCGATAAGAAAGATTTCGTTTATCGTATACATAAGAAAAGAATCCGCGTCCGTTATCCTCAGTTGAGATATACTGTACACCTGTTTGACAGGTTTTCCTAATATAATGCAAAGCAAATCCGTAGATGTTTCAACAGTTGTAAAAGACGATGTTTACGTGTGCTTATTTCACGCAGACTGCTCTACCGGAAATCGTAGCTTCCCCTTTTGTCGATCGGTTTTATCATCTAATTTATTCAGGTAATCAGGGGATTAATATTAACTGATCTAAAGAGTAGCTCTTTACTCGAGACTGACAAAGAAACGAAACAACAAACATAATTATGTAGTGAAATTCGCAGAATGGTCAGCAATGTGGCAGGCAAGAGAACAAGTATCGTCCCAAACTTCAGCAGCAAATCTGTCAAGTCAAAGGCTTATATTTAAAAAAAACGAAAACAAAAACAAATTATAATTATTTTTTTGCTTTTGTTATATTATGGCAATATGACCTATGAAGAGAAAAACGTAGCAGAATGTGATTTCATGCCTGGCTGAAATAAATTTGAAATAGATGGGTAATTTGAACTTTATTTTTAAAAGACAAGTTAAAAATTTATTAGGGATGGAGATTATACTGGATTTGTTAGATGAGTCAAAATTTGTGTGTGCTTTCGTTAACGTATAACAGGAAATAATGTATGTATGATTTTAAAGTGTGTGTGTGTGTGTGTGTGTGTGTGTGTATATGTGTGTGATTTAGATTTTTAACGTAGCTTAAATTAAAATTTTCAGTCAAATCGTTACAATGTCTGCAGTGAGGCAGTTTATAGTAATGTCTAGCGTTGAGACGATATCACAGACATGTAGCATGATGCTCCACCCAATCATATTATCCTCACACAAGACCGACCAGTTAACACTAACCTCCTAATACTGAGCGCCTATCGAAGCAGCTGTTTGTACCAGTTTGGTATGAATCGTCCTCGGTTCGAGCCCGCAACCTCCAGCATCAGATGCTGACACTCTAACCACATGACCACCACGACGGTCAATGATTTTTAAAGATATGATTCAGTAACAATGTGTTATGGATGATGATAGCGTGTAGTAGAATACTCTCAAATACCTCAGTGATAGGCATGACGCGATAAGAGGACGTCGTAGTATCAGTCGTATTCATCATTACCTGTAGTTTCTAAGTTATGGGATGCGGTGGTAGGCATGACGCAGTAGTAGCCACGACGCTGTAATAGGAGGTCGTAGTCTCTCTCAATCTAATCAGTTTTCATCATTACCAAATATCTATGGGACTGCACATTACACATCCACGCTCATGGCAAAACAACAATGACAAAAATGTGTTCGATTGGCTGTATATTATCTTCGCTGTTTGAGTTGTCTGGAAAAAAGCTTTTACCTAAATTTGGACATTTTTGTTTTAATATGAAATTTAACTTTTCAGAATCGAGTTTTATATTATATACCCTGCAATGTATTGCAAAACGTTATATTTAAACCATTACAGATTGTATTTTGCTGTAATAATAGTGTGCTCAGTTATAAAGCTTACTTAGAATGAACAATGGTAGTATGAAGTTTCCTAATCACAGTGTGTGTAGTTTTATGGAATTATTATCAAACGTTCCAATTTAACTTAAAATAGGGTCATAACCAGTGAGATGATTATGCTAGCGTCAAAATCAGATGAATACGTCCACATGAAATACCGTGTATCTAAATCGCACACACTATTCACTGACATGATAAAATGGTACAGAACTTTCCTTTACAGAGAATTAATACTTTACATATATCTATAATTATATTTCGGGTGTTCGTTTCTTCAAACTTGCGAAATAGGATTTAAATTAAGACAAGACCCACTACAAAAACAATGATAACCCCAGACACATTCAAGGTGTCAAGGTCTAAATGTCATTGCCAATTATTACTTCCATCATTTCAACTGTTTACCAAGAATTTGGTTAAAAGTTGACAATGAAATTTTGTTTTTATTATAGTAGTCATATTTACAACAAATGGAATCTTTAAAAGATAAACAAGCGTGTAATCTTTCTACCATTATGTTTGTCAGAGATTTTCATTGTTCACAGAGAATGATATAGTTAGCGGAGTTTGCGTGATACAGTTGAAGACGCGCGCTCCTTCAAACCTTGATACTCAAATTCTGTCAGAATAAATCGCTACCGCTGTTTTGACCTCTGTGTCTCGTTAACTTTAGTACATCGAGCTTCGCGGATTTGTAAATAAGCACGTTTCTCCATGTTTCTTGTTTCCGCCAGCGTTCTTGTTATTGTAGACGTCATTATCCAAGGCAGGCAGTCCAATGTGAGAAAATGCAGAAGACAAAAGTAAATGAATGAAGACATTTACTAACGTGGATTTTTATTGAAATACTCAGGGTAGCACATACTTCTAGACTAATTTTGAGTATAACAGGAAATGTTAGATGAATGATTTATTATTATTATTATTATTATTATTATTATTATTATTATTATTTAGAAAATTTCGTTTACCTCTCCCCACAGGCATATAACATGATGAGTGTATACATTAATTTACCCAGAATCAAAGTGCCTATGCCTCCCCCTCCACCCCTTTTTCCCGTTTGCATGGCCAACGCTAATATTATGTTAAACAACTTTTCATTCTGTGATGGCATTCGTCACGTTAAATGCTTTATATTTGCGAGAATTCTTATTCGACTATTAATGCAATTTTAACGAAAATTTAAACTTTTAAGAAATACTGTTATAGTTGTAAATTAGCGAAGTGATTGAGGTGCTATTGTTTTGTTAAATGGAAGTTAAGTTGTACCGTTTGATTTATCGTGCGATCATGTTTTATTTATAGTTTTACTCGTTAAAATCGACAACCATTAACGTTATTCAGTTTGCAAAACAGATAGTCCATTCATCATTTCCTCGTTTTTACGAAAATCCCTTTTTTGGTTTAAAAAATTGTTTTCCCCATCATTTTGGTGTATAGCCCAGTTTTGTGCACATTTATCGATAATGGGATGAAGATATTTATTGGATATCTTTCCAGCAAAATGACAGGTTGTAAGAATGGATTCCATATATTAATTTGTCTTGTCCCTTTTTGGAGGAGTATACGAGTCATACACACACGAATGCATATACATAACATGATTAAAAATGAGGGACAATGGCGGTTTCCACACAGAACCTGTTAACACATTATTGTTGTTATCTTCATTTTACTAAAATACTGTACAGAACTATAATAGTGTGATTACTGGGTCTGTGTGATGTCTGCTATAAATCTCTCTTGTAATAAGAATTAAACGATGACGCCATTACGACTGTTGTAATGGTCATTTATTTAATATTTAAATTATGCATGTATCGTATTTTTATGTAGATATATCAAAGTTGTTTATAATATGCCTTATTGTAATGTTTATAGCACGTAAATGTACAAGTTATTTAGGTATTTTAATATAAATATACATATAATTTAATATAAATATACATATTCAAATTTGTAATATTCACGACGACAACCACTACGACCATTTCTATTTTTTTACTGTTAAATTGAGAACAATAGAATAAATATACTAAATTTAACAAGAATAAATTTTTAAAGTTAAATAATTAATTAAATTATTATTAATGTATTAATATTTATAGAATGCAAATGTACAGGATATTTTATTTTTTAATATAATTAAATATGTTTAATATTTTTTTATATAGATGTGTATTAATGTTTGTATCTCTTTATTTCCACAGCTAATAAGAGATCCATCTACAAGTCTATTGTCATCTGCCAGGACAAATTAATCGTCGTAGACCGCAAAGATGATAAAGTCATAATCCATCGACTCCATGATGGGAAATTTCTAGACATGTTAGACAGTGACTCCTCACCACGTGCCATCTGTCTAATGGACGCCACGACAATTTGCGTCCTTCATAGTGACGGTCTGATAGAAATGGCGTCCATTAAATCTGAAAACATGTCGCCTGTTCTTACAAGAATGAAGAGTTTTCGTCTGTATGGTGTATTTGACTTTTATCATAGAGTTGTTAGAGTAAAAGACAATATTGTTGTCGTTGGTGTAAAACAGGACACGACTTACTGGTGTATCGTATCGCTTGATGACGGACATGTTGACGCGATTCACCAGATTTGTAAAAAGTCAGATTGGAGTTGTGTGACAACAAAGGACAACATCATTTATATTTCGTGTGGTGCTGGTGTTGATGATGACGATACTGGTGTCTATGCATTCGACATTTTGAATCCCAGTCAATGCAAATATAAATACAAACATCAACTTCTACGATGTCCGACATCAATCGTTATAAATGAAAACGGGAATATTTTCGTAGGTAGCCATGGAGTCCTTGATCCCTGTATTCATCAACTTACAGCTTCTTGTCAACTTGTCGCCATTTTCACTCAGGGAATTCCACGGAATCTCTATGCCATGTTCTGGGACAATGGACGATTGTATGTCACATGCTGGTGGAGTCGTGACATTACTGTATTCCGTCACGTGTATCAAGGTAATTCATATTTCTTATATTTTATTGACATAAAAAAACTTTTAATGACGTCATAAATAAAATTAAAACTGTATTTATTGAAATTTATCAAAGATTTCATTTTAAATTTAGAATAAAAAAATGTGAACACGACATATTAGTCACTCATAGTTGTCATGCTGACTTGAAGTTGGATATGAATAACAGTATTTGTTGTTATAAAATGTTTATTATGTTCCTCTCCATATTGTTAAGTGATCTACATTTATTTACAGTATTTATTTATAATATTTTCATTTATATGTAAATAAAAATGACACAATTTTAATAAACAAAAATTATCGACGACTTGAGGACGACGACATTTTATACCGAGTTTATCCACCAGGTGTCGCTTTCATTCCTAGCGCGTGCCGAGTTTATGTACCAGGTGTTGCTTTCATTCCTAGCGCGTGGCATTCAATCCGATTTAATAAGGCTTACAAAGATGGCCGCTGGACGTCTTCGCTTGTTCTGTGCACCGTATTTCTTGACACGGTTTGAAAATCATTTGCCAAAAAAACCGATTATTTATTTAACCACGTTTACAAATGTTCCCTTGCTTTAACAATAAATTTCTAGTTATAAAGTGAAATGTATACCAAAATATAACCGTCATTACAAAATTTTTTTTTCTTCCGATGTCTGGTGAAAGAATCTTGCACCATCATCACCCACTACAAAATTACATAATAATTTTGAAATAGGGTGGTTAAAAAAGGTTGTGAAATGGAGGAAAGAAAGAAAGAAAAAAGAATATCCACTCCATCCACTTTTTCATTGATGGTTCCCTGACCCGCAGTCAACCTTTTATGCGGTTAAATAAAAAACAAAAAGCAAACAAGAACCCACCAACTTGTTTTAGATTTTATTTACTGACTTAAATTTGAAAAGGTGGTGAATAAATTTATGAAAAAATAAAACAATTATATTGTAAAGTTAAGTTTAATTTTTATTTTGTTGGTTTTTGTGAATTAATTGAATTGAGCCAATGGTCTCAAAATCTTCTTGAGTAAGACACTAAAACTTTTTAAAGACACACACACACACACACACACACACACACACACACACACACACTGTCATTAGGTCAAATGTTAAGCCATGTTATTAATTAAATCCAATGCATCTGAAATACCTACATGATAGGTATTGCCCATTGATGTCATCAGTTAGGTTAGAAATAATAAATAATTGATGCATGCATGCTTTTTCTTCTATTTAATTCAATCTGTAGCATTGTATATAGTGAAGTCATTAATACTTTATTCATCAACCTAGATGCAAGTTTAGTTCCCCTCCCCAAAACCAGGAAACTTATACTTTTGCATTGGGCAGTTAAGAAAAAACTATGAAGGAAAAGGAATAAAGAAAAGAATATAAACCTCACCCACATTTATCTATTTTTGTTGTCAGTTTGTTAAGTTTCAAAATCTGGAGAATAAAGTTGTGAAATTTAAAAAACAAACATTAAATAACATGTTCTAAAGTTAGGTCTGGCTGCTGTTAAGTTGAGTTTTGTTTACATCTAGTTGGGGTTGAGTCCATTACCCTCAAATCTTTCTCAGAAAGACACTCGAGCCATTTATATATCCCCCAAACAACACATTTTCATTCTGTAGTGCTTTCAGTACTCAGCAGGTTGAACAAAAAGAAAGTCTTATCTGGCATTCCTGGAAATTCTTTAGGCCAGTCTAGTCCCTGCTGCTGTTATAAAATTGAATTGTTTCCAGACATTTTACTGTAATCTTTAGTTTGTAGAGACCTTAATAAACACCTCATTCAAATTCAGGGCATTGGTGGTACTGCTAATTTGGCTGGGACAAATTTTCTTTTGCAGAAGGAAGTCATAAACATTCAGAATTCCTAATGATTCATGGAAAGAAACAAACCACCATTGTGGAGACATCCAAAGAGATAGAACAAGGAAATGCAAGTACTTCATTGATGCATCGTGTATTGTTTACCGCTTTATGTATTGGTTGCTCGCTTCCCAGTACATGTATCACATTACAAAACCTCTGATGCTTGATATGGATTGATAATACATCTTTAATACTATTCAAGTATTTTTATTTTAATTATGTATTCTTCAGTAGAACTGAAAAGTCAAGGGTAGAGGTAGTTCCCCTCTAATGTTTGAAAGCTATGGACTTCAAAATCTAAACCATCTTTTGGTATGAATATTTTTATCGCCCTACTGGTATATTTCTTGACTAAAGGTCTACTGGCATATTTATGGACTAAAGGTCTACTGGTATATGAGTTCCATTCGCAATTATCTTTCAGTTGATGCCACTAAAACACTTATGTCTTCATTAGTACTTTCAAGACTGGACTGTTGTAACTCAATTATGTCTGTGGTTTGTCATAGTATCTACTCCATAAACTTAAAAAAGTTTAAAACACAGCTGCTCAGATCCTTTTCAGATTACCTCGATCAGAGTACACCTCACCACCGCTCTGTACCCTACACTGGCTATCCATTCGATACAGAATCAAAAACAAAATTTGTTCTCTGTGCTACATTTCACTGACAGACTCCAGTCCAACATACCTATCCGGCCTCACTCATGTGTAGACACCAGCATGATGTTGGCGCTTCATTTCTGACAATCATATACTCATTGTTCCGACTATGAAAACAAAATCATATGGACAACGTTCGTTTGCATACCAGGATCCAGTGATGTGGAATGAATTGCCCATTGAAATTAGACACAAAGACACAGTGGTCCCTTTTAAGAGTGCTTTTAAAACTCACTTTTTTCTACTGCAGGAACAAACTTAGAAACCTAATAATGTTTGAACCTTAAATGTTTTCAGCATGTTTTATGTTTTCCAATGTCAGGGTTTTTGTTTTTTGTTTTTCTATTGTGTGTAGTCATATCACTATTGATGTTGTAAATTACTTCGAGCTTCTAAAGATTAGATGTTATACAAAGTGCTCATTATTATTATTAATATTATATTTATATACTAAAGGTCTACTGCTAAATTTATAGACTAAAGGGCTACTGGCATATTTATAGACTAAAGGTCTATTGGTATAATTATAGACTAAAGGGCTACTGGTATATTTATAGACTAAAGGTCTATTGGTATATTTATAGACTAAAGGTCTGTTGGTATATTTATACACTAAAGGTCTACTGCTAAATTTATAGACTAAAGGGCTACTGGTATATTTATAGACTAAAGAGCGTCTCCCTAACTGGTCTGACAAGATCAACCATGGGTTATTTGTTAACTTGCTTTACCAGGGTTTTATCAAGCGGAGTTTATAGACCTTATAAGCATATGTGCTTGATGTCTTTGCAAATAAGTGAGCATTTAAACAATTGCACAGCCAGTTAGTCATAATGCATTTTACTGCATTGTACACTTGAGCAATTTCACGACAATTGGGCATCGTGTTTATATTATGTAATAAAACATTATGAACTCTCATCAGTAAGTAAAGCCTAAGCTGTAATGGTGCAAACTATCAAGTGCTTATTCTAACAGTCTAAATGTCAATGCATGCAGGTAACTGCCATCTATTCACAATGTCATTGCACATTGTTCTGTAATGTCAGCATTATAACTATATCATCAGAACAGCTGGAGAATGGATGTAAATTTGTATTGAACAGAAAGAAATGCCATTTTATTACAGGATGATAAATCTTTCCATAATTGTTTACCTTCGAAAACAAAACAAACTAAATTGTTTCATATAAATTTTATATAAATATTGACCATATAATACTAAATCATAAGTTTAAAAAAAATATTTCATTTTAAATAAAAGAATATTTTAAACTGAGTTGCTTTAATTTAATTTATTCTGGTGTACATTATAGTAATGCTATTTTAGTTCCCCATAAACATCAGTTATCAGATCTGTTACAGTAAAACCTGTCTCGAGAGACCACCTGTTTTGGGACCAGAATTTCCATGCACATACTTACTGATTATTTAGTGTTGCAACCTGTTATGAGTGACTACCTATCTTGAGAGATCATTATTTTTTGGACAGAAGAGGCGGTCTTTCAAGACAGGTTCTAATATATATATATATATATATATATATATATATATATATATATATATATATATATATATATATATATATATATATATATATATGTATATATATATATATGTAGAGAGAGAGAGAGAGAGAGAGAGAGAGAGAGAGAGAGAGAGAGAGAGAGAGAGTGTCCCAATAAATACATGTTACCAATATTAGTAATATGAACACGTCTTTAAAGTTTGTTACAGGATTATATCATTTTCCATATTTATTTTGCATGTGAAGTTTTGCCATAGGCTACAAATATTAATTTTTTTTTTTTGCATCTACGTAGAAAAGGGTCAGTCAAGTGAAGAGATAGAAATATATCCTTCAAAACAGATGCTGATGGATTATGGAGATGACAAAGACGGTAATTATAACTACATGAACATAGGACTCCATTGATATAGGTTCTCCACCAAAATCCTGTGTAGTCTCGGCCTATATTGATTTGGGAGTACTATAATTACATGACAATAGGACTCCATCGATTCAGGTTTTACACCATAATCCAGTGTAGTTTCTTGCTCAGTCTTTATCGATTTGCATGCAAGCTTTCCAACAATCTCCCATGGGTTAGTGCTTCTTCTCCACTTTTTCTTCCACTGGCTGCTATATACAGCCTATCATGTGCTGAAAAATGGCCTTAAACTCGCAACAAAACTGCTTAATCATGAGCAAAAAATTGAGAATTCTGCATGTAGACAGGTAAATGTATATGACATACAGATGCGCACAAATATTGTTTGTTGCATACGTTTTGATCTGAAATTCAGTTGGGCATACATGAATAATTTAGAAGACATCCATCATTTTGCATTAATACTTGGGTATATGTAGCAAAGTACGTATGTTAATATGTATTCATTGTCAGTGTTCATCTATATTGTGGTGGTCCGTGTTCTAGCGGTGGGGTTCTTCCAAAATATTTAAATGACTTGTGAGGAAGTTCCCCCTGACCCGTAATTAAAAATGTTAAATTATTGATGATAGATTTATAGCTGTGAGCCCCCAGTCAGCAGTGCCGACGGTTACATTATAAATAAACACGAAGGTAAAATTCAATTAATAACAATTTAATAAAATGTGAACTTTATACGATAATTAACAATCACTCGTCTCTCCCTTGACCAAGTGACGGCCTAGTTCATCACTTGATTCCTTAGTGTGAGTATAATTTCCCCTGTCCTTGTGGTCTACTCATCTAATTTTCTCTGTTACACGCTTCCTTCCGTCTTTCTCCTCCTTTCCTTTCCTCCTTTGACCCTTTGTCCCTCCTGTCTTCTCCACTTCCATTCCACGTTCCTCCTGTCTATCTACTCCAACTTATAATTTCCTTCTCTCCTCGTAGCTCCTTCCACTTCTTCCTTTCGTCTCTCAATCCCAGACTATGACAAAACTTCTCAAGTCTGTCACCCAAGCTTCCTCGAATCTGTATATCTCTTAGATTCCCAGAATTTAAGATTTACGCGCCAATTCACGGCTGGCAAACGGAGTTCCTATCCTTAGTAAAAATTCACTTCCAGTGGATTATAACGAACTAATTTAATTTCTATCGACATAAGATATTATTCGTGGTTTGAAACAAGGGCTCACCCATATTGCATTCTGATTGGGTGGCGCTTAGACCCTGTCCAATCGTCGAACGGTCAATTCAAATCTACCTGTCTGTCTTGGAGAACTGTAACTAACGTCTACCTATTCGTCGGCCACGCTACCTTTGATGTGGTGATAAGGTTCACACCTACGTGACATTTTTAGCCACCCTTGCCGCATTGCTGCTCTCTCAACCCAACTAAGGCCATCTTACGTAAGGGGATTAGCTTTACCTTGGACAATTTTACACATCAAACATGTCGGTCAGAATTTACCTTTAATACATGTACAAGTGGGTCGGGATAAATCGTGATCCCCCACGCTTGAGAATTAAATCGGGATTTTATTACCTCAAAATCATTTCAAATGCAAAAGTATTACAACAAAATAAAGAACAAAATCATCTCAATGCTACACACTGAGTAAGAATATGAAAATATACACATAATGATCTATACCATTTCAGTGCTTCGGCTCATGAAATCTGCGCCTACGTTCTCAGATCCTTTCACGTATCGGATCTGCATCTGGTACTGCTGTAAGAACAGCGACCATCGCATCAAGTGTCCATTTGATAACTTCGCCTGTGCAAGATTGGTGAGTGGTTGGTGGTCGGTCTCCAATATGAACTTCCGTCCGTACAAGTACCGCTCGAACCGTTTTATCCCGAACTCGATTCCGAGACAATCCCTCTCCGATACGGAGTAGTTCTTCTCGGCAGCCGACAGCTTCCGACTGCAATATGCGTCAGGGAAAAGCGTCTTATCATGCTCCTGTAGTAGTACTGCTCCCAGTCCCGTGTCACATGCGTCGGTGCGAAGAATGAAGTCTTTTTCCAGATCCGGTAGACGCACAGCTGCGTCGGATGTAAGTCTATCTTTCAGCGTTTGGAAAGCATGCTCACACACATCTGTCCAAATAAACTTACTCGGGGTCCGTTTCTTGGTTAGGTCCGACAATGGCGCCGCAATCGCGCTGAAATTAGCCACATACCTCTTGTAATACCAGGCCAATCTCAGGAATGACCTCACCTCCGTCTTCGTTGTGGGCCGTGCGGCGTTTTGAAGCTGCTTTACCTTCGACTTCTCTGGGGACAGCGTGCCTTGGCTCAGCGTATATCACAAATAGTCCAAAGTCCTGAAACCAAGGTGACATTTGGAAGGGCGGGCTGTCAATCCCTCCCGACGTAGCCGTTCCAAAACGTCAGCTAACAGAGTGAGGTGTTCACCCCACGTCTCCGTAGCTAACAAGAGGTCATCCATGAAGTTGTGGACACCCCTATCGCGCAAGGGCTCCAACAACTTCCGCATCATCCTAGTAAAGACCGACCATTGGTATGTCCCGTCGGGAGTAGCAAAAGCGAGCTTCGCTCTATCTTCCTTCCTTACAGGAATTTGCCAATACTCCTTGGACAAATCCAGCTTGGAGAAATATTTCGCTTTCGAGACAGAAGCGAAAATATGTTCTGGGTCGGGTAGCATTTCAACTTGAAATTCTGTCACCTGATTCAGCTTCCGGTAGTCGACGAAAAATCGATGCGTATTGTCCTTCTTTTGCACTAGGACTACTGGAGAGCTGTACGGAGTGTCGGCAGGTTCGATTACTCCCAGTGCAATCATCTGTTGGATATCCTTCCTTACGACTTGTCGTTTTGCGTGGGGCAATGGGTAGGTTTTCGCTGAACTGGTCCATCAGCTTTAAACCAAACTCGACAAGTGCCGTCCTCCCTGGTATTTCCGTAAACACATCGGAATACCCGGCCAGCAAGGTCTCTATCTCTTCTAGCTGTACCGCAGTCAACATGGGGTCACACTCCACGTCCGATGGTGTCTCGGCCCTCATTAACGGACAGCTCGGGACAGTGTTGGTACCCTCCGTATCTCCTTCGGTGTCCTCTGTGACTATCGTGGGGACAACAAAATCGCTGACGGTCTCTCTTTCCCAGCATCTCTTAAGCAGATTGGCATTGTACAATTTCTCCTTCGTTGGTAGCCGTATCCGATATGTTTGACCTCCGACCTTCTCGGAGGAAACTTGTTGTGTTTTTGGGGGAACAGCAACAACACCTTGTCCCCCACTTCGTACTGGCGTGATTTTGCGCGCTTGTTGTAATTCTTCGCCTGATGCGCCTTCGCTCGCTTGAGGTTCTCCTGGGCGAAGGAACAAACTTCCTCCAGTTTGTTGCGCAAGTCCGCGACGTACTGGTAGGTAGTGCGTACTTCATCCACAGCTTGATCGTCCGTCCACAGCTGTCTCAGGTGGCGCTATACAGTTTCGTACTTTGCATATGGTTAAACTTTTAAAGAAAAATAATTTTCCAGGATTTCTTCACTGGTTATACTGGAAATATTATAAAGACTTTGTATATCTTAGGAGTTGGGAAAAGAAATTTCAATTCGTTTTATTTTGATGTATGATTGATGGGTGTACTTTAGGTTCTAGAGTATACAGCTTGGGATAACTTAAGATGTGCTCATGTAAACAGACTGCTAGCTCCACATGGTCATTTTCACTTCATGGACTTCAGAGGTAAATTGTAGAAAAATGGTACGATAACTTTTTTTTTTCTTCAGATGGTTTGTAATTTGTTCATTGCACTCTCAGAAGCTGCTATTGCCTACTTCAGCAAAATTCTTTTTCCCTAGTTTAATAACTGCTAAAGTTAGTGTACTTTTGATTAATTCTGGCTAATTTTTCAAGCACATGGGAGCATCCATTTTGTTATACCATGTGCTTAGATCATGTACAATGTCCACAAGTGCAGTATCCAAAGAAATATCAGCCACATTACATCAAAGTAGCATTGAGATATGCCAACATTATCTCCATTGTGTATGTTAGAAATGCAAACAACTTCACCTCACATGCGTCACTATCTGAAAAGTACATACTAACTGGTGAGCGCCCCCATAAAGAGCATTCAGGTGTATACCCATGGAGTTATATTTATTGCTGTTTGTATTAATATTGGCTCATTTAGTTTAAATTTACTGCAGTTTAGAACTTAAATGTCTTTTCATTCCAAATTCTGCTTTAATTAAGCGGCTGCAGGTGGGCTTGAGAAGAGTTATGTCCCTTGCTATTATACGCAATACGACATAGACTAGTGGCAATTAGAAACCTCTGTGTAGCATTCTTTTTTCATTAATTTCACTTTTCTCAAATATGATGCTATCAGTTCTTCTTTGAACTTGTAAGAATTTTTATTTTTTTTATATTGTCAAATAACATTATTAACAGAACAAAAACATTGTTATGGTTTAATACATTTTTATTTTCAGATTAAAAAATTCTGTAGTATCATATGGTCTTGGTTTATTAAGCTATGTCAGAAATATTTCAAACTAAATTAACAGCTCAAGAATTAATGACATTGAAAAGAGCTTTAGCTCGACATACACAAGTCACAAGCAAGTGTCACATTTGGACAGGCCCACATGACCGACATGGTTATGGAATAATTTATGTAACCTTTCGTGGGAAAAGAAAGGCTGTTTTGGCTCACCGACTAAATTTCTATGTCGAAACTATGGTACAATTTCTACCATCTCAGTGAGAGGCATCACATCGATGCCATACAAAAACATGCATAAATCCTGATCATTTATCACTTGAACCAAAAAGAGTAAATATGGCTATAAAATCATGTAAAGCCAATGGTGAATGCCAAGGCCATAGAGGCTATGGGAGGTGTATACTGTGATTGTCAGGTACATTTAAGAATTGTTACATGTGTTAATTTAAAGGATCTAAAGTATATAAATGTTCATTGGTTACAAGATTATTTATTGAATTGGCAAACATTGAATTTTGTACAAGTTTTCTGTTGCATTTTCGTTTGCGTTTGATGTAGCGTCTGTATTTGTACTGAAGACTCGATTTCCTCTCCCTAGCTTTTTGTGTTCTTTGATCTCGTTCTACCATGTGGTGAAATACTGGATCAGATTGATGTGAAACAATTCCACGAGACTTGGCCAATAGGAGTGTAGATTTTCCAGTACCATACACAGAGCTATGAAGGGCTGAATGACATAATGCATCAAAATGTCTGCTCCATACTGATGTTTTAGGTGCATAGGTAAAAATCCTGTTGTGCAGGCTCTCACACTTATTTGTGTTTAGAAGACGGGAAATTTTACTTAGCTTGACATCTGAGACAAATTTTTTTAGAAGAGATTCAAGCTTTTCAGTGTCATCAAAAGAAAGATTTAAATGTTTACTATATGACAGAAATTTTGATGAATATGATGCTAAATGGGCAAGGCAGACAGAGGAAGTTTTTCGACAATTTCCATGCTCATTGCTGAAACATTTAATATTATTTTGGACTGCTGCCTTTGCCTTGGCCAAAAATGCATCTTCAGAAGTGACATGTCGTTGTATTCGTACAAGCTCAAAATGTACTCTTCTCCTGATAGCAGTTGCCAGTTTTTGCTGAAAGAGAAGTTTGTCCTTACCATGGAAAGGACCAATTAAATGTACATTTTTAAGATGCTTTTGCAGTGTTCGCATTGCATGCACGTAGCATGTAAATTGACGTATGGGTCTCTGAACCTTTGCTGAATGTTCCCTGACAGTTTTTTTCAAGCTGGGCGCTTGCATCACAAGTTAAAAAATCAATCTTTAGTATGTTTAACATTTCAAGCTTATTTAAATTTTCTTTTGCCAATTTAATTTCTGTTGAGGACATCGAGTCTTCTGTACGATGATTTTTTTTGCAGTTAAGGTGTTGGCATGTGTTCTTTCCACACAGTTTGTTTGCAATGGACACGCAGAGTGGAAGTTTTCTGCTTGTGGAATGCTCCATGACTATAGCCACAGACTGCGTGGCAGACTCACCTCCACTCTGTGGTCTGTGGTTGTATGCAGTGTCTGTCTGTACATGAATGCCTTTGTATGTTAGCTGATTAACCTCATGAACAAATTTTTGATTTTCTACTAAAGTCGATTCATTTACAGATATTATTGTATTTGACATTTCATTAACTTTTTTATATAAATAACCGGAAGAAGGAGGTTGAATATTTAAGCATGAGATGATGAATCTTAGGTCAGTCACTTCAACTTTAGTCTTGTAGCAAGATAGTGCCAACATCTCGTTTAAATTGCCTGTGACTGGACCTCTCTTTCCCTGTCCTTTACACTTTTCGGGAAAGGCTGCCTGATCTGCTTTCTGTAGATTGCAGTTTTTGCATTTAACTGTCAAAAATGTACACAGTCCTTGACTTTTGCCTCTCTTCATGTGTGGGATGTATTCCTTGCAATCTCCAACAATGTCATGCATTTTGCGCAATTTGTCTAATATCATATTTACTTGCTTTATGTTAATGATCACATTTTCATTAATGTTGTCATCACCGGTTGCTTCATATGTACCAACAATGAAGTTTGCTTCAGTTTTGTTCTCCTTTTCAGGGCGAAGCTTGGATGGCACTAGATTTGGGCCACAGGAAGATATAGATTCTTCATACACATCATCCTATGAGAGCTTTATTTGTGGAGCTGCAGACCTGAATCCTAGTTGGTCACTGTTGCATACTCGCACACCACAGACCCTTGGTTAATAATGTTGTCTAAACTCTTGTGGACGCTTTGTTTTTTTCTTAGGTCTTCCTGCAGCCATGTTTTCGTAAGAAGTGTCTAATGTAGGTTGATGTAGTATTTGTGACGTCATGGTTAACTATTGTTCCTGGTTGTGATGGATCTTAGGATGTAACATCATAGTCAGGCTGGGGCTTGAAATTGTTAGGAAGCACCCCCCCCTCCCTTTTTGTGCATAAAAGTCTGCATGTTTGGATTTTTAACATTATTTGACCATATAAAGCAGTCCACTTATTTCAATTTCATTGTAATCATTTATGTATGTAATCACCAATCACATTCCTTCTTTGTCCATGGAATGTTCTCACATGGAGTTAATTGCCCTTGACTTTCCATTTCATTTCTTAGGCATACAAACATTAGTGCAGATTAAAATTAGGTTACCAGTACCAAAGAAAAAAGTAATTATTTACAAACAAAATATATATTTATGTCTACTGTTATCAAGTTATAGCATCAAGGACTTATTTTTCTTAATCCAATGCTGCAAAAGTTTGCACTATTGCCTCAAAATGTATGGAATTTTCCTCACTTTTCTTACTTGGTTTACATGTAAACATGACCAAAATATAGTTTGAATCTTGGGAAATGTTCAGAATACATTATTTAATGTTGTAATTGAAAAATAAAACAAATACTTTATATGCATTTACTCTTGAATGTCTTTCTTTCATGTCAAAATTATAGCATTTCCCAGTGATGTTAAAATACAGTTTTGACGTCATGAAGCTACATTTAACTTACTTCAGAGGGCTATAGTAAATTAAATATGCGGTTGTTATTTTGGAAGTAAATACCATGTATAATATATCAATATGTTTGAAATTGACTGCAGAATATGACAAGTTTTTCAATAAGTTGACAACACATTTTCAGTGGTTCTTTAAGGTGGCGCTATACAGCTTCGTACTTTGCATAGGGTTAAAATTTTAAAGAAAAAGAATTTTCTAGGATTTCTTCACTGTTTATACTGGAAATATTATAAAGACTTTGTATATCTTAGGTGTTGGGAGAAGAACTTTCAATTCCCTTTATTTTGATGTATGATTGATGGGTGTACTTTAGGTTCTAGAGTATACAGCTTGGGATAACTTAAGATGTGCTCATGTAAACAAACTGCTAGCTCCGCATGGTCATTTTCACTTCCTGGACTTCAGAGGTAAATTGTAGAAAAATGGTACGATAACTTTTTTTTCTTTTCAGATGGTTTGTAATTTGTTCATTGCACTTTCAGAAGCTGCTATTGCCTACTTCAGCAAAATTCGTTTTCCCTAGTTTAATAACTGCTAAAGTTAGTGTATTTTTGATTAATTCTGGCTAATTTTTCAAGCACCTGGGAGCATCCATTTTGTTATACCATGTGCTTAGATCATGTACAATGTCCACAAGTGCAGTATCCAAAGAAATATCAGCCACATTACATCAAAGTAGCATTGAGATATGCCAACATTATCTCCATTGTGTATGTTTGAAATGCAAACAACTTCACCTCACATGCGTCACTATCTGAAAAGTACATACTAACTGGTGAGCGCCCCCATAAAGAGCATTCAGGTGTATACCCATGGAGTTATATTTATTGCTGTTTGTATTAATATTGGCTCATTTAGTTTAAATTTACTGCAGTTTAGAACTTAAATGTCTTTTCATTCCAAATTCTGCTTTAATTAAGCGGCTGCAGGTGGGCTTGAGAAGAGTTATGTCCCTTGCTATTATACGCAATACGACATAGACTAGTGGCAATTAGAAACCTCTGTGTAGCATTCTTTTTTCATTAATTTCACTTTTCTCAAATATGATGCTATCAGTTCTTCTTTGAACTTGTAAGAATTTTGATTTTTTTTATTGTCAAATAACATTATTAACAGAACAAAAACATTGTTATGGTTTAATACATTTTTATTTTCAGATTAAAAAATTCTGTAGTATCATATGGTCTTGGTTTATTAAGCTATGTCAGAAATATTTCAAACTAAATTAACAGCTCAAGAATTAATGACATTGAAAAGAGCTTTAGCTCGACATACACAAGTCACAAGCAAGTGTCACATTTGGACAGGCCCACATGACCGACATGGTTATGGAATAATTTATGTAACCTTTCGTGGGAAAAGAAAGGCTGTTTTGGCTCACCGACTAAATTTCTATGTCGAAACTATAGTAAAATTTCTACCATCTCAGTGTGAGGCATCACATCGATGCCATACAAAAACATGCATAAATCCTGATCATTTATCACTTGAACCAAAAAGAGTAAATATGGCTAGAAAATCATGTAAAGCCAATGGTGAATGCCAAGGCCATAGAGGCTATGGGAGGTGTATACTGTGACTGTCAGGTACATTTAAGAATTGTTACATGTGTTAATTTAAAGGATTTAAAGTATATGAATGTTCATTGGTTACAAGATTATTTATTGAATTGGCAAACATTGAATTTTGTACAAGTTTTCTGTTGCATTTTTGTTTGCGTTTGATGTAGCGTCTGTATTTGTACTGAAGACTCGATTTCCTCTCCCTAGCTTTTTGTGTTCTTTGATCTCGTTCTATCATGTGGTGAAATACTGGATCAGATTGATGTGAAACAATTCCACGAGACTTGGCCAATAGGAGTGTAGATTTTCCAGTACCATACACAGAGCTATGAAGGGCTGAATGACATAATGCATCAAAATGTCTGCTCCATACTGATGTTTTAGGTGCATAGGTAAAAATCCTGTTGTGCAGGCTCTCACACTTATTTGTGTTTAGAAGACGGGAAATTTTACTTAGCTTGACATCTGAGACAAATTTTTTTAGAAGAGATTCAAGCTTTTCAGTGTCATCAAAAGAAAGATTTAAATGTTTACCATATGACAGAAATTTTGATGAATATGATGCTAAATGGGCAAGGCAGACTGAGGAAGTTTTTTGACAATTTCCATGCTCATTGCTGAAACATTTAATAATATTTTGGACTGCTGCCTTTGCCTTGGCCAAAAATGCATCTTCAGAAGTGACATGTCGTTGTATTCGTACAAGCTCAAAATGTACTCTTCTCCTGATAGCAGTTGCCAGTTTTTGCTGAAAGAGAAGTTTGTCCTTACCAGGGAAAGGACCAATTAAATGTACATTTTTAAGATGCTTTTGCAGTGTTCGCATTGCATGCACGTAGCATGTAAATTGACGTATGGGTCTCTGAACCTTTACTGAATGTTCCCTGACAGTTTTTTCAAGCTGTGCGCTTGCATCACAAGTTAAAGAATCAATCTTTATGTATGTTTAACATTTCAAGCTTATTTAAATTTTCTTTTGCCAATTTAGTTTCTGTTGAGGACATCGAGTCTTCTGTACGATGATTGTTTTTGCAGTTAAGGTGTTGGCATGTGTTCTTTCCACACAGTTTGTTTGCAATGGACACGCAGAGTGGAAGTTTTCTGCTTGTGGAATGCTCCATGACTATAGCCACAGACTGCGTGGCAGACTCACCTCCACTCTGTGGTCTGTGGTTGTATGCAGTGTCTGTCTGTACATGAATGCCTTTGTATGTTAGCTGATTAACCTCATGAACAAATTTTTGATTTTCTACTAAAGTCGATTCATTTACAGATATTATTGTATTTGACATTTCATTAACTTTTTTATATAAATAACCGGAAGAAGGAGGTTGAATATTTAAGCATGAGATGATGAATCTTAGGTCAGTCACTTCAACTTTAGTCTTGTAGCAAGATAGTGCCAACATCTCGTTTAAATTGCTTGTGACTGGACCTCTCTTTCCCTGTCCTTTACACTTTTCGGGAAAGGCTGCCTGATCTGCTTCCTGTAGATTGCAGTTTTTGCATTTAACTGTCAAAAATGTACACAGTCCTTGACTTTTGCCTCTCTTCATGTGTGGGATGTATTCCTTGCAATCTCCAACAATGTCATGCATTTTGCGCAATTTGTCTAATATCATATTTACTTGCTTTATGTTAATGATCACATTTTCATTCATGTTGTCATCACCAGTTGCTTCATATGTACCAACAATGAAGTTTGCTTCAGTTTTGTTCTCCTTTTCAGGGCGAAGCTTGGATGGCACTAGATTTGGGCCACAGGAAGATAGAGATTCTTCATACACATCATCCTATGAGAGCTTTATTTGTGGAGCTGCAGACCTGAATCCTAGTTGGTCACTGTTGCATACTCGCACACCACAGACCCTTGGTTAATAATGTTGTCTAAACTCTTGTGGACGCTTTGTTTTTTTCTTAGGTCTTCCTGCAGCCATGTTTTCGTAAGAAGTGTCTAATGTAGGTTGATGTAGTATTTGTGACGTCATGGTTAACTAATGTTCCTGGTTGTGATGGATCTTAGGATGTAACATCATAGTCAGGCTGGGGCTTGAAATTGTTAGGAAGCACCCCCCCCCCCTTTTTGTGCATAAAAGTCTGCATGTTTGGATTTTTAACATTATTTGACCATATAAAGCAGTCCACTTATTTCAATTTCATTGTAATCATTTATGTATGTAATCACCAATCACATTCCTTCTTTGTCCATGGAATGTTCTCACATGGAGTTAATTGCCCTTGACTTTCCATTTCATTTCTTAGGCATACAAACATTAGTGCAGATTAAAATTAGGTTACCAGTACCAAAGAAAAAAGTAATTATTTACAAACAAAATATATATTTATGTCTACTGTTATCAAGTTATAGCATCAAGGACTTATTTTTCTTAATCCAATGCTGCAAAAGTTTGCACTATTGCCTCAAAATGTATGGAATTTTCCTCACTTTTCTTACTTGGTTTACATGTAAACATGACCAAAATATAGTTTGAATCTTGGGAAATGTTCAGAATACATTATTTAATGTTGTAATTGAAAAATAAAACAGATATTTCATATGCATTTACTCTTGAATGTCTTTCTTTCATGTCAAAATTATAGCATTTCCCAGTGATGTTAAAATACAGTTTTGACGTCATGAAGCTACATTTAACTTACTTCAGAGGGCCATAGTAAATTAACTATGCGGTTGTTATTTTGGAAGTAAATACCATGTATAATATATCAATATGTTTGAAATTGACTGCAGAATATGACAAGTTTTTCAATAAGTTGACAACACATTTTCAGTGGTTCTTTAAGGTGGCGCTATACAGTTTCGTACTTTGCATAGGGTTAAAATTTTAAAGAAAAAGAATTTTCCAGGATTTCTTCACTGGTTATACTGGAAATATTATAAAGACTTTGTGTATCTTAGGTGTTGGGAGAAGAACTTTTAATTCCCTTTATTTTGATGTATGATTGATGGGTGTACTTTAGGTTCTAGAGTATACAGCTTGGGATAACTTAAGATGTGCTCATGTAAACAAACTGCTAGCTCCGCATGGTCATTTTCACTTCCTGGACTTCAGAGGTAAATTGTAGAAAAATGGTACGATAACTTTTTTTTCTTTTCAGATGGTTTGTAATTTGTTCATTGCACTTTCAGAAGCTGCTATTGCCTACTTCAGCAAAATTCGTTTTCCCTAGTTTAATAACTCCTAAAGTTAGTGTACTTTTGATTAATTCTGGCTAATTTTTCAAGCACATGGGAGCATCCATTTTGTTATACCATGTGCTTAGATCATGTACAATGTCCACAAGTGCAGTATCCAAAGAAATATCAGCCACATTACATCAAAGTAGCATTGAGATATGCCAACATTATCTCCATTGTGTATGTTAGAAATGCAAACAACTTCACCTCACATGCGTCACTATCTGAAAAGTACATACTAACTGGTGAGCGCCCCCATAAAGAGCATTCAGGTGTATACCCATGGAGTTATATTTATTGCTGTTTGTATTAATATTGGCTCATTTAGTTTAAATTTACTGCAGTTTAGAACTTAAATGTCTTTTCATTCCAAATTCTGCTTTAATTAAGCGGCTGCAGGTGGGCTTGAGAAGAGTTATGTCCCTTGCTATTATACGCAATACGACATAGACTAGTGGCAATTAGAAACCTCTGTGTAGCATTCTTTTTTCATTAATTTCACTTTTCTCAAATATGATGCTATCAGTTCTTCTTTGAACTTGTAAGAATTTTTATTTTTTTTATATTGTCAAATAACATTATTAACAGAACAAAAACATTGTTATGGTTTAATACATTTTTATTTTCAGATTAAAAAATTCTGTAGTATCATATGGTCTTGGTTTATTAAGCTATGTCAGAAATATTTCAAACTAATTTAACAGCTCAAGAATTAATGACATTGAAAAGAGCTTTAGCTCGACATACACAAGTCACAAGCAAGTGTCACATTTGGACAGGCCCACATGACCGACATGGTTATGGAATAATTTATGTAACCTTTCGTGGGAAAAGAAAGGCTGTTTTGGCTCACCGACTAAATTTCTATGTCGAAACTATGGTAAAATTTCTACCATCTCAGTGTGAGGCATCACATCGATGCCATACAAAAACATGCATAAATCCTGATCATTTATCACTTGAACCAAAAAGAGTAAATATGGCTAGAAAATCATGTAAAGCCAATGGTGAATGCCAAGGCCATAGAGGCTATGGGAGGTGTATACTGTGATTGTCAGGTACATTTAAGAATTGTTACATGTGTTAATTTAAAGGATTTAAAGTATATGAATGTTCATTGGTTACAAGATTATTTATTGAATTGGCAAACATTGAATTTTGTACAAGTTTTCTGTTGCATTTTTGTTTGCGTTTGATGTAGCGTCTGTATTTGTACTGAAGACTCGATTTCCTCTCCCTAGCTTTTTGTGTTCTTTGATCTCGTTCTACCATGTGGTGAAATACTGGATCAGATTGATGTGAAACAATTCCACGAGACTTGGCCAATAGGAGTGTAGATTTTCCAGTACCATACACAGAGCTATGAAGGGCTGAATGACATAATGCATCAAAATGTCTGCTCCATAATGATGTTTTAGGTGCATAGGTAAAAATCCTGTTGTGCAGGCTCTCACACTTATTTGTGTTTATTTGTGTTTAGAAGACGGGAAATTTTACTTAGCTTGACATCTGAGACAAATTTGTAGTTGTGAGGTGCTTAATTGACATCAGTCGGTTCACCTCCGCCATCACGCGACTCATGAATTGTGTCCCTTGATCGGTCAAGATCTCGTCTGGCACTCCGACTCTGGACCAAATCGCTAACCAAGCTTCCGCTACGGTCTCCGAGTCAATATTACGCAACCCTACGGCCTCCGGATAGCGTGTAGCGTAATCTACGACCGTTAAAATATACCTATTTCCGTGCACAGAAGCGGCTTTTATCAGTCCAATTAAATCCATTGCGACACGTCTGAATGGTTCGTCGATAAGGCGCGTACTTCCTAAGGGGACGGGTCGATGAATCGTTTTCGGTGCCATTCTCTGACACTTATCACAGGAAAGACAGAACCGCTTAACGTCTCCCTGGACTCCTGGCCAGTAGAATTCTTTGACAAGACGGTCACGTGTCTTGGGAATTCCCATGTGTAAACCCATGAGACTCTCGTGTGCGAGCTTCAACAATTCACATCGCTTTTCCTTTGGCACGACGGCTTGCTTAAAGTGTTCGTTGTTTTTCCAGGCGTGGCGATACAAGATACCTTCTTGTATGCGAACTTCACCGCGCCATTCGGAGTTTCTCTTTCTGTTCCCGCTTCAGCGTGTTATTGCAACTGCGCCAGAGTTGCGTCTTCCTGTTGCAACTTCCTCAACTCGGCTGGAAGAAAGTTATTCACCGGTGTCGCTGTACCTTGGATCGGCTTCGCTTTCGTCTGTCGGCTCTTGGACCTGGTCTCCACAGCACTCACTGGCATCGGTGTGCAGGTTTCGGGGTTCGGCTGGGGTAGCACATAACGGCATCCCAGTATGACGTCATGTGATATTTCATCCTAGCACGCAGCTTCAATTTTCCCGTTCACGTACGGTGAATCGAGGTCGATGACATCCACTGACAATGAGTCACGCGCGCCGTTCGCGTACTGAACTTCAATTACCTCCCCTGTATAATCCTCAGGCTTGACGTATTTCTTGTCGACAAGTGCTGGGACGCTACACCCAGTGTCATACAAGATGATGGCACCTTCTCCGTTGACAGTTGCGGCTGTAAGATTTATTGGTTTGCAACTCGCCTCCGGCACGCACTCCTTTCTAGCAACGGCATTCACCTGGGTCTGCCTGCCCTTGGGACAGTCCCTGGCAAAATGCCACAGGTGCTTGCAGTTGAAACACGTCGGCGGCCCTCACCGACCTGCAAGTCCCGCTTTCGTAGGGGAGGCCTGTCCAGGTCAATGGGTGGCATCCCTACCTGTATATCCCCTTCCGATCCTGCCGTCGACCTGACGGTTACGGACAGCCGGCTCAACCTCAACCACACGACGCGACTCAGTGGGTCGGGGTCGGTCCGCACTCCAGGAACCTCCACTCTTCGAGTGCGCACGCTCGTATCGCTCCGCCATGCTAGCGATCTCTTCGAGCGACCGGTGTTTTCTCTCTGCTAGAAAGACTGTCAATTCGCGACGGTAAGTACTCAGGACATGCTCCTTGAGTATAATCTCGGGCAGCTCGTCGTACGTTTGTTCGACTTCAGCCATCTTCATCCACTTCTCGAACAAACCTCGAACTCGGTTGTGGAATTGAGAGTGGGTTTCAGTTACCATTTTCGTCGAGTCCCGAAAATGTTTCCGGTACGTCTCGGCGGTCAGCCGATAGTGGCAAAGGAGGGCCATCTTGAGCGCATTATAGTCGTCAGCATCGTCTGCAGCTAAGCCGTGGTAGACTTCCCGAGCCGCACCTTGCAAAAAGGCTGAGACATTAATCGCCCAATGTTGTTCAGGAACCTTATGAGCGTGGGGAAGTTTCTCATACTGCACGAGAAAATCGTCGATAGCCTCCTTCCTATCATTGAAACGTGGCATGTTTATCTGGACCACCCGGTGGTCGATAATAGTTCGTCCGGTCCCTCCAGAATTCGTACTGGCGTCGTCCCGGTTGCTAGCCCTGGCTTCTTCCTTCACCCTTTCCATTTCAAGAGTGTGAGCGAGTTCTCTTTTCTTTATGGCCGCTGATATCCTGGTCAGCTCCAGCTCTTTCTGGGTTTCTCTGTCCGCTGATATCTTTGTCATCTCCAGCTCTCTCTGTGCTTCCCTTTTGGCGGCAATTCGGGCTATCTCCGCTACTTTTTCCGCCTTCCATTCTTTGATCCGTTCTTCAATGAATGTCGCAAGGCGATCTCCTTCATATCCGAGATCTTCCGACTCCATGACACGGTACTTCTTGATCATTTTTCTTTCAGTAGCCATTATTATACTAATAGAAACCGATACCTTGTCTCTTAATAGCAATGCACAGATATAACAAGTTTCTAGTTAAATACTTACCTGACAGCAACTAATTTAGTTCAGGTAAGATATTTGTTAGATATCTGCTTCACAAGTATTGCAATTAAGGAAAGATCTACAAAGCATGCAAATATCAAATATACAACAAAAGAAGAGAAAATCATAAAAATTCAAAATACACAGGATTTAAAATATCTCACACTGTTCACTAATAATCCTAACTTTAGGTCATAAAATAATAAATATCTAATTCAAATCCCAGACGAAGCGCCCACTGTGATGGCCCGTGTTCTAGGGGTGGGGTTCTTCCGAAATATTTAAATGACTTGTGAGGAAGTTCCCCCTGACCCGTAATTAAAAATGTTAAATTATTGATGATAGATTTATAGCTGTGAGCCCCCAGTCAGCAGTGCCGACGGTTACATTATAAATAAACACGAAGGTAAAATTCATTTAATAACAATTTAATAAAATGTGAACTTTATACGATAATTAACAATCACTCGTATCTTCTTTGACCAAGTGACGGCCTAGTTCATCACGTGATTCCTTAGTGTGAGTATAATTTCCCTGTCCTGGTGGTCTACTCATCTAATTTTCTCTGTTACACGCTTCCTTCTGTTTTTCTCCTCCTTTCCTTTCCTCCTTTGACCCTTTGTCCCTCCTGTCTTCTCCACTTCCGTTCCACGTTCCTCCTGTCTATCTACTCCAACTTATAATAACCTCTCCTCGTAGCTCCTTCTACTTCTCCTTCCTTCCGTCTCTCAATCCCAGACTATGACAAAACTTCTCAAGTCTGTCACCCAAAGCTTCCTTGAAGCTGTATATCTCTTAGATTCCCAGAATTTAAGATTTACGCGCCAATTCACGGCTGGCAAACGGAGTTCCTGTCCTTAGTGAAAATCACTTCCAGTGGATAATAACGAACTAATTTAATTTCTATCGACATAAAATATTATTCGTGGTTTAAAACAAGGGCTCACCCATATCGCATTCTGATTGGGTGGCGCTTGGACCCTGTCCAATCGTCGAACGGTCAATTTAAATCTACCTGTCTGTCTTGGAGAACTGTAACTAACGTTCACCTACTCGTCGGCCACGCTACCTTTGATGTGGTGATAAGGTTCACACCTACGTGACATTTTTAACCACCCTTGCCGCGTTGCTGCTCTCTCGACCCAACTAAGGCCATCTTACGTAAGAGGATTAGCTTTACCTCGGCCAATTTTACACATCAAACATGTCGGTCAGAATTACCTTTTATACATGTACAAGTGGGTCGGGATAAATCGTGACATATACTATTGATTCCATCATATGATGACAGTTCTGTTGAAATATATTTCTTCGTTTGCTTGTTTTGTAAATGAGAGCTATTAGACATTTTTTTCAGTCATGTGTTACGTATACTTGATTTAAGTCATTTATTGTTTACTTGTTTGTTTGTCAAATTCAAATTTGACATTTTAAGTTTCAGATTTATTCATTGGGAGATGACCTTTAATCTACAAATAGACACCAGATGTTGACCTCATTTCTGAACTGGCTTCAGAGTTGTAAACAAGCTTTTAAAATGATTGGTTGATTCCAAGGACAGTATGGAGCTTTGTTGTAAACATCTTAATATTTTTAGTTGGGTCATACGGTGTGCACGAGATTTTTTTAACGTAAATTTGTTCTAAAGATTCTAGAAGATCATGTGACTCCTTTCTTGTTTACGTAAAAACAGGTATATAAATTCTTTTGCAGAAAGAAGTCATACATTTTCAGAAGTCCAAATGAGTGATGAAAGAAACCAACCCATCATTGTGGAGACATCCAAAGAGATAGAACAAGGAAATGTAAGTACTTCATTGATGCATCATGTATTGTTTACCGCTTTGTGTACTGATTACTCGCTTCCAAATATAATAGTATCACATTACAAAACCTCTGAATTGACGATACATCTTTAATGATGTTCAAACATTTTTATTTTAATTAAATGTCTATTCTACAATAGAACTGAAAAGTCAAGGGCAGAGGTAGGTCCCCTTTAATGTTTGAAAGTGATGGATTTCATAGCCTAAACCATCACAATGTTTTTAGTATGATTTTTTTTATAGCCGTGCTGGTATATTTATAAACTAAAGCAATGTTTCCCTTTACCCCAATTTGCGCTTCAGAGACTCCCAATTGTTGTATTTAACCCCTAGTTTTGATACCAAAGTTGGATTTTACTCAGTCCGACCCCTAGTTTTGACACCAAGAAGGTGTTTGGCTCTCAGTCTTGAAGCCCTAGGAGATACGCTGCTAAAAGTCTACTGCTATATTTATAGACTAAAGGTCTGCTGATATATCAGTTCCATTTGCAAATATCTATCAGTTGATGCAACTAAAACACTTGTGTGCTCATTAGTACTTTTAAGACTGTACTATTGTAACTCAATTCTGTTCGGTGCATCACAATATATATATTCAAGAAACTTCAAAAAGTTCAAAACACAGCTGCTTGGATCATTTTTAGAGTACTTCGATCAGAGCAGATCTCACCACTGCTCTGTACCCTACATTGGCTGTCCATTCGATACAGAATCAAACACATTTTGTTTTCTCAATGATAGGTTTCACTGACAGACTCTACTGGTATATTTATAGACTAAAGATCTACTAGTATATTAATATACTAAAGGTCTACCAGTATATTTATAGATTAAAGGTCTACTGATATATTAATAGACTAAAGGTCTACTGGTAAACTAGTAGACTAAACTTCTAATGGTATATTTATAGACTAAAGGTATACTGGTATATTTATAGTCTAGACCAGAACATATTATGGGATCGTCAACTTACATCATCTGATACCAGTCGTATACATCATAGAGAACTGCCCTGAAAGTTACCTGACGTATTCATGCCAAGATATAGCTGATATTAAATGAAACTATTCCCATCTGCATATTCAACATTGTCACCATATTGGCTGGCTAGAAATTTAGAATGAATGATCATATCAGTATGGGATTTGCACTAAAACATGTTTGATGTCAATTTTGTCCTAAATCAAAATGGCATCCATTATCGATGTCGCCTCTTGGCAGCCACCATCTAGAGTACTCCTAAACAGAAAGTCATACCAGCTAGTCAGTTTCCTCTGATCTTACACACCACATCTTAGATATTCGGAAATTTATATTGGGATATGGGGTCAGAGTGTATTGTCTTTGGAATTCACATACATCACATTGCGTTAGCTGCTTACTAATAAGGATAGCAAAACGAAATGGAATTACATTTATCGATACTTGCTAAAAAAATTGCACATAAAACAATTCGTACATACTTATTTTTTTTGATGGAGTAGATGCAACTAGTGTTTAGAAAATTTGCCCTAGTACTGTCCATTTTGTATTGCTGGTCTAAAAGGTCAAGCAGCCTATGCAGCCATAACATCCAAGTACCAATATTCATGTGATACCGATGGAAGTCTCCTTCCTATTTGTATTGCACGAACAAAATGAACATAATTACCGGTAAAGTAGTTTGTTAAAAACAATAAGACAATACACAAGTTTCATTTTTTTTCTTAAAGAAAAACTACAAACTTCCTCTTGTTGAGGAAGCTAGACAAATCAGATTCATTATATGTGGAAAATATTTTGACATTTAGTCACATGATTTAAACTATAAAGATATCCAACATGGCCAACTTTACAGTCTTAAAGTTACTTCTAAATGAAACGTCACATCTACATCCTATCTTGGGAGGGATTTTAAAGTCTTTTAGTTACTTTTAAATGAAAATTCACATCCGCATGCTATCTTGGGAGTATTTTTAGTCTTATAAACACTTCTAAATGAAACGCCACATCTACATGCTATTTTGGGAGTATTTTTAGTCTTATAAACACTTCTAAATGAAAAGTCACATCTACATGCTATCTTGGGAGTATTTTTAGTCTTATAAACATTTCTAAATGAAAAGTCATATCTACATGCGTTCTTGGGAGTATTTTTAGAGTATTATAGTTACTTCTAAATGAAATGTCACATCAACATGCTATCTTGTGAGTACCGGTATTTTTAGTCTCGTAGTTACTTTCTATTAATGAAGAGTCATCTGCATTGGGTTTCATTCTATAAGACTTAATATGATCACCATTAAATTGTGCTGATCTGACCTCAAATATGTTGGCCCTCTAGAAAATCCAGACATCACTATCTCTAATAAATGCTATGTCAACATGAGGTTTTCAGCAAAATATTTCTTTTGATGTATTGCTCATCTGTCATCCAGTACCTACTGTAAAATCTTGTTCTTGCTATTACTGTTATGAATGACTAGTAGCTACAGCATCCGCCTCAAATGTAGGAGGTCGCAGGTTTGAACGCAGGCCGAATTATACCAAAGACTTGTAGAAAATGGTCCTCACAGCTGCCTTGCTTGGCGATCAGCATTAAGAGTTCAGTGTTAGGACTTGTTGGCCTGGTGATAGGATGATGTAACTGATTGGGACATTATGGTACATGTTTGTGCCATGATGTTCCAGTGCTAGACATCACTATGAACTGCCACATTGAATACATCGTAGCGATACGAGTGATACATTTCTCAATCTACTTTAAAAATCAAAATCACACAAATACACTTGTTCCTGCTACTCATCCTAAACAGAAAGTTGTATCAATATTGGGCTTTCCAGAGAATTCTTTATCCTATGTAGTCAGACAGTAATGAAAACATTGTCAATATAACATTCAATATGTTCACCCCCTGGCTGATATTTTAAACCTGTTTGCACAGAAAGATATGTTGACATGGGAGCTTAGTAGAAAAATTTGTTATGTCTGGTATGTTCCATATGAATGGACATTAAATATAAGCATGCTACTATATTTTGGTATTTTTTTATAATCATTTAAAGATTAAAGCTGTTGAATAAAATCAGTACTGAATATTCTGTTATGTTTTTATTAGCGCCTCATTTTCTAAAAACTTCATTTTGAGAAATAAATGAGGTATATACATGTTGAGACTTCCGAAAGTGTGCTGTCAAAATGCTAATTTATGTATAAATTGCCACGGCCTCCTGTTAAAATATTTTTCTTTCCGCCATGCAATTCACCAAATTTAAACTACTGGTATTGGAGACAATTTTAAGCCCAAAGAGACATTTTATGTCATGATGAAGAGATTTAAAATAAATGCGTAATATTATATTGGCCCTTTTTTAATGTATAAAAACATGAGAATAAAACAGTTTTCATGTGTTTTTATTTCATTTGAAATAAGTCTTAATTAGTAATAAATATAATAATGCAATTATACACACTAGAAATTCAATGTATAGCATATGAAAATCAAGAATGAATAAACATGTTTCTTTTAAACTGATAAAAGAAAATACTGCTTAGTCTTCATGAAACATATCACTGACACTTCATCAATAACTGTCTCATTTTTCCCTAGACCATTTCTTAAATGTTTTCCTGAAAATAAATTTACCAACACGGGGCACATCAATAGAAATAAGGACAACAAGTAACCTGGTAGTTTCCTCAGCTAACAGCTGGATGTTAGTCTTTGTTTTTCAGTGTTATATTATCCATATCTTTGTGCTTGATTCCAATTTGTTTTGTAAAGTAGCGTTTTAACTTTTGATTCATATAAGCGACCTAGGCCCTTTACAGTCAATGACTAGCTACCTTGTAGTGTCAACCTGTGTTGCTCAGTTATGTTCAGATCACAAAAATGAGTTATCTAAGTAAATAATATCATTATGACTGAAAAGTTCCAAATGAAATGTATGTCACACTCAGTTTGCAATAAACACATCTATTAACATGCAAATGACACCAATTCATTTTTGCTATCCTGTTGACCAATAGTTGTTCCTGGTTATTCTCTTTTTTTTCTAATAACATTTAATTACTTCTCAAAACTAACTGACAGCAATCATATTCAAATGACATCGTATTCATCATTTAATGGCATGATCCACTTACTGAAACAGATAGTGAAAAAATGTATTAAGTGTCCCAAATCACTTATATCAATGAAACATATTTTTGTTTACTTCAAAACAATTTTTTCCTAGCATTTGTCTCAGCGAAAAATATTGTCACTTTCAAAATTCTTTAACATTTGTTGCCAAGCACAAAGCTTGACTAAGGTCATGCGTAATACTGTATTTATTTAATATATATATATATATATATATATATATATATATATATATATATATATATATATATATATATATATATATATATATATATATATATATATATAACTAGCAATGTATATATATATATATATATATATATATATATAACTAGCAATGTATATATATATATATATATATATATATATATATATATATATATATATACAGGGCTTGAATTTAACAAAGATTTGTTTGTAGGCAGAAGGACTAGTGTACTGAAAAATGTAATAGTCCTGACAAACATTTACTGCAGGATTATTACAAGATCTCGAACATAAAGTATTTTGAAATGTCCATGAATGTTTTGGTCATAAAGTTATAGAGATAGATCTGATTGGAGTAGATAAGTACTTATTCACTGTTTGGTGTATATCCACCTTGTGTACTATATTCAGCCATGTTTAGTTCAGAGATATGGTCTTGTACAGTATTATTTAATAATCACAATTTTACCATATTCAAGAGGATTTATATTGCAAATATATTTGCAAGTAAAATTCATTTAACTTGAAATTCATAACTAGTATTCCTTGTTTTATGACATTTAAGTGCTGTAATGAAAATACATATCAGACAACATTGTACTATTTACCCAATCTAATTGCTGTTAAAAGATAATATTCATAAAACGTGCTAAACAATTCGAAGACAGATGTGTAATGGTTCGGACAAAAATTTCCTTTTGAAAAGACTGTGACTTAAGTGTTGCCTGCCAATATGATTCACTAGTTCATATGTACAAAATGTATTCGTTTAGCATTATCAAAACTTCAATGTGTGCTTTACGTATAATATATAATTTGATCAGTTTTTTAATCATATCTGCACCAAAAATAAAATCCATGTTATTAATATGCAATTTACAGCATTCTTGCTTTATGCTTTATTATGCACCCTTTGGCTTTTAATCACCCTCCGTTTCATGCTAACCTGCTTTGTAACATAGCTGCATGGTAAGTGGTATCTGTTCCATGTTCCATATAAGCCATTAGCCAGAAATAATAATAATAATAATAATAATAATAATAATAATAATAATAATAATAATAATAATAATACTGGCCACCATGCATTGCCTACCATGTGCTGAAAAATGACGTTAATTCCTAAAACAACAACAACATCAAATGGACATACTGATATCCAATCACTATCTATTAGCCCAGTCTCTGTGTTGCACTTTTACCACAGGTACACATGCATGTAATAAATATTTCCTATGAATAGAGGAACCAGAGTCCTGCAGACCTGGGTTCAAATACAACGTAATTGGTGGAACTGAGTAATTACACTGTATTTGGAACTGTAACTGATACTCACCAATATCGTGACATCCCATGGTAGCATGTGTATAAGTGACTGTCAGCAAAGAGGATGCATGTATTTATTATTAGTAGTACAATCCAGTAACTGCATATGTATTGTAAAAATATAATAATCAAAATATCAGTTTTGGTTCCTTAGTTTGATTGGAAAAATTAATTTAATCAAATTCAGCATTAACAGATGTAAACATCTATTGAACACTGTGGATAAAAAAAAGAATAATAAACATTTGATCAATAACTAAATTATCAATTATAGCAGTTTAAAATATTATGATAGATTGAAAAAATAAAATTTCAGAACTCTATACATTTAATATGGGCAGATAATATTTGCTATATGAAATTAAAAAGGGAAATGCTTATAATTTCATTTCCACTTATTGTTTCTCCGTCCTTTAACTTCAATGGACTATAATCAAACACGTTTTATTTAGTACACGTTGAAATACTAATATATTTTATACATGTACCTATATTTTTGATTTTTGACCTAAAACGGGGTTGCTCCCTCAAGATAATTGTTTGACCATCCTCCCAGTTTTGCCCAACTTGTGGTTTATATACCCTTCAAAATTCCATAAGACATACAGAATTCTCAGAATTCATACAGACTTCTATGGGAAAGCACAGCGCAAAATCTTACCCCCAGTATATAATACATTTAAGAAGAAAAGAATATTCGATGAAGAACAATATATTTTTTTATAATAATTACATCACGTGGAACACAGTTTCTTTGTAGAGGAATATTTAAACAGTCTTCTAGGAAAGTTTAATAAAAAACTAGCAATGACCTGGAAGTGAACTTTAGCGTGGTCACCACAAGAGGTCTAACACTGCATTGGACTTAGAAGTAAGAGTGAGTAAAACAATTGCCAATAGCAGGCTAAAGCAATAAATAGTAAGAAACTTATATCACAGATATAGGTATTTATAACAATAGAGTGGGTTGGAATCACTGCCAATGAATTTCATTGATGATTGTTCTTAAGAACATGCTCGTCACATATTGATACCCCTACCAACTTATAACGCTGTTGTAGCATGTTAAATCCTTACAATATGGTGTAATTGTAATTAAAGGTCTAGATTTGTGCTAGTTCCCAATTAAAGGTCAATCACAAATTTCAAACCAACTGAAAAATATTGATATAATACATACATGCATACATGACATACATACATACATATCTTAACTGCCAGGTGTTATACTAATAATATAGGAATCAATATTACATTAATGTTAACATTAGTAATAAAGCTATTTTAGATAATAAAACCAGACCCCCTCCACCTATTCCGAAGTAACATTTGAGTAAGCATGTTAAATTCTCACAATATGTTGTTGTTGTTGGGTTTAATGCCATTTTTCAGGATAAGATAGGCCATACATGATGGAGGAAGAACCCAGGAAAACCCTGGAAAGAACCACCAACCTATGAGAGGCTACTGGCAAGCTGTCTCATGTACCCACATTGGTTGAGCCTGAGACTCGCACCCGTTCAGTGGAGAGATGGCAATGATCCTCAACAATGAGCACTTTAGACCACTCAGCCACATTTGGCCCTCCACAATATGGTGTTGTTAAAGGTCAAGACTTTTTCAATCACTCAATTATATTTCAGATACAGATTATAAAAACTGAGACAAATATATATTTATTTTAACTATCATGTCTTAAGCAAACAATAATAGGGATTAGAATAAGGAATAAAGCTCAGTTTTAGATAAGAAAACTATACATAAATGATTTTTAAACTGGCCGTTAATTTCAATACAATTTATGTAATTGTAATTAAATATCAGCAATATTTTGTAATTGTACTTACAATTGATATCTACAATTAATTGTAACCAACGAGTGCAATTGAACCCATGTCTAATGTGTAGACACCTACACTAGTCCAGCCGATAATAAGTGGGACCCACTAACCCGTGGCTAATGAGCAGACAGCTACCATATTCCAGCTTTTAATAAGAAGACCCCACTAACCAAAACATAGCTATATCCTGTTATCTTAGCAAATCAAAACTATGTACTTCTGACTGCTGGTTTGGACAGATTAAGCTCATCACATGAATTTAACATTGATAACTTACAAGGTGAAAGAAGTAAAAGTTTATGGTAACCAAATAGAGAAAAACATTCATTGTGCTCTTCTAGTCCATATGACATGTAACAGAAGACATTATTACACAGTTCTAAGTTAATATTGCATTTTTGATAACTATGTCTCTTGTACCTAAAACTTGTCATACCCAACCAAATTAATCTTTCTGAGAAGTTTTCATCAAGTTAAGCCAATAATACGTGTACAAAAGTGTACAGGATTTTGTAAGTTAGCGAACTCTATGTAATGACTGAAATCTCATCAACAAGAAAATGAATTCAAATGTTACAGAATGAAACATAGCTTAATGTCACTTAAACTAATGACTTCAAATTTACGTTATAATCATTTTAAAATTGCATTGTGAATGCCTAAATGTATTGCATACATGTACAAAATACACTTGGTCAGTGATGGACAACCAATTTAATCGGTGGCCATGTTGAAAGTGTTGCTCCTTCTACTCTTCATGCATGGTTGGATTTTAATGACATGAGATTTTCATTTGAAGACTTTTTATGATATATGTTTGGTTGTCATTTTTATTTATCATTATTTGGCTGGATGTTATTGACTGTAGATTTTCACTTGAAAAGTTCTTGTGGCATCTGTTTGGTTCTAATTGAAAACATAATTTCTATTAATCATTTTTAGGCTGGATATTACTGACTTGGGATTTTCACTTGAAGACTTGTTTTGATATATGTTTAGTTCTAAATGTAGTGTAACAGATGAGACCTCAAATATGTTTGCCTTAAACAGCCATCTTAAAAATCTTGCTATTCCTTATTTGAAAGTGACATGGCTTTACATCTAACAATTTATTATAATATGTAGTAAGTAGCTGCTTCCAAATAAAATCAATTTAGTATTACTTGAAGTAAAATTTATTTACGTAGGTCTTTCATTATTATAACCTCTGTGACCATTATTACAAACGTATAATAATAATAATAATAATAATAATAATAATAATAATAATAATAATAATAATAATAATAAAGTATTACTTCAAATATGATTTATTTACGTAGGTCTTTCATTATTAAAACCTCTTTGACCATAATTCCAAATGTATAATAATAATAATAATAATAATAATAATAATAATAATAATAATAATACTAATAATAATCAAGTATTACTACAGGTATAATTTATATTCGTAGGACTTTTATTATTAAAATCTCTTTGACCATTATTCCAAAAGTGTAATAATAATAATAATAATAATAATAATAATAATAATAATAATAATAATAATAATAATAAAGTATTACTTCAAATATGATTTATTTACGTAGGTCTTTCATTATTAAAACCTCTTTGACCATAATTCCAAATGTATAATAATAATAATAATAATAATAATAATAATAATAATAATAATAATAATAATAATCAAGTATTACTTGAAATATAATTTATTTACGTAGGTCTTTCATTATTATAACCTCTTTGACCATTATTACAAACGTATAATAATAATAATAATAATAATAATAATACTACTACTACTACTACTAATAATAATAATAATCAAGTATTACTACAGGTATAGTTTATTTACGTAGGTCTTTCATTATTATAACCTCTTAGACCACTATTACAAACGTATGATAATAATAATAATAATACTAATAATAATAATAATAATAACAATAATAATAATATTAATTATAACAATACTACTAATAATATTAATAATCAAGTATTACTTGAAGTATAATTTATTTACGTATGTCTTTCATTAATATAACCTCTTTGACCATTATTACAAATGTATAATAATAATAACAATAATAATAATAATCAAGTATTACTACAGGTATAATTCATATTCGTAGGACTTTCATTATTAAAATCTCTTTGACCATTATTACAAATGTATAATATAAATAATAATAATAATAATAATAATAATAATAACAATAATAATAATATTAATAATAACAATAATACTATTATAATAATATGAATATGACTCCCCCTCTTTCTGTTCTTATATAATGAGTCCTTATTTGTGTAGTGCATTTCAAAACACCATAGGTATCTAATAATTTCTTTATCTATTATTTTGAAATGTTCATTTGTTGTGTCTGTCGATTTTATAATGTAGTTTAAGTGCACATGTAATTTTGTTTGCTACTTTGGCCCCGTTCCACTCCGCATAAATAATGGCGTGAGTGCCCAGATTTTCACATTTTCGTTTATCTTTTCCCTGATTATTTTTTAGTTTTTCTTTTCCTCATCTTTACCAAAATAGACCCCCAGGGCCTTTACTTTGTATTTAATTAATTGGAGCGGTAAACCGTGTTGTTTACCTCCTCAGTTTCATAATAGTACTATTCAAGTCTTCCCGGGATTTATTTTTGATAAATCAGAGACTGATCAAATATAAATTTCCATTAAAACCTTGATATTTGCTCTTATCTGAATCAGAATATTTGTTTATCGTAGCTACACGAGATTTGTAAACTGCTGTAAAGCCATTCCTGTCAGTCCGACTATTTACCAGAACAATACGAAACTAACAGAAAATTCCATAACAAAAAGGAAAATATGGAACAATATATTTATAAATACATGTATTTGAAAATCTCCAAGTAGTTTGGTGAGATGTTTTATTATATATGTAAAATAAAATGGACCACATGTTCATGAATTTTTTTTTCATCAAGGAAACTATAATTTGGTAAACTGATCTCTTGACTGAGTATTCATTTGTGTGTAAAACTAGTTAAATTATCACTATATCAATTCCATATGGTCACGTTTAGATATTGTGAAACAAATTTATGTCACATATAGACAAATAGACAGTCAGACATTTTTTTCTGTCTTCAGCAGTGTGGATGGAGAAAATAAATGAACATGAAAAAGTTAGGGCTAATGTGCGAAAGAACTTTTCGCAAAAATAAGAATAAACCTAAAATGATTTCGAATTTTATTTATTTATTTCTCAAATTTAATATTTTATAAACGGGGGATGACAAAACATGTTGACTATTGTATTTAAAACATGAATTTCGTGACAGTTTTTTCCCATGACCAGTCACTACAGTACATACATAAGTATGCACACTGATCTGCGAAAAGAACTTGCATTTTCTCTATATAATTCAATAATTCAGGGAAAACTAACCCTAATGAAAATCCTGAAATCAACAGGGGGAGAAAGAGGGAGGAAAGGTATACAAATTTCGTTCAGAAAAAAGGAAAATGGCTAAACCCAGTGACCCTGAAATGGACGGCATTATTACTCAGAGATTGACTTACTCATTTAATATCAAGTTATGACTTACTCATTTAAGATCAAATTATAATAAACATATGGGTGTTATAAAGTCATTATAACAACAGCTTCTGGCTGCTTGAAGTTGTATTGGAAATATGGAATATATTTTGAAAATTTAAATTTCGTTTGATCAAGCAATAATGGAATATTCTTGATGTACTTTTATAATCCTTTTTCGCAAATATTTTAAAGTTGGTGTGTTTTGTACTGCCCGGTATTTGAAAGACACTCTAATATTGGGGTATACTGTAGATACGTTTTTGATGGTGAATGTCTTAAGTACGAGTTTTATTTAAACTTTGTTTGTCCATATCTTTCCTTTAAAAAGAATAGGAAGAATATTATTTGAACAAGTAATACAGAAATTACTTGAAAATGCGTTTTATTTTGTTCTTATTTATTCTTTTTGCTTGCCATTTTGAAAATTGGAATTTGATAATGACATAAAGAAAATACGGTTTTGTTCGCCCTTATTGCTTCTTTTCGTTACGTCATTTTACGACAGGACACAACATGATTTGGGATTAATCCCATTTTGGTTTCCTTGTGAACTGAAATTTGCATGGTTAGGTTTCACTGTGATTGTCGATATTATTGTTATTGACCCTTTGTCACTGTCCAAAATGTTAGGGTGGACAGTCTTGTTCATGTACATAATGTTTTGCACGGTTAAGACTTAGATACAATGGATTATTCATTCAATAAGTTAACAAAAGCGATGATTCGCCTTACAGAGGACCAACTTCCTGGTTTAGATCTTTATAGTGTATTTTTAAAGTCAGATGAAACCAATTCTAAACTGGTGTACTGTCTGTAGTCTATGCATTTATCAACTTGTTTTGGCATTATCTTTCATTAAAAAAATTCTTGAATTTGATAGAGGAATAAGAAAGCATGCACTCATTTTATTTTCCTCTTGCAAAATGTTCTACCGCGTGAACAAGATTATGCAAAGTTTTGCAAATTTATTCAAAATGATCCCAAATTGTTATTAATTTGACAACACAGCTACAATTGTGGCATCTAGGAGCAGGAAAGCGAAACATAGTTTAAAAGAAGACAGTTAACGAACACGAAAGGCAAAACAAAGTGGCACCGACGTACACTAGTGTATTGACACAGATGATGAATTAAGAACTAAGAAATGGGGAAAATGTCAACTTTAAATACAGTTTACATATGAAACCAATAATAGCCAAGAGATTTTGTTGCTTGTTTCATCAGTTCTGTGATGTTTGTACAATTTCTAAATATTAATTTGTGTTGTTTTGCCGGTCTTAAACGATGACATACTAAACCGTTACATACTGCTTACTAAATTCGGTGTTCATAACACACACACAAGGATAATGTGACCGGGTGGGAAATCATTCTACATATATTTGGCATGATGTCCCAGTGCTAGACATCACTATTAACTCTGACACTTCCGACATTTTAGCAATATTACTCAATTTAACAAAAAAGCTAAGTTTAAAAAAATCCAAATCACACACACACACACACACACACACACACACCTGATCGGAGGACATATTGAGGCATATGATATACAGTAACATCATAATAGATAACATATATTTCATCATTTTAAATCTGCCAATTCTGTACGTATTATAAAATGAGTTTTTAAAAGGCACATTTCTTCATGAATACATTTTTTAAATTAATATGATAACGCTGTTATGAAAAAAATTTTAAGTAGTTCTGGAACTCATCTTAACATATTGCTACTATTTTGGTGACTGTATTATGAGTTCTGATAAGAGGAAACTACTCTATGTATTATACCCTGGGCTTCACAAAAGCCTTTTATCTAGCTGAAATGACGTTGTTTATTATAATGGTAAATATGGAGACAGTTGTTGACACAATGTGTTCTCTTCGGTGAGATGTGCCAGATTCTTCATTTGACTCGTTTGTGGCATTTGTACAATACAAATATTGGAAAAACATGTTCACTATGCGCATGAATGAATGTGAGTCGGTTCGGTCATTTAACAAACGTATTGCATAAACATCGTGTTCACTGTAGCAAAAAATAAAGGTCAGTCATTGTTCTACATTCTAGCATTATCTTCATTCCTGCTCAGATTTCACATTACAATGTCTTTATTCACCTTCCAAAATTTTATTTCCATGACGGGAACCCAACCTGGACAATTGATATCACTGGATACTCTATTTGAACACTACAATTGATCACTCTGTCAATCAGATTTCATCATCAGCGATAGAACTGGACAGAAGATGTTACCATCATGCAACTTAAGACTGAATATACTCATTTGATTTGTTGGTGTTTGAATCTTAGTATCCTTTAGGGCCACCAAGGTCTCACATGATGAAAGTTTATTAATGACAGAAATTCAGTAAAACTCAAGTTCTGTATGTGGTCATTAATTTCTGACAAAATAAAATTGCACAACATTTCTTTGACATTGAATTGAAAAGACAGAACGAGATTAGCAATCATCACAACTTTCATTTTCTATAGGTATGTTTGAAATTATAGCAAAACAACTAATGCTTAATAACAAGAACAATAAGATCAACAGCAATACTAAATAAAATTATACGGAATTAATAATATAATAACAACTAGGTAATAATAATAATAATAATAATAATAATAATAAATAATAATAACAATAATATAGAATGATAGGGTCATGTGTCTAAATGAGAGATAAACATACTCTGAAATAATTCTGCCACGCGTTAATTATTTTTCTTCTTCAGATTATTACTTTTTTTATCAAGATCGCGTTGAGCACCTGTCTAACATATGGTACCGTTTACATGCAGTTAGAGAACTATATCAGATTTCATCTGCAAATGAGTCAGTTGAATTTAATCTAGTTTTGAGATATACAGAAGTAAATGCCATGGAATGAAATAGTGAATTACTTTTGAGTAATGATGTTTGTAGTTCTCATTAAATGCCTGCGTCTATAGCCAGTTATATAAGGAAAACAAACTATTGGTGATGACTCCGGGATTGTATCACATAATTGTTCTTTTACACATTACGTTTTGCTAACTTACCCATGATTTTTTTGTTTGGCATCTAGGTTGATAAAGGGGAGTCAGATGTAAAGACGGCAGTGCCTCCATCTGGACAGCGCCCTATGGACTCTGAAAATGGGAAACAAGGTAACAGTGACAACACGAAATTCATGAATTTTGGTTCTATGCAGAATCGTTTAGATCATCCTATATAATGTACATTTATGTGACATTGATTTAGAAAAAGCTTAGTTTGTGCATGCGACCAATATATGACAGTGAAGTGGGGGATTACAGTGGGTTGTAAAACATTTACCAGACATCGGTTTTTTTGGTATGCATGAATGCATATTTGGTATATTATTTGGTATTTCAATGTAGTGACAAAATGATATACCACTCTGATATTACCATATTTGTAATTACTTGTACTTTCGTTTTCTATTTAGGTTGTGTATCCTCCATTGTCCGTGTTCTTCAAGGCTGTTTTACCCTGTTTATATATTCCATTTTGTCATTATGTCTCTCCCTGTATCTGTCTGTCTCATTGGAATCAATGGATCTAAGAATAATTCAAGATTGTTGCCCCTCTTGTATACATTTATGTAATCAAGAAAAGGGTATCAAAAATGCTTAACAATGAGTTCAAATAATAAAAAGGCATAATCAAAAATCAATTCCAATAAATATAAATGTGCCATCAAGTATGTTATAACAACGAATGCCAAAAGTAAAAAAAAAACATGTTACCTTTGTAAACAAAAGCTAGCTTTTCACAGGAATCCTGCAAATTGTCAGTGATCAAACTTACATTGACCTGTTGATACTTGATTTTATTCATCATACAGGTAATAAAATCGTTGACATGGTATACTTGTTTTATAAAGGAAAACCTTGACTACGAATAGTAGCAACATTGTTTAATTAGCAACTATTTTGCAAGGGTTCCACTGGCTCCCATTGCATGTTAAAATTGTAATTACATCACCAACAACAACAAGATGACCTGGTATTAGTCCATTAGTAAATGTTTGTTATTCGTACTCCTCCATCACTACTTGGAGGATTGCCATGAAACTGTATCGTTACATTAATCACATGTTATAGTTGTTCCTAAATGAAATTGAAAATGGTTGTTATAAGTATCATCACTATAATTATACTCAGTACTCAGATAAGTGGCAGCTGCTTGGTTGCTGTTGTTGTAGGGTTTAAAGCAAATTTTCTGCACACGATCGGCTATTCATGGCGGCCTGTATTTATGGTGGAGAAAGAACGCTAGAAAATCCCCAGAAAGAACCACCGATCCACGAGAAGCTACTGGCAAGATTTTTCACATATCCACATTGACCAAATATGAGACTAGAATCCACACAGACAGATGTGAGATGTCAGTGATCCATAACGGAGAGCGCTTTAGACCACTGGGCCAGTTGATAAATGAACCAATAAGGTTAACATGACTATCAAGGTCTCTTATTGACCACATGTATACCAGCCTACCACATATTGAGGCATATATTGATATACTGAATGTTAGTCTTAGTAGCTAGCTCAATTCATTTCTGACAAAAAAGTAAAGTGCAACACAATTTCTTTTGTTGCTACCTTTGTTGTTATTGTCATCAACACTATCACCACTTTTTAATAATGGCAATCAAATGCAAATATGAGTATCACCTACTAGAATTATAGGTGAGGACAGAGATCCCATTCATCCCAGGCATCGCAGTTTACAAAAACACTTAGTAACAAGTGCTTGAGTCTATAATGCATTCATGTTTACGAAGGATTAAATAGTCATTGGTGTTTGTATCGGTTTTTGCAACATGTTCGTACTTATTAGAGTCAGATGCTTATTCTCCTGTCAAATACATTAGATAATCAAATTACATTATAATTATCTACGGATTCTGCTACTTATGTATACAGCCCCCCCCCGAATGATTAACACAATAATTTGATATATGTTATATAGACAAAGGTAATCCACTTTTACAGGATAACTACCCATTATATCAGATGAGTGGACAATGTTACATTTAATTATTCACTTTTCATATTTAGTAGTACAGAAAGTCAAAATGTTTGTATGTGAGGCATACAGCATTTTTGTACAATATGAACGTGCAGTATTTCATAGGCATATTGATGACTAAAGAGTCACTGTGCAAGTGCATGATTAAATAGCACAATGATTGTCTGATTGCAAGGTAGCATGGTGTGTCCGCGCCTTAAAGTATTGTTGCTGCATCAGAGTCGTTACTGCACTAAAGAATTCTTTGCCAGGATCAACTTGTAGTAATTGCGGCCAGCGCAATGGTCCACAATCTAGTGGTTTGCAGTGATGTCATGCTTGACAGACAAGCAAATCCTGCCATTATATTTTCATGGAGTAGAAATAAAAACACAATTGTATTAATTTAAACCAACTGTACACCCAGACTCCAAAGTAATTAGACATAACGATGTTTTTGTTATTATTAACGGGGTTGATGCACACACAGACACACACACACTGCTGAATATTCATGCGACATGGTGTCCCGGCGACATGGACATGTGTAAGTTTAAAAATGTGTTTGCACTCGCTTAGAAAACCATGCAAAGATCCATCACGATCAAGAAATACGTTATGAAATTGGTCTATATAAATAAAATTTGCTAATGAATTGCATTTGTTGCATAAAGAAACAAGGCAATATTAATGAGATTATATCTGTGATGGAACAATTGCAGCTAGATGTTCTTGTTAAAAAAAATAATCAACGATGATTTAGAGATGATACAGCAGTGACGTGAAGAGTGCAGATATACAGTTGTAGCAGTGTCGAAATGTCCCCAACGCAAAATGGAATTGTCATTGGTGGAAGTACAGGAACAACAAACAAAATAGAGCTAAATGTGTTCCATTAGCAAGCACCATTTAGAAAATACGATCGGATTTGTCTTGGTAATATGAAACTAGAGCGGTTGTAAGTGCATGTGAGAGATAGCGAAAGAAAACTTGTATTGGAGTCTATAAGATTCCCGCACAATGAGAATTACATAAACAACAACAAAATAAAGAAAAAAAGTTTATTTTTGTTTCTATTGATTTTCTTTTCATCATGGTGTGACATTATGTTATGTCATGCACACAAAAAGCTAACAGACAATTCTTTACCATGTATATCCAATAAATTATTATCATGGTCGGTTAGATGAAAACGTATTAATTACAGCGATGGCTTATGACATCGTAAGTAAACAGGATTAACAGATACTGACATAATCCAATAACCCAGCAGTACATGTGGAGAAAAGCTATTAAAAGTATATCCCGGAATGGCCGTCCCAATGCTTGCCCAGACGCAATATATTAAGCGTTTAATGCGTCACAGATTAGATTTACAGAACTTATTCATATGGTATTCACTATACTTGGTGACACATGACAACCACCACCTGTTGGCATGTTATATCTCGATGGTCTTTTATTTTCTCCCATGCAGAGATAATGGTAAGAAAATATTCATCACTTGTGTCACAGAGATCCTGTTTCATTTTATCGATATTCAACCTAGGTAGTTTGAACATGGGTAATTAGTCTTATGTGACTTTGAAATAATCAAGAACTTCATTTCTGTATGTTACACCTCCGTCTACACTCTTCGTAATATCACTTATGAAAACGATCAATTCTATAAAATACGATTTCCTGACACCGCAGTTAGAGTAGCCACTGATTCATTTAATATAAACACGAAACACAGCGAAGCAGTGGCTGAATTCACTAATTCAGACGAGAGTTGTGGTTAATGGAAAATTAAGCAGGAAATACTATGTGATTATTCTAAATCAGCAGATATTACGATTGAAGATAAATATTTGAAAAATAACCAGATATCTATCTAATGCACCGCATATATCTTATCCAATATGTAGATACAATACCGTTTACTTAAACGGCTGTGGTGGGTCAGGAAAAACGACTCGTGTGATTGAATTATTTCGTGGGAAATCAAACAGGATTGTGCTAACACCGACCCACATACTTGTGAGAGATGAAAGAGCGAGGGGTAAATGCCTGTACTTATCACATTTTCTTTCGATGGAAAGATGACGAATGGACACCAATGAGTTGGTGTTGGTCGGATTAGCACTCTCGAAAATTTACCGTAGACAGAAAAAATAACAATATTGGTCATACCAGATATAATGTGATGTTGACTTGTCTTGAGTGCAACAGACGAAGAGGTGCTAGTTAAGACCACGCGGTGGTAATTGACCATCCTCGGGTATTACTTGCAGTTGTTCACGAGGAAATCTTCTCTGAGGAGCAGTTGAATTCAGTCTATAGATTGTGGTCTACCCGTAGATCCTGTTATACTTGATATTTTATGTGCATTGACACTCCATATAGGATCAGTAGCTCTTTTTGTGCCACCTTGGAGCTCTCCTGGTTCATATAAATATCTTACAGTGACATTACCGAGTATTTGTTGTTTTGAAAAATCATTTTGTGGTTTTGCTGGTATGTTCTTCTTTTTAATTGAGTTGTTAGGTTTCATATTCATTGTTCGGGTAATCTCATTATTCAGCGCAGTAATTACACCTGGTAACCTCTTGACCCATTCACGGGATCGTTTATCCTGAATAAATTCTTTCGCGTATTGATATACAAAATAACCGCTCAGCAAGTGTGCGATTAAATTGTTCAACAATTGCCTGATCGCGATGTAGTGCAGTATGTCCTCGTCGTAACGCAGTATTATGATTCTTCATTGTTGATAGAACCGCACCCTGAAATTCCTTGACAGGATCAACGTTTAATAGATTTGGCCAACGCAGAGGACCTCGTCGATAAACCCTTTCAAACGCAGAAGCCACTTCAGTTGATGATTTTGTTTTTTAACGGCTCTGATTGTTTGTATCGACTCGCAACATCAACTACATTTAGCGCGTACTTGTAAGCACCATCATGCGGCAGAAATAGTATATCAGCTTGATGAACCTCATTATAAACTTTCACATCTAAATGCGAGTAGTTAATTTGTTTAGGCGGTGGTAGATAAATTTGCCATATCGCCTGTTTGGATAACCAGTCCGCTGCAGTGGTATTTTTCACCTTTGCGGCTCTAGCGAGTTTACCAATTGATGCTTTAACCCTCCGGTACCTACTTGGAGAATAATAAATAGATTCCATGTTGTTATTCATTACCAGCATCTAACATCAATTTACCTTTCATTGGCGATTTTACTAACCATGAAGTCAATTTTTCTTTGAAGGATTTAATAGTGATAGAATTCAACGCATGAAATAATTTCACATCTGCGATATGTCTATGATGTAGATTGCTGCTTTTATAAGCAACATCATGAGCATGACACGCCTTATCAATGGCGTTTATTGGGTTTTCACCCGGTTGGGGTTGGTTTTGATCATCGAGTCTGATATCGAGTCTAGTCCAGGGTCCACAATAACTATACCCTGGAAGGTGTTTTTCTCCTGGATACTTCGCCCATGGTGTTCCTGGGAGTTTTAATAATTTGGCTGCAATATCACCTCCTCGTTTTTTTTAAAATCCTTAGAAACAAATCTAAATTTATTTGTACTACATTGTACACACTTACCAGAAAGTGCTGATCTGTTATTGCTAGTTGTAATCGTAGTCAAGTCATCTGTGCTAGTGCGCTTCTTACATTTCACACAATATAAATCCATAATATATTTATAATAACATGAATGTAATTGATTATTCGGCGACAAAAACAAGAGAACCAGTTAAACATGATGCAGCGCTACCGAATTCTATTCGTATGATTATAATCGGACGATCTGGAAGTGGCAAGATACAACTGCTACTTAATTTAATAACAAGATGGATGGAATGGAAGAAACTGTATTTAGTAGCCGGGAGTTTGGATGATCAGCGATGCTACGAGGTTGTAAAGGATACTATCGAGAGAGAAAAATTGAAAACCGGCAATGGTATTATTTAATTTATAACCGATATCGAGGAAGCACCGAACATTGATGATATTGATGGAAGTATTAACAGTTTGGTCGTATATAATGATGTGATGTTAGACAATCAAAAAAATCTGCTAGGATATTTTCCAGAGGCAGACATAAAAACACCGACGTGATATATGTCACTCAACGACACTCAAATACCAAAAGTGATCAGAGATAACTGCAATATTCTTGCTGTATTTAATTGATTTGATACACATACACTACGAAATATTTGGCAAACTTGGTGCGGTGGAGATATGGATTATAATCTCTTTAGAAATTTCGTTAGTCACGCTCAATCAATCCCACATGGATTTGTAACAATAAATTTGCATGATCCTAGATCAAGATATGTCGGACTCGATCAAATATTCGGTTCACGCTACCCGGGGAATTTTCAATATTGAATTAAATGAATTATGTATAATGGCGGTAAGGTGGGGATTTATCGGTTACAGTTAATATCTTGATGATAAAGGACGTTTTTATGTACAAATAGGTAGCACAATTTCCCAACTTGCATGGAATGATATTTTTTTTCTTATTAGATAAAAATCATCGAAAATTGTAATTGGAATTATAAATATTATACGTCCACCCCCAATGATAAAAAAAAAATCATAAATAGATTATTAAGTTTAGTAATCAATGATTTTTGTTTTGAATATGATTGGCATATATTAAACAAATATAATTGGGTTGATTATATAGATTTTTATAAACTATATCGGAAAAGGCCATTCAATAATATATGTTCTTTAGAATCTTATGCAGCGAAACTAGTTGCTTATATCATATCGCTGAATTTTATTGATAAATAATGGGCAGCATCGCAGAATCGTTATTTTAACCCAAGCAGCAGAGGGGGCGAGTGCCAACGACGTTGGCGTTCTTTTCTTCACTATTAAGCATTTACGAGGAAGCCTCGGTTTTCCGAATCGACGCCTATAAAAGTTGGTCTTTTCGCCCCCTCTGCTGCTAATACAGTTAATATATCTCTGTGTGTGTGTGTATGTGATTTTGGATTTTGTGTTTTCAATCAGTATGGGACCATTGTTGCGAAATAATAATGCTTTAAAACGGGGATATCATACAGCAGTTACCTCTGTATAAAAGCAACACTCACATGTTTTAATGATCTTGGTAATTTATTTAATATGGATAATTAATGAAGATAGTTCATGCAATGATTGTAACTCTTGCCAAAATTTATTGATTCCTGTATACGATAATGAATTCAACATAAGTGTAAAAGTGTTTTTTAAAACAAACACACATCATATTTAAGTTGGAAAGAAATATTAACAAAAATGCCCAATCCTGTTGGACAGATTAAAGTGCTGCTAAAAAATGATATTCAAGTGTTGCCTTCTTCATTAAGTGAATTTTAATTTGACTATGGCATTCAGTAATTTGGAATCCCCTCAAATATTTATAATAATTATGTCCAGGATATTTAGAACCCTTTTGTTTGTGTCAATTAGGTGAATTAAACCCAAAATACCACACAATTCAGTATTATAACGGAGCCAGTATGCATCATTTAAAAACAACCTTAGAATAGAAGATGCCGGTTACAAAATTTGCCCCTGTTGTATCACCTTAATCAGTTCAGTTTCAGTTTTCGTACGTTCTTCAGTTTACATATAGATAATGCATGTATTTGATTATTGCCGTCCAGTATGGGTAGTGTTGTAGAAACAGTTGTTGCACATTTGGTATTGTTTATAGATGTTATAGTTTATCATGAAACACAAACTTTTGATCTAATCCGTTGTTGGTAAAATCTATAATATTTAATTAATTGCGAGACTCGAATAATTCTTATTATGCAGATATATTATTTGTACCTGTCAAGACAACATAAAGTTTTGTTTTACGAAGTATTAACAATTACAAAGTATGTAACAATCATACGAATTACTTAAAAGCAAACTTATGTTTCTTGAAACAAAAATCATTGCGGTAGTGGATACGTACTAGGACAATAATTGAACAAATTTAAACGCCTGTCATCTTTGTATTTTATATTTCAGACCAGAATCCAGAGAAAGACACAAGTTTTATAGAATGCATTAAAGAAAGCAACTTTAGGAAAATCGGGCTTCTACTTAAAAATCGAATGGTCCCGTCGAAAAGAACCATAATCCACGCAATTAAAGAACACGGATACAACAAGGGCATTCAGTGTCTTCTTATAGAAATGTCTAATATTTTGAGGAAACAAATCCCTGACGCAATACGAGTTTGGAGTGGATACAGAACGGAAGACCTACATACACCCGTATTTGTTGTGATGTTTAGCGAGACGACAAATATTCCAGAAAATATGACATTCTTGAAACCATATGACGAGTATGAAATTGTCTTTCGAAATGAACACACGCCAAATGATGAGGAAGAAAGAATTTCTGAGCAGTCTAAGGTAAATGCAATTACCTTTAACAAGGACGACATAGCACGTGTTCTGGATTGCATTGCAAAAAACACAGATCGACTTTTGAACGAACATAGCAATCTTAGTATTATCGCTGCATCCACTGTCAAAGCGATGGGGTTTAATGGATGTTTGAGCAAATGTAAACTAGTGGAATCAATTTGTATTGTTCTCTATGTTCCTTTAAAAGGAATCATTCCTGTGGGTGAGAAAGAGTTTGAAAAGGAATGTGATGGAATAATCACTGATGTAAGGGAGGGGGAGTTTGTGTTTCATGGACGAAAAACATCACATAGGTTTCATCAGAACTTAAGAATGGGTTGCTTCATTTCAACAAAAGCTGAACAGTCTGGCACCCTTGGTCAGTCTGGCACCCTTGGTGGATTTGTTGACCTGCCTAATGATAAAACTGGTTGCATCACAGCTGCCCATGTGGTTTTAAATGATCAACAGAGAAAAAACTACGTTAAATTTAAAAAAACAAAAAAGGATAGGTATAATGCATCTCTTGCTCAAGGGCAGACTTTCATAGAAATATACCAGCCTACACTGCAATATGATTCATTTGGAAGAGTCTTTCAGATAGCATTTGAGGAGGGAAATCAATCTGCACCCTCAGTTGACGCAGCTGTGATTGAAATCACTAATCATGACAGGACACCATGCACGGGGATGTTTCCTTCTTGCGATTGCTATGTCCCTGGTAAGAATGAAAAGTGTGACAAAAAAATCCAATGTTGTTCTATCTTTTTGCTGTAAGCTTCTAAATTACTTTTAAACAATTGATAACTGACGATAGTTCACAATAGATCACGAAATTTTACAACGGGTTATACATTCCAATTAGTTCAGCTTCCTAACTATAAACTGCCTCCTTGCAGACATAGTAGCGATATGACTGCAGTATTGTTAAAGCTATGTTAAAAATCCTAATCAAATAAACAAACAAACTCCCTCTAAGAATGTGTTTAACATTGTGAGCACTCTCTTGCACACAATTTTAAATTAAATGGATAATGATCCAACGAAACTTTAAAGAAAAATAAAAACACTAGTTGAATTCGGTTCAGTAGTGATAATGTACAGTTAAAGGTCATTTCAGATGGAACTATATATTGTATGTGAGCTAAGCTGTTTTTTTTATTTCATGATAATATTTTTCAATACGAAATATGATGTGAATGATCAGCCTAATATGCACTTTGTCAATAACTGATACATCTAAAGTATGCAAGTTAGTGCAAACCTTTCGTTTGAAGAATATAACGAATGATAACTTAGCATGTTTCATGTTATAGTATGCAATGGATGAATGATCAGCCTAGCATCAATATTGCCAGGATTTATGTTAGGGTATGCATGATAATACACAATACAATAAATGAACAATTGATTTGTGTTAGGGTGAATTATGATGCACTAAAACATAAATGAACACCAGACTCATGTTAGGCTATGTATTTTAATACACAATACATAAAATTAACACTATATTCACATACGGGTATGCATGATAATACAGAATACAATAAATGGACACTGTATTCGTGTTCGAGTATTCATACTAATACACAATTCAATAAATGGACACTGTATTCATGTTAGGGTATGCATGATAATACACAATGCATGTAATAACACTGTATTCATGTTAGGATCCAATACAATACAATAAATGAACAACGGATTCATATTATGGTTAATTATAATACACAATGCAAAATATGAACACTTTATTCATGTTAGGGTATGCATAATAATACACAATACAGTAGAAAAACACAGTCATGTTAGAGTGTTCATAGTCATACACAATACAATTAATGAACACTGTATTCATGTTAAAGGAAACATCATTCATAGAACATTGAATAAATGATTGCAGTATTCATGTTAAAGTACAAATGAATAATAAACAAGAGAATAAGTGAGAGAAGAATTGATGTTGCAATACACATAAATAATATACAATAAAATATATAATTAATAACATAATTTATGTTAAAATACACATCAATAATATACAATACAATACTCGATAGCAGGATTTGTGACACATGACACATCAATAATATACATTACTAGTATACATTTTATAGCAGGATTCATGTTGCAAGACACATTAATAATATACAATGTAATACTGGTATATGATTAATAATATAAAATGCAATTTTAGTATATAATTGAATGCAGTATTTATGTTACAGTGCATATAAATACTATACAATACTAGTGTATAATTGAAAGCAGGATGTATGTTATATTACATATCAATAATATACATTACAATACTAGTATACAATTGATAGCAGGAGTTGTAGTACAGTACACATTAATAATATACATTAAAATGTATAATAGATAGTAGGATTTACATTGCAGTATGCATATATTAAATAGCACTGTTAAAAGAGATGTTTCTGTATTACAGGTGTTACCCAAGAAAACCCAATGATGTTTAATAGTGGGAAGACTCTCAATCATTCAAACATTTCCATAGAAACCACGGTAATTAAGTATGGATGTTATACTGCAATTACTCTTGGTACACTGCAAATTGATGGATCATCAGTTAGAATTGTAGATTCTAGAGGTAAATCATGGAACAGACTGAAAGGTAATAAAAATGCCAACCCTAAATTCTTTAAGCAGATGGTGGTTAAATCTTCAGATGAAAGGAACTTTTCGGTGCCAGGTGATTCGGGGGCATTAGTATTTAAATATCATACAAGTATAACGGACTTGGAAGCGATAGGACTGCTTATTGGTGGAAGCACCCATAGATCGTATGCGCAAATGCATATAGTTACTCCAATTCAGTATGTCTTTGAAAAGCTTAAGCTAAAAGACCTAAAGTTCAAACGTTTTGTAGATATCAATCAGGGAGAGCACAATTAAAAATGTGACACAAGGAGAAATGAACTGACAGAAGAAATAAATGCAATACAATCTGAAATCAGAGGAATTCAAGAGGCAGTAAGGGCAAATGCTGTTTCGTTGGAACAAATTAAAGCCAACATAAGTTCATTAGAGCAAACAATAATTACACTGCCACCATCGCGTGGAGAAGATTCCGACAATAGCTAATGTTATGTATTTGCACTACCAGCCATCATCACATTTACGTACGTAAGAAACACTAAAAGAAGAATAAAAGAAGCACTAAAAGAATAAATAAACTATACATTAAAAGAGGAAATAAAAGAAATAATCAAATTAGAAATAAAGGAAGAAATATTAGCTAAGAAGCAATAAAATATGAAATAAAAAGAAATTCAAGAGGCAGTAAGGGCAAATACGGTTTTGGTGGAACAAATGAAAGCCAACATAAGGTCATTAAAGCAAACAATAATTAGACTAATATTAAAGCCCGGAGGAGATGCTGACAAAACCTGAAGTTACGTATTTGCACTACCGTCATCACTGATGCATATCATACTTCAAGTTACATTACCATGGCTTTATATGAAGATACTTTCCAGTACATTCGCAAGTACAGGTCACAGACAAAGAAAGTGAAATATACCTTCAAGAGTAGTCGTTGCATTATCTAGATAAATACATAATATATATTGGATCTTTAACACCATGTTTGTTTGTCCATGAACATTTAGTTCATGATTGCATTTAGCATCTTTTCTTTTACATTTATTCAATATTTAGTCAACAGTAAATACATTTTGTCAGATTAATGTATGCAGCAATACAACTGTTACGCAATATAACCAATATCGTTTATTTAAAACAGTTACAAAACTTGTAAATTCAATAAGGCATATATGCTGTTGTTGCTTTCTGCACTCTTCCCCACACGAAAAATGCCTTTGATGTTATGATAATTTAGCTTCCCAGAAAGATGTCTAGCCCGGACATGCTTCTCCTCCTAATTTCATTATGCCTCAGAATTATTCTTGTCATTATTTAAAGGAGTAGCAACACCCTAATCAGTCCCGAAAGGTTAAGAACACATGATGCTCTCCTTTAACGGAGGTGCACAATCATGTTCGGTCCTGTAGGGTAAATAGGGAGCCATCACCTTATTCTCATTAGACCTCTAGCAATGTTCCAGCTGCTCATAGGGCAGTTCACACTGTATCTGGATTTGCACCATTATATGATTTTGCGGATTCATTTGGACTGGTTTGTCAGAGGTTCCATTATCATGTATTTGCCAGTTTTGCCGACAAAATTGTGCATCTATACTGGATGTTAGATGAGGGTGTTGGAAGTTATGTACCCACAAACTATAAAACATGTTTTAAGTCTTAAAAGCTAACTGTCTCAACATCAAAGTCTATGAAAAACCAACGTAGTATTTCCCTTCAGTAGTAGTCCAATATCCCTGCAAACGTTGAAAAGTTATTCTTGGCAACAACACTGTACCGGAAGGATAGCAGACTCGTCGCTACAGTAGTAGTCCAATATCCGTTCTGACTTTTGGTAAGTGATGCTTGGCAACAACACTGCCCCGGAAAGACAGTAGACCTATTGCTACAGTAGCAGTTCAATGACCCTGTTGACTTTGGGCTGTGATTCTTGGCAACAACACTGCACCGGAAGCAGGGTAGACCTATCACTACAGTAATAGTTCGATATCCCTGCCGACTAGGGACCGTGATTCTTGGAAACAACACTGCGCCAAAGGCCCTCCTGTCCTAGATCTATGTGTTTGCTATGTATGTTTGTTTATTTGATTATAATTATTGTTGTTGTTTTGTTTTGTTTTTTTAATTGTTTCTGTTGGTATATTATTACTTTGTAAATTTTAATAATAAAATCTTTTCACGTCTTCTTTTTGCCTTTCTCCTATCTCTCTCTTTTATTCCTCATGTATCTGATTCTCCGGTTGTTGATTGTTTTGAACTTTTTTCCTTTTTTATTTTTGGCTCTTTTTTGTTTTATTTCTTCTCTCTAATTATTGTTTTCCTTCTATTTCAATTTTTAGGGTCACTGCTGTTTCTCTAATTGCTGGTGAGTTTTGTCCTGTTCTATTTTAGTTGATCTTTTCATTTGTGTCATGCTTTTTGTTTGCTTCGCTGTTGTGGCCGTTTTTTTTAAGGCTTTTCATTTTGGCCGTCTTTTATTTTTGTTGTTGCTGTGTTGGTCTTTCAATTTCCTTTATCGTTTCCATCGGTTGTTTCTTGTTGTTGCTGTACCTCTTGGTTTTGATGTTGTAGTTCCGTTGGCTCTTGCATATTGTTTGAGGGGCATTTATATGGGGTATGTCCTGTTGGCATTTGTAGCATTTCCTGTTGTATATACATCTCTTATACCATTTTTAACTACAAAGCCGTAAATTAAATATGTTATTTTTTTCTTCTGTGAGTTTTGATTTCTTAATTTCTATGATGCTTATCCCATCCATGATATTTGTTGTGGATATTGATGATAATACTTTGATCATGAATTTATTTTCAAAATGCTCTACAACTGCTTCAAGCGGGATTTCTACCGGGATGTCTACTTCTCAGCTAACCGGTCTTCTTTTGGAATTTCCTGTGTATTGGGGTTGGTTCCTAAACTGTTAATATTCCCTTTCCAATGCGCAGTTCTCCATATGGAAGTATAGGCTGGTTTCGTCTTGGTCTTATTATGTATCCTCTAAATCCCATTAGATTAACTGAGTATATCTTTTCTATATATGTCAGCTGTCCCAGGAACATTTTATTCAGGTATCTGAGTCATATCTAATTCTTGAGTACATTTTTATATTAACATGGCAGAAAGCTCCCATATTCTGTCTCCATCCATATTAAAAATGATTTTGCAATTCTTCTGAATGCATGGGTCATATCACATGTGGTTTTAACTTGGAAGTCTTTAAATGTCTTGTTGTCTACTTGATCCTTTAATACCATATATATGATCACAACTTGTAGAATTTTGCATTCTCGTTTTTTAAGTATACCTCGAACAGCACTGCCATCATTGAATTAGCAACATCAGTTTTAAAGCATGGTGTCTAGACATCACACTTTCATTACACAAGCATGGAATGAACAAATGCAAGGCTGTATATCCGGTGCTGAGAAGAAATTGCTGAAGTTATATTGGTTGATGATACTAATTTCCCAAAGCATGTATGTGTTGCTTAGACCGGATGATTATAATGCACTTCTATCTTGTTCATCTTGATATCTTCCACAGAAACTTTATAACACTGCTGGCTCACCCTTTCAACACCGCTCTACATATTTTATAAGATGAATGTGAGAGTAATGTAATACATCACCATAACCACTTGAACCTGGTTACACATAATTCAAGCTCTCGATGATTCAGCTAAATTTGCACATCTAGACTAGTTTAAGCGAGTATTGAATCTAATCATTGATCAGTATATTCTGTGTTTGTTTTCTGATTCTAAACCATATGGATTTTGCGCTTTGTAGCAATAATTGGGACTAGTTTTGGAACCAGATTATTTGTAACAATGTATATTTTTCATACATGCTGTTGTTCGGGTACTTTATCTATAAATTACACGTTTTATGGACCTAATTATGTTTTCATGCCACTTATAATAACTAATTACGCTTATACCTTTGTCGATAACAAGAACAGACTTAAAGACTTAATGATGTTTGTTTTATTGATTGTTGTCAGCATGTCTTTATGGTATTGAAGTTGAGAGGGCTGTTGTGATGTGTGTATTGTCCTATCATTGTTTGTGTGTGTGTGTATGTGTGAGTTAGTGTGCGTGTATTTAAAGTGTTTAGAGCTTCTATAGATTAATGTAACCACATTATCACTAGTCATCCAGAATGAAGTCATATTAACGACGTATTTGTAATATCTCATTGACAACCATTACTATTTTGGTATAATCATTGTTTCCCCCTCCCCTCAATCTAACCCTTTTATTTTTGACTTTATTTTATAATTGTTTGATTCATTAAAGAAAAAAACAAATAATATAGTATAAATTATCATAAAAAGTTGCGTTGTTTATTATTTTTATCCCTTTGGAATCACATCTCATATTGGGTTGTTCAGCCAGCTATAAATATCATATGTCATTTACCCTCAAGGCATTGCATCTTCAGCCATATTGTTTTCGGACAAACATAGAATCAGCTGTGAGTAAACTGTCTTGTTGTTTTCACCGTATTCTAAGCGATAACATTAGTTTCTATTCGTAAAAAATGGTTGTGAAACACTGTTGTTATGGTATTTACTGTAGTGACTATAAATATATCAAAAGAGATCACATGAAAGGAGTTATTTCATTCTATTCCCTTACCCAAAAAAAGATCTTGACAGGTGTCGTATATGGGCTAGAGCTTGCGGAAGGGAAAACTTTGCCATTGAAAAAGCCACCAAGCACACGTTTATTTATACGGTTCACTTCGTTGGGGGATATGGACCCACGAGCAGCATCCCGATCCTATGCCTGCGACTTCAGCACCTATACAGGTAAGTGTTTATGTATACCAGTAGCTTATCGTGGGTTGGTGGTTCTTTCCGGGTTCTTCCTCCACCAATAATACTGGCCGCCATGGCAACAACGCTACAACAAAATCAGATTTGTTAGTATAAATAAGGAAGGTGATATCGCCTCCGGGTTAACAAAACGTCTTGCAGCTCTGTGTGCTACATACCCAGGGGATAAACATCTTCCAGGATATAATTACTGCGGTCGTGGAACCCAACTCGATATTCGACTCAATAATCAAGATCAACCCCTACCTGGTTAATATCCAGTAAACGCTATTAATATAAAGCCTGTCATGCTCATGATGTTGCGTACGAAGTAAGGATCTTCAGCAAAAACATATCGCTGATGTGAAATTAATACACGCGTTAAATTCTATCACTGATAAAACCTTTAAACAAAAATTAGCTAGTTGGTTGATAAAAACTGCCATGAAAAGTAAGCTTATATTAGGTACTGCCAATTAATATTATGGAATCGATTTATTATTCTCCAACGGGATACTGGAAAGGTAACTCCGCGATTAATAAACTCACCAACGCTGCAAAGGTTAAAAATACTACCGCGAAAGATTGGTTATCCAGACAAGCAATATGGCAAATGTATTTACCACCTTCTAAGAAGACTCCATATGCCATCTTTGATGTTAATGTCCCAAATGAAGTTCATCAGGATGATATATTTTTTCTTCCGCATGATACTGTCCAAACAAATGTTGACAAATACGCGTTAACAATCGTTGATATTGCGAGTAGATACAAAGAAGCGGAACCATTAACTTCTAAAACCACATCTAAAGTTGCCTCCTTGTTTAAAATAATTTATCAACGAGGACCTCTGCGGTGGCAAAATTTCCTCCAGGTTGATCCTGGTAAAGAGTTTCAAGGTGAAGTAATTTCGACGATGAAAGAATATAACACTGCCATACGACTAGGACATAATGCGATTCATCGCAATCAGGCAATCGTTGTAAGGTTTAATCAAACGCTTGCAGACCGGTTATTATTATTTCATTATTAATACGCCATGGAATTCATCGAAGATAAACGATCACATGAATGGGTTAAAAGATTAAAAGGTGTGATAACCGCGCTCAAGAGAGAAATTACTCGAACCATCAATCTGAAACCTATTATGGCGATCACAAAAATATAAATCTACCCTAGCGTGATTTGTCATCGCAACAAGTATTAGGCAACAATGTCACCATGATATATTTGTATGAATCTGATGAACTCGAAGGTGGTAGAAAAAGATCAACCGATCCTATCTGGATTGTAACCACACATAATATATTCAACGTTGTCACATCTAAAAGCAGACCAGCAATCTATAGATTAGATTCAACTGCTCCACAACGTTGATTTACACGTGAATAATTACAGGTTATTCCCGATGATACTCAATTACCGACGAGAGATCTTAATATCATTTAAACCGACAACAACTCTTCAAAGTTGATATTATCTTCTGACTTGAGATACTGCTAAATAAACTAAATTAGACCATTCGATGAAATCATTAATGATCCAAACAATTGTATCACTGATAGTCAATCATTGAGATGAATGTATTGTCATCGCATATCCTAACCGCCATGGAGATTTTCAGCGCTCAACGCATCTTCCACAACAGCGATGTCATCTAGTACAATATTCAATACCAGTTTTGTTTCTCGGATGACCCAGTAATGCCAACATCGATGTTTTGTCGTTGTGTATCTACCGGTCTATAACACAACGGAACTGGATCCATAGAAAATTTATCTCTATATGTTTGAAATAATTTTACTTAAAGCGTGTCTCTGATTTTCTTTCTACTTGCGATTATCAAATATGTTGTTTTCCATGTTGACCGAAAATCATCAATCGATGTTTCATGAATTGTTCTCCGTGTTATTCTACCTTGTATGTTATCCGGTTGTAATATTATTGAGAATTTTAACTCGGTTAACTACGGATCAAGTGATCCGTAATCGGTGTTAATTTCCTCGTAATAGTCAACATTGTTCTTTTGTCATTTGTGAGGGGATGGTCCAGTAAACGGCGCTGGTTGACCGTGGTCTCTGCACATTATCACAGATGTGTTTTTTGTTAACAGCCATTCCAAAAATGGTTTTAATATTGTCAATGATACTGTACATATTTCATCAGTCCAAGCATCGCCTTTAAACCGAAAGAAGCTGTGATATGTACAAGAGTTTGCCCCTCGGGATGTTATCTCTCTTGCGAGTCGATGCAGAGGAGTTAATATCATGTCAAAATTAACCCTTAATAAATCAATTACTTTGATTTGTCTTATCGCATCGTCCTGGACCATTGAAATATACAGTTGTATGTCTGGTTATTGGATCGTAAACGGACGGTGATGCCGATAGTTCTAATCTCGTCTCCGTGCTGTTATTATCCTCAGTGGGATCATCAGCCGTTTCACAATATCTGTGTAGTGCTTGATGTTTTGTTCTCCATGATCCCCACATTATAGTAAACGGATCGATGTTGTTGATTAAAGTAGAATGAGTCTGAGGCAGCTCTTTACCGCGATGTTAGAAAATCTGTTTATCATCGATAGTAAATTTATCGAAACATAAGCGAGCATCGATGTTTTCAAACGTAGTTATTGCGGAGATTCACCGTTGAAGTATTCAACGACAGTTCTTACTTTTTGTCCCGTTGACATATAAGCGTTTTCCCTAGATACAAATTTATCATCGAGGGAAGTATCAGCGATTATTAAATCACGTACGGGGTCATCTAAAATCAATCGTGTACAATGTTCCTTATAATCACATGATCCACCTCGAGTAAATTTAACGATTTTTTTTCTACTTACATCTTTTACGATTTTTTCCTCAGCGACTTTTTCATCGTAATCTTCATAATTTACAGGAGTTGGTAATCAAACCGACTTTTGTTTCTGGTATGATATAATCGCCTCGGAGATGGTCAGCGATCTTAATATCTTTACATGGAGCATAAAACATAGTAGCACTATCGTAACCCATTTAACGTCTGAAAATATTTTACCAAACCAACATATCGGATGAAAATTTTCAGCAAAACTAACCGCTGTCACAAGAGCAAACCCCGTCAAGTTAAAATCGGGTAAAGGTCCGTTTATGGCAACTCTTGTCATTTGATGAGTGGGGTGACTGAATCGTTTAAGGTATTCACTGCCTTCACCGCGTCCGAGTAAACTTCAAGGGTAACACGGGGCCATGTCAACGGAAATTAATATTGTTATCGTATTAGTATTTCACAATCCACCATGACCGTAATCGACACAACTCGCTCGCACGTCATCGAGAAATTCAAGTTTGGTTGGTTTGCACGAGTTTTATTTTTGTGCATATTGTGCTGCTAAAAACGAAAGTGTAAAGTAATTGTTTAATTTTTCTACGTCGTTTGAGCATTTCATCACCAGCTTGTTCATTTCCAAGTGAAGTTCTTCCCGTCGATATAATTCTCCGTTTCGTCTCGCAAATTCATCATATCCTTCATTTTCATCACTTTTAAATAACCACACTGACACAGGATCGGTTTTGCTCAACTGATAAATATAATCAATCGTTTCCCCGTAATAATATTTTATTACTCGACCTTGCGGAAATAAACGTACATAATTACTCCACGCGTGAGAATTATGATCGATGATTTAAATCAGAGCTCCACTTGATTTTATAATTTGATTTGTATAATACTTCCCTGGTGATAGTTTTTACGATTATCGGAATTTTTTTTCTTCTAATTCGATAACATCGTTTATTGAAGCTCCAGTGTTTTTAACTGATTCAGCCTATTTATCTATCTCGGATTGTCTCAGCGTAGTTAAACCACTTCCTCGTTTTACATTTTTAAAATGCTCAACAACTCGCACAGCTACACATTTCAATCGCGATGAAACTGTCATCGGATGAAGTTTATTAATATCTGCCGCGGTTATCGGATATATTCTGTAATTCAATGCGGTTGCCGAATATGCTTCTGTCAATCCCAGTAAACACTCCCGATTTAGTTTGTACAATGATAATCACCGCTTTTTCGAAGTCAGTACGTGTTCGCGATTATTATAAACTTCCATTTATTTGGATAAATTTTACTTGTATGTGATATCGGATTGATTCGTGATTTATAATAGATAATATCTCCCCGGCTCGTTTATTCGTCACAGTATAATCTTCACGGGAGAGTCGATACGTAGACCAAATATACGAGGCTCCGTCTTTGAAACATTCGTATTTTGCGTGGTTGATACACTTTTTAATTTTTGATCTCCATGGTCGAGGTTTTATTTGTTCATCAAGGTCAAACAAATGACGTTGCCTAGGAAGAGTTATGTCGGTAATTTTAGAAATTCCCTTCATTGTTACTATTTAGATAAATATTTAAATAAAATGTTTATATATAATGAACAGTTGCAAATGGTTATATATTGGATCTAGAATCCCTTGTGATAACTTCTGCAGAAAAGAGTTTGTGGGTCTCATATACCAAATATCCTGCGAGGATGCTCCGGGAGAAAACTTTGCATCGGATATGGTGTTGGAGTACGAAGAAAAAACAGAATTATGTATCGATCGTGGAGTTAAAAACTACATAGCGCTTAAATTGTACATTGATAAAGATATCTCTCATAACCCTAACGATTATATTAATAAAACTAACAATTTAGATAAATAAATACAGGATAGATGAACCAAAACGAATTCGTATCGCATTTTGTATACTCCGACTACGAAGCATCTCGCGATGGAATCGTTAGACATCGTCAACGAAAAATAAAATTCGGTTATATTATAAATATGTTTTAAGTAATGGTTACCATCAACGGGAATCCTCATAACGCTCACAGATTTATTTATGAGCGTTTTACGGTTTGATCGATAATGGTCTCGTCGTTGATGACATTAACCGAAACCCTCTTGACAACCGCGTAGATAATTGAGAGTTGTTACTCCTAGTGAAAATTGATTGTTTTAATTCTGTTCCGCGTTTATGGATAACTTCATTAAAAGATTTTAATCAGTAAACTCCGCAGCTAAATACTTCGATGCTAATTCTAGATGTGTGTTTATGCACCGCCGAAGATATAATTAAATCAACGTACTGGAAAAAAATTAACCAACGAGTTTCATTAATATTTTCGTGATTTATTTATTATACAAAAATAACAATTCAGATTTTTGAAAAATTATATATATATATATATATATATATATATATATATATATATATATATATATATATATATATATATGTATATATATATATATATATATATATATATATATATATATATATATATATATATATATATATATATATATATATATATATATATATATATATATATATATATTTCATTGAAAAATCCAGCAAATTTAAATAATTTTTACGATTATTAATTTTTTAAATTTGTTGGATTTTTTAATGTAAATATTAATTTTCTTATTCGATGTTATCGTCAAGGGGTCTCAATGATAACATTTATTTGAGGTGTTCATAAGAAATGCACGAGTGAGCATATTTTAAAACCTGATCTCGGTTACATGATATTATAGTGACACGACCGCGTTGAAGTTGTCCCCGTTGATGATCCATCAGCAGAAAACGATCATCGCCGAATTCATCATCGTCGAGTTCATCATCGACGAGTTTAAAATTCGCTGTAATTGTTCTCACGTGCTTAGGCTCAAATAAGCAGCTAAATAGAAGGAAGTGATGATAACAAGCTAGTAAAAATTTAACAAACAATTTATTAAGTACAAATATTTTAATAAAAGAAAATAAATAAACTTACGGTTTCAGAGAATCAAGTCCAAAAATTAATTGAAAATGAATTCACAATATAATCCACTTGTGGAATTGCTAGAGACCTGATAATAAAATGTTCTAATATTTCCCAGTTCGAATCTTGACGATGTAATCCAATATGGACGATGATGTCACGTGATGAAGTCATTTTTAGTTTTATAATATTTCAAATGAGCACAAGTAATTTCTAGATAAATACCACAATAAATTCCTCTTCATCCCAAACGAATTGAAATAATTTACTCTCAAACAATAACACATATCTTTGTATTCTAAAGCCCAGACTAACTACTGAACCGTTAGCTTCTATAATACAGCTATATACGGATTTCCTCGTAAACAGGAAGGAGTCACGTGATTTTCTAGAAGTTCACAGAGCGAACCCATGCTCGAAAAGTCACGTATACAGTATGATCTAGAAAGATGACCTTGGAATCAATCAATCATTTCTAAAGTAAAGCTCTAATGTCCTTGGAATAAGCAATCATTTTAGAAGCTCGTTTAAACTCTGAAGCAAGGTCAGAAAATGAGGTTAACATCTGTTGTTTACTTGAAAAGTGAAAATTTCTAGAAAAATTTTCCAATGAATGAATTTTAATCCAAAATGTCAAATTTGAATGTGACGAAAATAAATAAATTATTTAAATCAAATATACCTTACAACTGTATTCGCGAATGAATCTCTGATCGCGTATTCGAGTTTTTATTTATCATGGACGTATAACTTCACGTCACGGTACATTATTGTTATTGTGTTTATAATTTGAATTACCAAAGTCGCAGACTTCACTTACGATGAAAATTTTAAGAGTTTACATCAAGAGTAATTTGCAGTTGCTCATCTGATAGATCGATCAAATAAGAATTTTGATCAACGAGTTTAAAATATTTGTTTTATATCTAGCGATTTTTAATTGCTAAATATACTGGATTAATCGATGTTTGTATGATTACACTTCCCGGAGATACTTGAGAGGAAAAAGTGTATCGATGACATCATTGAATTTTTTCTTTAGTTCGGTTGCAAGCGCTGGTATTACAAATGTTGGTAATTGTGGTTCCGTTATTTTGAAATTATTTAGAAATGCTGTAGACACCTCTCTTTCATAATACCCATGATACTCCGGTGGAGGTATTTCCGTGCTACTAAAATAAGTTATCGCATCAATAGCTTTCTTATTAGCCACTTTGAAATCATTTATTATGTTTTAAATGTTGACTTATTTCGATATTCTGTTGTTTTAGATCATGATAATAAAATTGTGTTAACTTTCAAATCAAATTTTTAATTTATCAAACCTACGAGTAAATTATAGAGTAAATGCATTTGATGGAGATGTAAAATATTTATCATTGATGATAATGTTATTATCTACAAACTCAGCGATAAAAAAAATCAAGATGAAGATTGAGAAAAGTAGTAAAAACAATTCTATATTCCTGAGTTATAATTTTTCTTACATCGGTGCTATAATCAGATTTTTTAGGTTCAACAAAACGAGGTTTTCCCCGATTTATTTTCTTCAGGCCATCCTAATTTAATTGTGATCGACGAGTTGTATGTATCCACGGCATACCTGGGAGAGTTTATCTCGATTTAAGTGGACAACGATGTTTCATCAACTGTTAACTCGATTTTAGATTCGACGACCGGGAGATATTCTATACTGCATTGAATTTCATCGTTGATATGCTCTCTGTCATAACATCCCATTGGGGATATACCCGGTTTGCCAATCGGGAATTCCATCCTGTTTATCTTTATTCAACAATACAAATGTGTTATTTGGTGGTTTACTAACGAATGAACCCGATCTGATATTTGGCCAGCTGTAATAAACTCGTCATTGAGTAAGCGCGATCTCGCTTACCGGAATCGGATTGGGAAAATCAACGCTGAATTCAGGTTTGATTGCCTTATTAATATCATCGTCGTTGTTACCGGGTTTGTATTCTTGACTGTCCGCTGAAGCAACTCTTGCGGTGTTCTCAATGACATTATTAACAATGTGTTTTTCTAATTTTGACATCGCGGTGTCGTAAATGTTGACCATGGAGGATATTATAGTGTCATCAATGTTTGATGATTTCGCGGATATTTGCGAATACGCGGTTGACCCCGTCTGTAATCGAACCGTATAATCATGTAATTTACGCTGACTACACGAAGATATTTTTTGTGACGATGCCTCACACTCTTGTTATTGTTGTCGCCGCAGCAATGCAAATTGGGACGACAAACAGAGCGATAAATGTCACAGAGTATAATATCACACCAATTTCAGCGACGACACCTGAAACCGAGTGTACGATTATATCAACATAAGTAATACCTCTGTGATGTTCTTAAAATATAAATGTATAAATGTATACTACTACTGCTACTACTACTACTACTACTGCAACATATACTACTGATAATACTTCTGCAACTACCGCATCTGCTACTGATGCTACTACTACTGCTGATACTATTAATACTAGTAGTACGGCAACTACCAGAACTACTACTACTTCTACGACTACTACTACTGCTACTACTGCTGCTAATACTACCACATCTACTACTACTGGTGCTACTACGGTTGCTATTCACAGTATACTGCTACTACTACCGCTACTGTTACTACTACTGTTACTGCTACTATTGCAAGGATTACTACTACTACTAATACCACTACTGTTACTACTACTACCGCTGATGTTACTACTACTACAACTACTACCGCTGATGTTGCTACTAATGTTATTACTACTATTGCAAGGGCTACTACTACTACTACTATAACTATCGCTGCTGTTACTACTACTACTTCAAGGACTACTACTACTTCTACCGCTGCTGTTACTACTTTTGTTACTATTACTATTGCAAAGACTACTATTACTACTACTACTACTAATGCTACTAATACTACTGCTATCTCTGCTACCGCTGCTCTTGCTACTACCCTTTTATCATTATCAAATGTGCATGCCACTTCTATATTATTCGCACACTGGCCCGTATTAATATTAGTTGACCACTCTACATGCATAAATACCTACAAGCATAGATACTTTCTTCATCTTCTTCTTCTTCTTCTTATTATTATTATTATTATTATTATTATCAGTAGTAGTAGTAGTAGTAGTAGTATTGTTGTTTTTGTTTTTGTGGTACATCCCAATGGACTGGATAAAGCAAGCATTTTAAGTTAGAAGGCATTTAGGTCTAGTTGAAATTGAAATGTATCCACTCTAAACACGGACAGTGTTATAACATGGATTCCATTTCAGTGGCATCATATAGCTAATAATATGTTTAAAAGTAGTCAACACCTACCCAGCAAGAACAACTTAATATTCTAAGTGTGGCAATGACGGTCCAATATAGGACACATAGTAGAAGGCCCGGAAAAAAGACATCTATGGCACACACAGTATAGCATACATTAGCAGAATATCCAGCATAAAATAAATGCACATCTATGGCACACATACAGTATAGCTCTCATAGCAGAATATCCGAAAGAAGGATATGTACATCTATGGTACACACAGTATAGCACACAATACATAAAACCCAGACAAATGGCATATGCATCTATAGCACAAATAGTATAGCATTTAGTAGAAGGCCAGCAAAAAGGACATGTACATCTATAACACACACATAATAGCATACATATCATTATATCAAGCGCAAAGGAAATATACATCTATAGCACAAAATATAGCACACAGACACAGAAAAGCATAATATCAAACACACACAGTATAGCACTCATAGAAGAAGACTGCAAGAAGGACATGTACATTTTTAGCACACGCACATAATACAGCACTCATACTATATGACCAAGAAAAAGGACATGCGCATTTTTGAAACACACAGTATAAGACTTGTGGCGCAGAAGACCCAGAAAAAGGACACACACATATATAGCACATCCACAAAAACAGTATAACACACAAATCATAAAACACAGAAAAAAGACATAGACATCCTAAGCACACACACACAAAGATAAAGAACATGTACATATATAATGCACACAATATAGAAGACACCTGAAAAACACAGCTCTTCAAACCCGCCCATAAGTAACGCGGACAAATATAGCAAACACGACACAATAAAGCTGTCATTCTAACTCGAGAAGGCCCTCTTTAAGGCGAAAACTCAGTGTCCCTGAGAAACAAGCCAGACTGACATGCTGTTGGTGACATGACCTAAAGGCGACACGAAAACTAATCAAGATCATAACAATAAGTACGGTCACCAATAGGCAAACCTTATCGGTATCATTCCGGGAAACAATAAGTACGGTCACTATATGCAGGCCTCATCAGTGACTTTCCGAAAACCAATAAGTACTGTATCCATAAGCCAACTGCATCGGTGTCATTCGGGAAAACAATACATACGGTCATCAGAAGCCAACGTCATTGGTATCTTTCCGAAGAACAATAAGTACGGTCAGCGTAAGTCGACCACATTTGTATGTCCGGAAAACAACCGTCACGTCTTAATAACCCAACTTCATCGGTATCTTTCTTGAAAACAATCGTACGGACACCATAAGCGAACCTCAATATTTATCTTTCAGGAAAACAATCGTACGGTCACCATAAACCAACCTCAATATGTATCTTTCCGGAAAACAATCGTAACGTCTTACTAAGCCAGCCTCATCGGTTTATTTCCGTACAGCAACAAGTACCGTCACCATAAGCCAACCTCATCGGTATCGTTCCGGAAGATAATATGTACGGTCGCCATAAGCCAACCTCATCGGTATCTTACCAGAAAACAATTGTATGGTCACAATAAGCCAACCTCATTGGTATCTTTCCGGAAAACAATCGTACGGTCAGCCTCATTTGCATGGAAAACAATCGTACGGTACCATAAGGCAACATCATCGTTATCTTTCCGGAAAACAATCGTAACCACTTTTAAGCCAACCTCATCGGTATCTTCCGGAATCAAATAAGTACGGTCACCATAATCCAGCCTCATCGTTATCATTCCGGAAACAATAAGTTCGGTCACCGTAAGCCAACTTCATCGGTATCATACCCGAAAACGATCGTACGGTCACCAAACCTCAACGTCATTGGTTTATTTCCGGAAAACAATCGTAACATCTTAAAAAGCCAACCTCATTGGTATCTTTCCGGAAAGCAACAAGTACGGTCACCATAAGCCAAACTCATTGGCATATTGCTGTAAAACGACAATTACGCTTCGTGCAATGTACAAGAAACGTAACAAACTATCTTTTAGGAAAGTTCTCAACTACGATATTTTATTTGGTAATGTAACCAATACATGTTTCGGTGTTAGGGTAGTGAGCGCCAAAAAACCCCCCAAAAACAAGATAACTCTGCATATAGGTGATATAACACTTGTAGCAGTTGAAAAACTAAATAGAGGATGGATGGACGGAGGGAGGACAAAACTTGGATTTCGGGAGTAGAGAATGCAACATCCCTTGGGCTCATTTCTCTACCTGAGGTAGGATGGGTATCAGCCACGTTGGCTCCATTTTTATACGTGGCTTGTTTGGGCATCATTAATAATCGATCGAATAAGTAGAAACATTAATCAATGCGCAATCCTCACAAATTAAGGGATCGTGCATGCCAACAAACGATTTAATTTAAAAGAGCAGTTCTGTGTTTGTGTGTGTGTGTGTGTGTATGTGTGTGTGTGTGTGTGTGTGTGTGTGTGTGTGTGTTTACAGAATTAAATAATTACTCAGAATAATAGAGCATCCAGGGTATAAATATATAGGGGATCTTGAATTCGGTAATCTTCGACACGGCTATAACATTGACTTGGGTGTAAACTATTATATACAGGTGGATAATATCCATATGCTTTCCTTTTTTAAAAAAATGGACCTTTGTATTTTATTTTTTATGATTTCTTTTATAATAGATTATTGATTGTGGCATTAAATTTGTGCATACAAATTAGCATCTGGCCCCTGAGAGGAACATTTTGAATAAATTGAATCACTGTTATAACGATGCGCCTATGCTCAATTAACCTATCAAAACTTTTTAAACAGTTGAATTGTTGATTTTATATACTGGCAAATTTACTTCATTGAATCCTTTAACACACGATAACCCGATTTTCAGACTGGGCATGGACCTCGTGTAAATTACTTCTACAGCTATGATTTTACTCGCTCAGTGCAAACGGTTAATGGAATGTTTATCTCAACCACACCCACACACGCACCTCTAACCTCCCCTTCCCTTGCACACACACGGGCACGCAAGCAACCGCATACTTTATAGACCAGCAGAATCTTTCTTTTCTCTTTCGTTTTATAGATTCATACCTTTTTTAAAAATTATTATACAAATAGATTAACTTCCAAGTGTACATAAGTCTTAAGTGTAACATTAGTACCTATTTACCGCAAGCATTGCTCCTGTGACCTATTGGCTAGAGCGTCCGCCGCGGAAGCGGGCGGTCGTGGGTTTGATTCCCGGCCGAGTCATACCAAAGACTTACCGAAATGATACTAACAACTGCCTCGCTCAACACTCAGCCTTAAGAGGTTAGTGTTAGGACTGGTCGGCCTGATGTCAGGATAATGCGTCTGAATGCTACATGTCTGCGGCATGATGCCTCAGTAATTAACCTCACTATAAACTGCTTCACTTCAGACATCGTGCGACATTATTAAAACATCGTTACAGCTACGTTACAAATCCTAATCAAACAAACAAACTTACAAACATCCACATTTCCAGCTTGTCCCTAAAATTATGAAGGAATAAAAAAACATTTTTGGGTGTAAGGGTGTAACAAACATATAACAGTTGTTCAATATCACTATCTGACACAAAATACGTGGGCAAATGAATATTAATCCTATTATTATCGAATGACACAAAAATGTAAACATTGTTTTAAATATTTATATAAAAAGTAAATTATAAAATTATCTTTATGTCCGAAAACATAATATGAAAATATTGCTGCCACTGACCAGAATTAGAACAGATTGTATGAATCAATTTTGTTGCAATGGAAATCATAAGAAGGGATAATTGGGATCAGGCTGTTGACTGTGACACCGTTGTGTTCTGGACATTGTATATAATGCTCAAGCTGCAGGCTTTGGTCTAGTTATGCAATGATCTTGCGGTAATTGGGAGTGATGAACTCTCTAACTTATATAGATAGATTCGAAGATGGAGTCTTGTTCTTGATACACATTCGTGTGACTCTCACAAACATGATATACTGCTTAAAGTGTAGGATCAGTTGGTGATACTTGTCCAGCTAACAAACCCTAAATAAAAAAATGGGTCATTTTCTCTACCATTATCTCTTTTTTCTTTATCTCTTTCTTCTCTGTGGCCAACGGTCAATGAGATGCAAATGTTGCAAGTAGTCTGTGGAATATCGGAGATGGTAGAGAATTCTCCGTGAAGACATAGCACAGAACTGATGAGCTCTCCCTCTGAGGATGTAACATTTACGAATGTTCAAATACATTTCACATGCTACCTGCAGCATCTGATTTTGGTTAGAAAATGCTACGAAATTGACAGATTTGGTTTAGAAAATGCTACAAAATTGACAGTTTGTTCACAACAAATACTTTAATTTTACTAGATACAAAATTAATTACTTTATTAGATACTTATTCAGAGAAATTATGTCCATTAGTGAAGGCCAATTCTAATCACTTTGGCAGTATTTGAGGAAAGATTTCATTCAGGAAATATAACAAATGAAAAGACCCTTCGCTAGAAACAATTGCTTCATAAAGTGATTAGTGAGATGCTAAAATATTGTGACCTATTTTCCTTGGGGAGAAGCACAATCAAGCCAAAATATCATGCTAACTTTCAATGTAGATAATTTTCTTATAGCTGCTGGGTATAAATGGCGGCTAAGCTATAAGCAAAACGTATTAAAGTAACAAACTTGGTTAAAGTGACCAATTGTTTCCTTTGGAGATTCATAATGGTGTCAAATGCATAGTGACCACCGTTATCTTTTTGAAACACTTTATGTAAGTTTACTTTTTCTTCAAATATTGTTCAATACTTCCATTACAAAAGCAAAACAGCTCCATGCATGTCTTATTAAAATAGCTCTTTAGAGATTATATACCTGATCAACCATGAATGAAAAAAAAATTAAACAAAAAGGTTACTATAGTAACTCGCTATCTTTGACATCTATGGTTATGAAATGTTGTGGATTACATTAGGTAAGGTAAAATCCTATTAATATTGGGGATCTAAAGATAATGGTTAAGGCCACTGAGACTGAAGAAAGAAATATGGGTTTTACACCTTGATAAAAAATGAAGACCAAATGTCAAGAGCTCATTTTCTGAATGAGATCGCGTGGTCTGGGGAATGGTCACTGTGACTGAGAAAACATCTATGGTTTCTCCTGGAATGAAAGGATGGGTATGTATGCATGTATATATGTATGTATGTATGTATGTATGTATGTATGTATGTATGTAGGTATGTAGGTAGGTAGGTAGGTAGGTAGGTAGGTAGGTATGTGTGTGTGTCTTTGTGTGTGTGTGTGCTTGCTTGCGTTCGTGCGTGCGTATGGATGCATGCATGCATGCATGTATACATGTACGTATGTATGTATGTGTGTATGTACGTACGTACGTACGTACGTACGTACGTACGTATGTATGTATGTATGTATGTATGTATGTATGTATGTATGTATGTATGTATGTATGAATTAATGCACGCACGCACGCCCGTACGTACGTACGTACGTATGTATGTAATGTTTCGGTCATTTGAATTTCTTTTTTGCTTTATAGAATTCAAAATAATGAACGTCTTCATCAAACAAAGCTATGAAAGACTATGGAACACATACAAAAAAATTATTTATCGCATTGACTGGAGAACCCGATTAGGAATGTGTACAACTTAGTTGTAGTTCGTGTTGCTGAATGGTTTAACGCAATTTTTCAGCACAAGATAGGCGATACATGGCGGCCAGTATTAATGGTGGTGGATAAACCCGGGACACTAATGTTTCCGATACACACTGTAACGTTAAATGACAACGTTCGAAACCTTTATTTGACTAACCTTTCTTACATACCCTTATTTAAGACATTGTTCTGGTCGTCAAGTTTAAAAGACACTGTTTCAAACCTTTATTGAACTAACCTTCCCACAATATTTTATCTTCTTTGTGAATAATTTATGTGACGATACAAACTGTAATGTGTATGACAATGTAAACTTTGATTGAAGTTACTATGCAAATTTTATTTGTTGTGAATATGCAAACTGGAACTTATTTGACTATGCAAACTTTTATTTACGTTACTGATTGTAAAGAATACATCCTTTCCTAGTGTTTGTTTTATCTCAATCATTATCATCATGATAAATAGTACATCTCCTAAAAGTATCATATTTTCTTTTCCACCATTATATTCTGTTATCAAACAAATATCAGTCCAAACATACGGATAATTTTGCCAGTTGGCAACCTCTTGAAAACATGTATTTATTTCTACCGGGTCCAGCATCCGTCTTTAATATTTGAAGTGTGATGACGTCATCAACTTTTATTTCTACTATCCGATCTTTAACTACATATTTCTCTTCTCATAATTTATATAAAACTAAAAACTGATACAATATGAAAAGAAAAGCAAGCTAAATATTGTATCCTGTGAAATTACTTTCATCATGTTATTCAGCCCCAGGTAGAATGGGCTATCTCCGTCTGTTCATTTACATAACCCATTTCATGTTTTCAAAGATTTAACTGTACCTTATTAATAAAACGTTGACTCATGTGGTTCAAGTAACTGTTACCTGAGATAATTTTCTGCTGTAATGAGGCAGCTTGGTATATATATATATATATATATATATATATATATATATATATATATATATATATATATATATATATCTATATATCTATATATATATATATATATATATATATATATATATATATATATATATATATATATATATATATATATATATATATATATATATATATATATATTAATTATAAAACATAAAGACACAAATGTGTTACTTCAATAGAGATTCAAGCAAAAAGATCAGGTTTAAAAAGTAGTCACGTGCTACGTCTGTTTTACTAATTAATTACACGATTCTGAAAATTTAGACCATATTGATACAGTACATATGTGTAATGTCTGTTGTACAAAATTATTACACTAAACTTAAAAGTGTGCTCTTTTTACGTAATAGTTACGTGTACTGTCTGTTATACAGTTTGTACAATGATAACTATAAGGACCGTTTTTACACAGAAATTAAGTGGAATTTCTATTACGTAAACCTAACAACAAAACTATTTGTTCTGCATCGTAAGCATCGTATCCTCATACAAATTTATCTTAAATACGACTGACTGTGGAAGGCACAGTAAATATAGTACAATCATATTGCAACTTGTAGGGCAAGTAGCAAACCAAACATGATACAATGAAATGTCGCTATACCAGCAAAAATATTGCAAGCTTGATAAGGATAAAACTTTTATCGTTTCGATCCAGTTACAATGCAAACAGCCTTTAAATTATTGAAAGCTTCTCCATCTTTAAAATCCAAATAGGATGTATAACTCATGTATATGTAAATGACTTTCTCAACACCTAAAAACATGCAACTGATAATTGATATAGAGCCGTATTGTTTCTTTAAAGAATCAGTTCTTGGGCTATAATGCCACTTTAGTGACGTGGTTCGCGGGCTTTACTAGTACTTTTGATGAAACGTTGAGCAGCGCCTTTATCAAACGTGTTCTTCTTATGCTTGTTTCTCTTGAAATGATTGCCCTGGAAACTATAAATTTATTCATCGTGTATTCACATATTTTAAAAACTTAAACACTTGTCATTGATGTCATCCATTGTTTTAGGCAAAGGTGAAAACTGTTTCAATCAAAAAGAGAGAAGTCAACCTGAATGTTTTGATATTATATTATGTCCACGCCGAACCTTGGGTTAACTTCGTTGCATAGTTAAACCACAAAGGACATTTAAATATTATTCTAAAGCAAATCGCCCCCCCCCCCTCCCCCCAGAGTGAACTATTGATCTTCACTCTGACTTTTTTGTTGTTTAAAATATATTGATTGACAGGTCTTTATCCATTACAATATTTGTTTTTAGAATTCATGAGTCATAACAGAAATTTAGCGTATATTTGTGTATCGTTCACATTAGAAAATGCGTGTATACTTGTTTTTAGTCTGACAATTGTGTCTTTTTGAAACATAATCTCTAAAGTATGTAGCTAATCCGTCCTGGCGATGTCTCTTGTTGTTTATAAACAATAACACACTTTTAACATTGACAAAGCAAAATCTTATATTTAAAAACAAAATTGTTTAATAAGAGTAATGCAAACAAATGTTTTAATTATTCCTCGCATCCATGATTTATTTCCAAAATCATTTTTATGTATACAATATTCTTCGCAAAATATACATGGCATATTTCAAATATCTTTTCTGGTCATAAATCATTATTTGCTACATACCCATGCCACATTTTCAAGTCTTTTATTATAGGCAACGTTTCGCCGTGTTTGTAAATATAGTTTAGATATATTCTGCAAGACAACAAAAGCAACAACAAAACTATTTAGGCTATTTAAATTAATTTAATGAAACAAAAGAAAATGTACCGGATACTTACGTTATTTATGGAGCACTTAAACGACACATTCCTTTTGCAAAGGTAATTAAAGATTAAATAAATAAAAATTGCATCAAACATCATAACGTGTTCTACTGCAATCAAACGTTAAAAGTCGGGGTGAAGATGGGGGTATGTTTGCTAAACAATCATTCTCTAAATAGATTATTTGGATGGTCCGTAGGCTAATCTTCTACAGAACTGCAGCAAATAGGGTGTACATCGTGATGAAGCATCGATAGTACAGTGTCCTGCCCAGATACTCGTTATGATAGCCGATGCGACCGAAGATGTCTATTCTTTTGTCCCGTCCCAATGGTTTGCTCTGCAAAAAAGAAAAAAGTACTGATTTGATCTCGTCAGGAAGGAAACGTTCGTAGTTTGTACTAAATTAAAATAATTCTTTTATATTTTCTAACCAGACAAAATCGACATTTTAAAGACAATTTTTAAAAATACTATTTAAATCATCATAGGAAAAATATGGCAAAATTAAATGAAAACAAATATTATTTTTGTACAGGTATTATATTGTTGCTGCCTTGTCATGTGTCTAGAACAGATGCTTAATTACGTGTTCTGCAACTAGTTAAAGCGTCCCGCTCGAACGCAGGAGGTCGCGGTTTGGAAACGCGGCCGAGTCAAAGCACAGTCTTTAGAAACTGGTATTAAAAAATACCTCGCTTGGCGCTCAGCAGTAACAGATTAGTATCAGGATTGATAGACCTGGGGAAAGAATAATGTGACTGGATGGGACATGATGCTAAATATATGTGGCATGATGCCCCATTGCTAGACATCACTTTCAACTGTTAAACTGCAGACATCGTAGCAATATTAGTGAAAAATTGTTAAAGCTATGTTAAAAATCCAAATGACCCTGACGTACCTGCTAAACATGCAAAGTGTAGCGCAAGTACATTTAATTAATGCGACTACTATATCGGAGAATGCCTCAACACCGATAACACGTCAACGATGTTTGCACCGCGATCGGTAATTTATGAAATTGCGATAACATAGAATATAATCATTTCTGTAACGAATTACTATCATATACGTGACTACGCAAACTGTAACGAATGTGACTATGCAAACTGTAATTGATGTGACTATGCAAACTGTAATTGATGTGACTATGCAAACTGTAACTGATGTGACTATGCAAACTGTAATCTGTGACTATGTATACTTTTCTGAATGTTATTATGCAACTGTTATAGATGTGACTAGAAAAAATGTAATTGGTGTGACTATGCAAAGTGTTATTGTGTGACTATGCAAACTGTAATTTATATGACTATGCATATTGTAATACATGCGAATATGCACATTGTAATTGATGTGACTATCAAAACTGTAATTAAAATGACGATGTAAATTGTAATTTGTATGACTATGCAAACTAAGGTATGTGAATATGAAATTGAATAGAATGTGACCATGCAAACTGCAATTTATGTGACTATGCAACCTGTAATTTGTGTGACTGTACAAACTGTAATTTATGTGACGATAGAAACTGTAATGTGTATGACAATGCAAACTGTGATTGATGTGACTATGCAAACTGGAACTTATGTGACTATGCAATTTTTTTTTTATTTTACTGATTGTAAAGAATACGTCTATTATTGTGTCACTGTTTCCGATACAAGCTGTAATGTTAAAAGACATCGTTATAAACCTTTACTGAACTAACCCTGTTTACTTGATCTCATTTATGACGTCGTTCAGGTCATTAAGTTTAAAATGCACTGTTTCAAGCCTTTATTGAACTTAACCTTCTTACAATATTTTATCTTCTTTTAGTAGTAAATTGACGTCGTGACAACATGACAATTAAGTTTTAGAAACTGACTTAGAAGAATACACGCCTTATGCTTTTGAATAGCTCACGTTGTGTCCGATTTCAATGTTTTCATTGTCTTTTTTTTTGCTGTCTATTATTTTCAGTCCAAAGTTTAACACTGTAACTTCGTTCTAGGTATCAAATGATTCCCTTTAACCACGATATCGATTTTACCGGCTTTAAAAGACCGATGCAAACAGTCAGGAGAGAGAGAGAGAGAGAGACAGAGAGACAGAGGGAGCAGCAGAGAGGGTGAACAGACCAGGAACTAAATTAGGTTTGCAAATATTTCTAAAGCAAAACCTTCTTACGAGCACGAAACAAAAAAAAATCTTACAACGCATATGCCAATGTCGTTGTCACACCCCCGTTGCTGCTATGTAGTTAACGATGAGGTAGTCAAGATGAGAGGGTGAACAGATCAACTTTAATAGGCGTCGATTTGTTAAACTGAGGATTCCTCGAAAATGCTTAATAGAAGTGTCGATTTGGCAAACTAAGGCTTGTTCGTAAATCGTCCATTGGCAAAAAAAAAAAAAAACGACGCCATTTTGGTTTGCGCTAATCCCCCCTGCTGCTATAAGTTAACAATTTTTTTGCGATGAAAATCATTTACGATGAAACTCATTTATGATGAAAATCATTTATGATCTCACAAACAGACTAATTTGCAAAACTTCACATCGCAGATCAATCTAATTATTAGATTGGTCAGTGAGTTTGAAATTAATTCTCGTTAAAGAATTATTATGACATCGCATAAAGACTGGAATAGTTGGGTCCTCAATTATTAAAAATCCTGGAGGAGCTGTTGGTGCAAATGAATAGAGAATATATCCCTGCTGGGCCTGATTTGATTGTTCAAGATTTATTTGATAACTTCCTTCGATGACATCACATACTAAATTTAGTGCAATCATCGTGAATATATTCACATTTTGAGGAGCGATATGTCTACCATCACCATCTGGGTCGTTATTATATCTGAGGATAGGTATTCTTGTTAGGTTAATAAAAAAAATCATAAAAGGATTGATCTAGTTTATTCCTAAATTCATAGCGTTATATCCTGGTAATTTAAAATTGGATAATAATCTATTATATTCAATGTCTCTTATCTGAGCAATTTCGTGGATTGGGATTTCTATGTTATATTTTTTCATAAACTCTTCTTGTGTTTTATGGCTTTTATTGTGATAATGGAACATTTAAAAATGGCCATATCAGTAATAATATGGTTAACCATTTTTAACGTATCTACAAATTTATCTGCGGGGATATCAGGTTTATTAAAGTATGATAACAACAGTGTAACATCATTATTCATTGCTGTGTTTTTTTCTTCGATCTCTTCTCGTCGTGGTGTGTATATGGTATCATTATCTATTTGAACCTCGGTGAAAAAATCTGATCTTTTATAAATTTTATAGGTTCTTTCTGGATAGGATTTTAGACCGAATTTTTCAGGATGATCTCCTGGGAGCACTGAAGTATCAATGTTTCGTCTAGGTTGTACTTCAGGCCATCCTAACACTGATCTGATTGAACTCTGATAAATATCTACAACATACCCGGGAGAATTAATCTAGATCGCAGATGATAGCGTCGGTTCATGAACCGTTATAGCATTTTTTTTATTCTTTTCCGGTGATAGATTTTATTCTGCGTTGAAATTCAGCATTGATTTGTTAAATTTGGTATGACCCTGTTGGCAACGAGACAACGTTCCAGTCTGGAGTTCCGTCTTCACGATTTTTCCACTCGAACACCAAAGAATTATTCGGTTGTTGAACACCAAATGCTACCGATCTGATATTGGGCCAACTATGATATACTCGTAGTTTTGCCAGCGCGATTTCCTTCACGGGAATCGGAGTCGGGAAATTTACGCTGAATTCAGGACGCGTTGAAGTTATCGATATTATACTTGTTTTCACCGGTGTTGTATTTTCTACTATTTGTTGAAGCAGTTCTTGCGATGACGTTGTCATGGTTATTATTATTATCCTGCTCTAATTTCGATAAAGTTGACTTGTACAATTGAGCAATCGCTGAAAACTCGCTATCTTATATGATGATATCATTGATGATAATTGTGAGTATGCGGCAGATGCAACGTGAAATTTAATTACATAATCGTGCAGTTTACTCTGGCTACACGATGATAATTTTTTTGTTATTCCGGTTAATATACCAGCGATTGTAGCCACCGCAGACATACAAATTGGAACTAAGACCGGAGCAATCATTGTAACAGATGCGAGTATTATTCCGGTTCCGGTGATTACTCCCGACACCGAGTACACAGTGACATCAACCACGGCTATTCTTCTTCTATTTTTTTTTTTCATTTGATACTCCTCAGAAAGCGCGCCGAGTTTAGTTTGAAATTCTTTTACCTGATCATAGCGATATTGAAATGATAAAATCGTTGATTTTGTCATTTTATTTTAAACCCGCTAGTGTTTTCAATTATGAAATCCGAAGGATTTTCCTTTCAGTTTAATTGTTTACTTAAATCCGCCACGAATTCCTCGTACCACGTTACTGAAACCCTGGCTAAATTTCTATCAGTGGATGTTATCGTGAACTGTTTAGATATATACGATTATCAGAAGAAGAGCGTAAGTATCTACCTGTGTATACACATGGGTGAGGCTGGATAGGTATGTTAGACTGGAGTCTTTCATTGAAACATCGCGCAGAGAACATTTTTTTTTGATTTTGTATCGAATTGATAGCGAGTGTAAGGTACAGAGCAGTGGTGAGGTGTGCTCTGATCGAGGTACTCTAAAGATGATACGTGCAGCTGTGTTTTGAACTTTTTGAAGTTTCTGGAGTAAATAATATTGTAACGAACCAGACAGAATTGAATTACAATAGTCCAGTCTTGAAAGAACTAATGAACACAAGTGTTTTGGTGGCATCAACTGAAAGATATTTACGAATGGAACTGATGCGTCTCAATTCAAGATATGCAGCCTTGCGTATGTTCATGACATGTTGGTGTAATTTTAGAGTACAGTTTAAAGTTACGCCTAGGTTTCGTACTGACTGTGAGAATTTAATGCTGTTGTTCGTGATATTTATTGTCTGAGTTAAAGGATGTGAATACGAAAATGTTTGTCCTGTGATCAGAATAGACTCAGTTTTATCATCATTCATCTGCATCTTGTTACCTGTCATCCATGATTTCACATCAGAAATGCATCTCTCTATTCCATGGATGGTAGCATCGACTTCAGTTGGGTGGCTGGACTTGTATATTTGGGTATCATCAGCATCCAATTGGTGCGACACTGGGTGATGATCTATGACACTTGAGTGCGGCTGAGTGTACATAATTAAGAGAACAGATCCCTGTTGAACACCACAACATACGTCAACTGGGCTGGAGTGTATTCCATTTGCAGATATAATTTGTGTCCTGTTGACTAAGTAGGACTTGAACCAATGTAAGGTTATATTCTGAATGCCAAATACATGGTGGAGACGGTGAAGTAATATTTCATGGTCTGTTGTGTCAAATGCTGCAGATAAATCCAGGAGTGTGACGACTGTAATCTTTCCACTATCCAAAGCAGAGAGATTGTCAGAAAATGCTTTCAGAAGAGTAGTTTCCGTACTGTGGCAAGGGCGATATGCAGACTGTACATTGCTAAAAAGACTGTTTGCATTCAAATGAGATAAAAGATGGGTTAGAACAACGTTTCTAAGATTTTTTTATATGAATGGGAGATTCAAAACCGGGCAGTAGTTGTTTAAATCGTTACCGTCAAGGTTTGGTTTCTTCAGCAGTGGCTTAACGATGACAGTTTTGAAAAATGATGAGAATTCCCCCATTGAGAGATATATATTAATAACATCAGTTAGTAAAGGCAATATTAGGTCTAAGCGCTCAAGCAGCAGTGATATCGGAATTGGATCAAGTTCACAAGACTTTGGTGCACCCTTCATCTCGATTGTCCGTACTAAATAAATATAAACAGGTTTAAATGCTCCTAATGATTGTCGCTGAAATTCTGCATCATAACTGTATGGTGACGAGTCAGTTGAATTGTGCTGTCAAGCGAATCTCTAATGGTTTTGTAATTTGTCACGGGAGAAATTTGCAAATTGGTCCGGAAGGTCTCGTGGAGAGAAGGTTGTTGAAAGTGGTGTACATTTGTTCCTTCACATTAGTTTGTTAGTTATCTCGAAGAGCTCTTTGCAGCTGCAACTCTCCGTGATATTAGCATTGTATTGTGATAATTTGGCTAAATGGACTATGTTTGTGACGTTCTTCTTAACGGCTGCATATATTTGTTTATGAAAATTTAGTCTGATAGAAAGCCAAAGCCTCTCTGCTTTTGGGCGATGTTGTTTAGTAGTGCAAAGCTGGTCTCTAACACTGCTACACCATGAAGAACACTTATTTTATTGATACTCTGCATTTGGTGGCTGGGGCATTGTTTTCAAGTAATCAACGGAGGCAGTTATCAAGTTGTTCCGCTGTTGGATGTAAGAACGTTATTAGGTTTTCTTGAATGTTATGCATGAATTTGGTTCTATTTATAATACGGAGGTTTCTGGCAGTAGCAAGTAGAGGTGGAGGGTTATGAACTGATACGTCGAGATTGCATACAGTGCAGAGGTCATCCGATGCAAGTTCGTGGGATACAAAGGTGAACTGCAGAATATTATCATAAGGTCTCTTAAAGAAACCAGACTAAAATGTGACCAATGTTATGGATGGGTTGGTTAACTGACTGTTTACGATTGAAAACGTGAATCTAATCTAGGAATTTAGACGTGAATGGGTTTCCAGGACAGTCAAAGTGAAAGTTAAAATCTCCTAGAATAATTAGATTGCCACCTATAGAATTTTCATACTCCAGAAGGTTTGGAAACTGCTCCAAAAAGAGAGATTTAGGCCGCATATTTTTCCTACTAGACGGAGGGTGGTATTGACAGAAAAAAAATGGACTGACCTTAGCTCCAGTATTAGTGTTGTTTGACAAGCTCAAACGATGTGTGGCAGAAAATGAAGGTTGTGTTGTACTTAAGGCATTTTATAATGAAATTCTTGTGATGACAGCAATTCCATCTCCACGATAGTTGCGGCAGAATGACTTGATGGCGTGATTGCTGGGTGTTAAATCCGCACAGTTTGGTTCATGGCCTGTTTGTTTTAGCCATGTTTCTGTCAGGAAGAAGAGGTCGATATTTTGGTTGTTGATAAAATTAACTATTTTTGTGCGCTTTTCCAATGATCCTACTGACTGAGTATTTAATAATGAAATACGTACCGTATTTTCGCGTATATAAGACGCGTCTTATACAAAGTTTTACACACACCGCACCCAAGATGCGTCTTATATACGGGTGCGTTTTATATAAAATATTTTTTACACAAATCATCAAAACCCGCGTCTTATATGTGGGTGTGTTTGATACGTGCGAAAATACGGACAGTATTTTTTAACACGAACGAACGTTACAGTGTGTGATATTGAAGGACGATTATTGCGGTCGATATTCACGTTTCACGATTTTCATTCCTAGTGGTAAAAATAATTGGGTAAGTCTTCAGTAATTACCACGTGTACCAATCCAATGCAGGCCACTTCAAATTTAAAATCCTTTCGTTTCAATGTTTTGTTTACCGTAATTATTGCAGATCTACGTTTAGTCGGAGTAAATGTTTTAAATTTATATAATATAGTATGTTTAAATAGTTTTGTTTATTGTTATTAATTATCACAGCAAAATTTACGGCGGCTATATTACCTATACATCCGGTTGGGTTCAAAGATACTTAAATTTTTAGTATCTTTGGTGGGTGCGTTCGAAAACAAGACTAGACTAAATAGTTCGAAAACAAGACAAGAATCTGTTCAATATTGGACTTAAATATGAAAATCAGTTATACCATATATTTAATTCTTTTTTTATTAAATACAAAAAAATAAACTGTTACTAAATAGTGTTTGACTTGATCAAAAATCAATGTACCGTATTGTTCTATTCATCTTCATTTTCATCGTCATCAGTTTCGGCTTCAAATCCACTGAAACGTGAATCAAATTCACTGTCGTCGTTGCGCAATAACTCCATAACTGATGCTAATCGATCCTCATTGGCGTCAGTGGTATCGGATGCAGCTGCGTCGTCGTCCGAAGAACTGATATAGTTAGCCGATTCGGGAATTATCCCACACTTTCTGAAGCCATTGATGATTGACGTAATTTTCACTTTCTCCCATGCCCGAAGAACCTAATTACATGCCTCTACGTACGTTGCACGACGTTGTCGACCAGCTGGCGTGATAATTTAAAGTCGACCGTATATGATTTTCGCTTCGGCATCGTGACAATTTTAAAATTTTTAAAAATTCTAAGCAAATTGATCACTCATTTATATATATACAGGTTAACAAGAGACTATTCCCACATTTATATATGCTAACCGCATACATCGGGCATTTATTGGTCTATGTACGGTACAAATCCCACTCGCTAAAGACTTGGCCTAGCAGATCAATGAAGCCGCCTTTACATCTGGCGTTTATTGTTCTAGAATCTACACAGATACTCAACCCATCCGCTATTGGCCCTGCGGCAGATCAGAATAAACAATAATCGTTGCGGTCCTGCCTCAGACAATTCTTTGATCTAAACTTAAAATGGTAATGAAGCCTTGTTTACATCCGACGGGTGATAAAACATTGGACAAAGTTTCATTTATGATAAAGGAAAGGAAACCAATGGATATAAATTGCTCAGTGCGGCAGATGGCAGGCGGCGTGCGTCTTATGTAAAATATTTTTACACAAATATTCAAAACCCGCGTCTTATATACGGGTGCGTCTTATAATTGGGTGCGTTATATATGCGAGAAAATACGGTAGTGGTATCCCTGGGACAGTTGACACCACGGTTTACGATTTAAGAGAAATTTTAACTAGGTTATCAAAATTAACAGCAGATTTTTTAATTGTATATCTGTTACGGACGAAAGGGAGATAACTGGAATTATTTTTCCTGTTCTACGCCGGCCAGCTTTGAAACAACCTTTCTTTTTTCGCTTCCGTTTACATTTAAGTAATAATGAATGTAATCCCAGTTCTCTTAGTCTTTAGTGCAATGTAGTATCAAGAGCCCAGGTGTGGTCATTTAATGCAATTAATGAGGATCCATTATATTGTAAGCGGGTCGACTGGCGATCACGTGATGGCGGTTTATTCAAAAACAAATGACGTCTTAACAGTGGAATAAAACTGCTGAGAAAAATTCAAATTGTTCTTGTTTCCAAAACAAGGAGATGAATTAACACATACGAGCTGAACCGCTAATTCATGATGAAACATAATAATGTAGAAGAAGATAGACAATAAGCACATATAACATGAAAACTAGCACAAATTCGAAAGATCCTTCATCCAGCAGTTAAGCGATGGCAGCCATATTTCCCAAGTATAAGGTCATTGACTGTATAAGCTAAAGCCATTGACTGTGTAGTATAATAAGGTCATTGACTGTATAGGAGAAGGTCGTTTACTATATAGTACAAGGTCATATACTAGGAAATGCTAGCAATGACCTGCGCCTAATACATATGCAGTACTAGAAATGAATTAGGTGGTAACCACAACAATAAAAGACAAAAAAACAAACCATCAGAAATACTCCTGAAACTTTCAAGATTCCAATACCATTTAATATCTCGTACATACGCTTTCCCCCAAAAAACCTCAAACGTCTGGTGTTCACTTTGAGTGTAATAAGGGCTGAAAGGAAACAAATCATACTCTCACACATCTTACATACTATCCAAATCCCAACAACATACTATCCATTACACTATCTATGCCATCCATTATCGCACAGATTATCGAAAAACCATGTGTTTGCGAAGAGTGTAGGAGAAGGAGATGCAAGCAAAGAAAACATTTTCTCACACATCTTACCTACTATATAATACCTAATAAAATAATATACTAATCTCAATCTATACCATCCAGTATCCCGCACAATCCCAAACAATAGATACATAACAATTAGTGTTCGCTTAGAATTTAACATGAAGAGCTGAAAGCGAACAAAACAATCTCTTACACAGATCATCGAAAATCCCATATAATACTATACATTACACCATCTATACCAACCATAACTTCCATACGCTATGTAAACGTGTCTAAGAGGAAATGAAAGCAAACACAACATTCTCTCACACACCATCATTCACCCCATAAATTCTATCCATTACAGCATATATACCATCTAACACTCATCATGTTATCCAGAAACGTCATGTATTCACTTTGAGCGTAAGAGAGTAAACGCTAGTGTCTATTTTGAATAAACGCTTGTAGGAAATTCCTAAGGAAAGATACGGTTTGGATGTATAGCATCAACAGCAGCAGAGAGGGTGAGCCGGACAACATTTTTAGACAAGTATTCACTGAAATCACGCTTAAAATCAATGAAACCAATGACATCAGGCCCAAAAGTCAATGACATCAGGTCCCAAATATGTGTGTGAATCATGGATTAGGTCTAAAAAAAAATTATGAAAAAATCAATGAAATTAATGAAATCAAAAACTTTTCAACTATTACATTTTTTGGGAAAAAGGGACTACAACATCGTTGTCATTACCCTCTCTGCTGCTATGGGTTAACCGAATATTTGATCCAGTCCGATACGATATCGTGTTCGAGGGTCATGTAAATTTATTGTTACAAATCCGTGTGGGGTAGACTGAGCATGACTAAAGAAATTTCTAAATTGATTGAAGTCCATATCAGAACACCATGTCTGCCAAATATTTCGTAGCGTATGTGTATCAACGCCGTTGAATACAGCAAGCATATTACAGTTATCTCTAATCACTTTTGGAATCTGAGTGTAGCGTTGAGTGACATAGATCACATCAGTGTTTTTATGCCTGCCTCTGGAAAATATTCTAGCAGGATTTTTTTGATTATCTAATATGACATCGTCGTATACAACTAAATTGTTGATACTTCCATCGAGGTCATTCACGGATGGTGCCTCGTCAATATCGGTTATAAATTCAATAACATCCTCGGCGGCAATCTCTGAAGCGTTTTCATTAAAATCTTTTAGCACTTCATAGCATCGTTGATCGTCTACGCTAGGGGCAATTAAATACAACTTATCCCACTTCATCCATCTCATTATTAAATTGAGCAACAATTGCGTTTTACCGGATCCAGATGGCCCGATTATAATTGCGCGGATAGAGTTTGGTAGCGCTGCATGATGCTTCACTGGATCTCTTGTTTTAGTCGCTGAAAAATCAATTATATTCATATCTCTATACATAAATTATGGATCTATATTGCGTGAAGTGTAAGGCGCGTACTGGCACAGATGACTTGACGACGATTACAACTAAAAATAACCGATCAGCGCTTTCTGGTAAATGCGTACAATGTAGTACAAAGAAATTTAGATTTGTTTCTAAACCCAAGGTACCCAAGGAACCTTTAAAAAAAAACGAGGAGGTGATATCGCTGCCAAATTAGCAAAACTCCCTGGAACCCCATGGGCAAAATACCCCGGAGAAAAACACCTTCCAGGGTATAGTTATTGTGGACCGGGAACAAGACTTGATATCAGACTCAATGATCAAAATCAGCCCCGACCCGGTGAGGAACCAATAAACGCTATTGATAAGGCCTGTCACCTTCATGATGTTGCTTATAAAAGCAGTAATCTGCAGCACAGGCATCTAGCAGATGTGAAATTAATTCATGCGTTAAATGCTATTTCTGATAAATCTTTCAAAGAAAAATTGGCTTCCTTTTTGATAAAATCGGCTATGAAAAGTAAATTGATGTTAGGTGCTGGTAATTAATAGCAACATGGAATCTATTTACTATTCCCCAAGAGGATACTGGAAGGGTAACGCTGCAATCAGTAAACTCGCTAGCGCCGCAAAAGTGAGAAAAACCACTGCGGCTCATTGGTTATCCAAACAGGCACTATGGCAAATTTATCTACCACCGCCTAAACAAATTCAATTCTCGCATTTTGATGTAACCGGACCCAATGAAGTTCATCAGGCTGATCTATTATTTCTGCCACATGATCGTGGTTACAAATATGCGTTAACTGTAGTTGATATTGCAAGTCGATACAAAGAAGCAGAACCGTTAAAAACAAAATCGGCCACTGAAGTCGCTTCTGCATTTGAAAGGATTTATCGACGAGGTCCTCTGCACTGGCCAAATCTGTTACAAGTTGACCCGGGCAAGGAATTTCAGGGTGCAGTGTTATCTACAATGAAATATCACAATGTCGCTATCAGACGAGGGCATACTGCACTGCATCGTGATCAGGCCATTGTAGAACGGTTTAATAAAACCCTTGCTGAGCGGTTATTTGGATATCAATATGCAAAAGAATTCATCCAAGAAAAAAGATCCCGCGAATGGGTGAAGAGATTACCAGGTGTAGTTACCGCACTGAATAACGAGATTACTAGAACCATCAACATGAAACCTATCAACGCGATTAAAAAGAAGTCGATACCTGAAAAACCACAAAAAGATTTCAAAGAACCAATTCTTGGTAGTAATGTCATTGTGAGGTACTTATACGAACCAGGAGAGCTTGAGGGTGGTACAAAAAGGGCTACTGATCCTATTTGGAGCGTCACTACGCATAAGATATCTAGTATAACACGATCTACGGGTAGACCTCCAATCTATAAACTGGATTCAACTGCCCCTCAACGGGGTTTTACTAGACAACAATTACAAGTGATACCCGAGGATACTCAATTGCCACCCCATGGGCTTAACTAGCACCCTTGCGTCTATTGCACTCAAGACAAGTCAACATCACATTATTTCTGACATGACCGAGATTGTTATTTTTTCTGTCTACGGTGAATTGGCGAGGATCCTTATCCGAATACTGCCAACGCATTATACAATTGCAACTCGCGCAGTGATTATTCTGTTGTTTCTTCAAAGTGATTATTAATTCAGCATCAATATCAAATTCTCGTTGTTTTTTTTTGTCCTGTTGTTTGTAACCGGAGAGTTTTTTATCAATAATATCATCTATTGTGGTGTCATTATCATCGCCAATGATTTCATCATCGAAGACAATTCTTCGAAGTTGATTTATTTTTCGTACTCTAGACACTGCGAGATAGACTAAATTCGACCATTCTATGCGATTATCTACCATCCAAAGAGTTGTATCCGATATAGTCAATCCCTGTGAAGAGTGTATTGTTGCTGCATAACCTAGCGTCCACGGGGATTTATTAGCACGCAATGCATCTTCAACAACATTGATATCAACCAGCACAATATCATTTAATACTAAATTCTGTTTTTCACTTTGTCCTGGAATATCAACTTCGATGTTCTGTTTTCGCGTATCCGATGGCCTATAACAAAGAGGCACTGGAAGTGTTGCAAATTTTTGTTTATGCAATTCAAATAACTTCATCTGAAGTGTATCCCTGACTATTTTTCTACTTGCAATGATTAAATCATTTGGTCTCCACGCTTCCCAAAACTCATTCATGGGAGTTTCCGAAATTATTTCACGGGTTATTTCACACTGGATTCTATCCGGTTGTAATCTAATTAGTTTCTTCAATTCTTTTAATTCATTATCAAGCGATCTATGATCAGTATCAATTTCTTCATAATAGTCTACAAAACCCTTTAGCCATTCATGGGGAGATGCACCGACAAATGGTGGTGGTTGCCCGTGATCACCGCACATGACGATTTTTGTATTCTTCAATAACAACCACTCAAGAAATATTTTTAAGACATCTTCGGACACTGTGTCTATTTCATCCCAAATGATAATTTCAGGAATAAATTTCTCTCCCATGCGCTCAGGAGTCCATTTATCTCCCTTCCATCGGAAAAAGCTGTGATAAGTGCAAGCATTTACCCCTCTCTGTATCATTTCTCTTGCAAGTCTATGAGTTGGTGTTAGTACAATCATGTTAGAAACGCTAGCGTTTCCACGACGGAATAACTCAATTGCCCGGGTTGTTTTTCCTGACCCACCACAGCCGTTTAAATAAACTGTTTTATACAGGCATATTGGATCAGAAATCGGTGGTGCATTAGAAAATTCTGAACACTGATTGCTTTCTAAGTAATTATTTTCAATGGTAACATCTGCTGATGGAATATAATCATGAATCATTTCTTTCTTAATTCTCCATGATCCCCATTTCTCGTTGCCAGTAGCCTTAAAATCAGCCATTTTGCTATTTATGTAAAATGAGTCAGTGGCAACTCTAACTGCGGTGGTAGGAAATCTATTGATCATTGAAAACAGATTGATAGAAGCATAACCGAGCATAGAAGCTCTCAAATGTGTGTACTGCGGATGGTATCCATCATTGTAGGTAACAATTGTACCCAATTTGGTTCCATCGGACATAAATGCGTCCTTACGATTGACATATAGGCCCTTATTCGTTAAATCCGCCATTACAAAATCGTATTCAGCGTTGTCTATAATCAATCGTGAAGAATATTTCGTATTATCATCTTTGCCACCTTGGGTAAATTTACCGATTATTCTTCGTCCAAGATTTTTTGCTTCATTGTTTCTGATTTCAAATAACTGTCTGGACCAATCCATGATTTGTTGTTCATTAAAATCAGGAAACAGTTTTCGCTCTTCGCTAATTATTTTTTCTAGATCAGGTTGTGGTAACCAGACTGATTTCTGTGCTCGATAGGATATAATTGCTTCACTGACAATTAATGATTTTAACATCTTACAATCAAGCATATACCGTAACAACACTATTGGCATCCAGTGTTTTTCAGACATGTGTTTACCAATCCAAAGATAACTACACGGATGAAGTCCTTCAGCCATTTCAAATGATACCACACAAGCGAATCCGGTTAAATCAAAATCAGGCAGTGGTCCATTAATAGCAACACGGGTCATTTCGTGTGTAGGGTGTCCAAATCGTTTGAAATATTTCTCGCATTCTCCATACCCAAGAAAACTTCCTGGATAACACGCAATCATATCAACTGAAATAACGGAATCAGCGGTGTATTTTGTGTTCCATAATCCGCCGTGGCTGTATTCAAGACAGGACAATTTGACATCTGATAAAAACTCACTTCGTGTTGGTTTCCACGCGTTTTTCTTTCTAGCAAAATGTGCTGCAATGGATGGTACTGTAAAACAGTTTGCTAATAATTGATCGTCTTCTTCTCCGTCCTCAGAAAACTCACTAGCTAGTTGTTTCATTTGATTCTGCAGTTCTTCAGTACGGTATAATTCTCCGTTGGGCCTTACAAACTGATCAAATCTGCATTCTTCGTCTGAATTACTATGAAATAGCCACGCTGACACAGGATCGTTTTTACTCAAATGGTAAATAGCATCAAATAATTTCTGCTCTGAAAAAAACTCTTCGGTTTGGGATAGATATTTTACGGTTCTATCCCGTGGGAATATTGTTACTGCAGATGACCACGCGTGTTCGTTATGATCAATAATTTCAATGGGGTTTCCTTTTTTTGATTGATATTTCGGTTCCTTTAATACTTCACCGGTGATTGTTCTTACCGATATTGGAAATCTTAATGATGTTTCTAATTTAATTATATCTTGAATTGTTGCTCCATGCTCTTTTACCGTGAACTCCCACTCGGTTATTTTTTTTCGTCTTAGATCAGTGAGTTTATTTCCCCGGGATGCATTTGTGAAGTGTTCTATTATTCGTTCTGCTACACAATTTAGCCCTGTCGAATATTTCATGGGTGATAGTTTTGAAATATCAGGTTTTTCATTGAGCGGATAGATCCCGTAAACAACTGCTGTGACAGGATAAGATCTTTCGTAATAGGGTTTATCAATTCCAGTCAAAATTCCCGGTTTGGAATCCTGATTCACGGTGACAGTTTTTTTGCCCTTGAGAATGGGTTCAAATTTATCCTTAATAATCCATTTGCCATTCTCACGGATAATATATTTGATTCGGAAAAAATGACTTTTTTCCCCAACACGTGAAATGATCACTGCTGCTTTTTCATCATTCATGGTAGCGTCAACAACACCATCAATTCGAAATGTTGACCAACAATAAGATGCTCCATCACGCTTGAATTCATTAAAACAGTCTCTGATGGGTTTATCAAGAATTTTATTCTTGGGTGTATTAGAAACTATATCAAGATTGAATTGAGCATCCTTCCATGATGATCTCATGTTTCCGTCTCTTGGACGTTTGTTACGTTTGTTTCCGTCTATTGGACGTTTTTTGGGTCTATCGAGATTAAATCTAGGATTGATTTTTAATAATCTCTTAAACTCTTTCATGTTTCCGTCTATTGGACGTTTTTGACGTTTTTTTGGTCTATCGAGATTAAATCTAGGATTGATTTTCAATAATCTCTTGAACTCTCTATCAGCATTGAATTTAGCATTTTTCGAAGTCAATCTCTTGCACTCCTTCATGCTATATATAAAACAAGCATTTAAATGAAAGATTTATGTATAATGAATCACTGCAAATGGCTCATGATGGGAAATGTAACCCCGTGTAACAAATCATGCAGAAAAAATGAATACTGTAGGTATCATATGCAAAGTTTCCGACGTGGAAGTCTTGGTCCGTTACCCTGTATTCGATGTGGGGTTGGGGTCAAGGGAAGATCACAATTATGTATTGATTGTGGTGGTAAGCGATATAGGGAATTGAAGCGTTATTATGATAAAAGAATAAAAAATGGACAATCCATCAGAAATTATGACCCTGAAAAAGTCTTTGACCCTGACAACATCAAGGATAAAATCATAAGAACCCCGCAAGACTACATCGAAAGATTTTCCAGTGATGTAATTATTGAACCAAACACTGAATTAGACAAACAATAGAATAGTATATATGAACCAAGAATTCAGACCACATCCAGTGATTACAAAATATGAAGCATCCAGTGATGGTACTGTCAGAAACCGTAGACTGAAAAAATCAGTTGGTTCTGTGAATAATCAAGGGTACTTGGTGTTTACTGTTGTCGGAGGAAAAGAAAAGAAAACTTATCTCAATCATCGTTTCGCATTTGAGTGTTTTTATGGATTGATCGAGGATGGTTTTGTTATTGATCACAAGGATTCTAATCGAAAGAATAATTCTGTATCAAATTTACGAGTTGTTACACAGAGTGAAAATAATTCATCTGGAAGGACTGGAAAATGCAAAACGGTTTGGAAGAGACCTGTGAAATCCTTGAATACAACAACTAACGAAGAGAAAATATTTTCATCTATGAATGAAGCCGGTAGGCACTTCGATATTTGTAGAGCCTCAGTACGAAGAGTTGCAGAGGGGGTAACCAAGACGGCTATTTCAAAAAAGACGGAGCAAAAAGTTCAATTTAGTTATGTCTAATGCGTCATAATTTCCAATTAGAGATATGTCATTCTTATAGAATAATGAATTCTGAAAACATGAATAGCATCATAGTTGAAATAGCAAAATTGAAAAATCAGGATATCAAACTATCAGATGGATTAAATCCTGACCAAATTGTGTCTGATTTTCAGGATATAGAATATGGGGTTAACAACAATAAATATATGCTACCCAAGAAATATGCACTCATCAAAAAAGTTCAGAATTCTATTAAAGACTCTCTTTCATTTTCCAGTGACATCAGTGTGTTCGTTCCGTTGTATACTATCGTAGAGGGAATACGAAAGGAATTAGGTAACGAATACGAATTGAAAAAAGAAGTCAACTCTAAAATTAGAAACCTACGAGCATTAATTCAAGAAAATGAACAATTTTGATTGCCCGACCATTGATTGCCCGACCATTGATTGCCCGACCATTAATCATTTTTTGATTGCCCGACTCTTATCATTCCGACCCTCATTTTTTTTAGCCGACCCTCAAGGGGGATGTCAAAAATCGATGGAGGATGTGTCAGATTGGTCAAAACTATAATGTTCAAAGTGTCAGTATTATTTATTTTATATACAATTATGACACTTTCAACATCATTGATTGAAGATGTCTCACGATGAAATAACACTTCCATGACCGTGTTAAAAATCATCCGACATGTCACTGATGTCAAAAAGGGAGTTGCACGATGGTGTTAGGTCGGGATTGAAAAAGTGTTTTACAATTGAAAAATGGTTTCTGATTTCAAATAATGGTCAATGAAGCATTAACAACCCGACTGGCTCGTGAGCGATTAGATGCAATTAAGAAATTTATACCAATTCGTGACTCTGTAAGAAATAAACTACAACAACGACAGAGTTTACAAACTGATTTTGCTCTGGGGTCTGAAGAATTGTTTAAACCAGTAACCACAGCAACGTACGGGGTAGAGCGTGCTATACTGGGAGATGATCCTGACGGTAAGAGAAAAGAAGAGGGTCTTATTTCTGTACTCGAAAAAATAGCAGCGAAAACTGAACAAACTGAACAAACTGATCCGAAAAAAACGACTGTTTCTCTGTTGAATAAATTTACTGATCATGCTAAAATAGTAATAAAAAACCAAGTTTATTGAAATCAAAGGATTATCAAGCCTTTGGTAATTTTGCTGCTCAAAGTTATAATTCAAAAAAAGATTTTTTAAAGGACGAGTATAAGAATGATAGAATATCAAGTAATGATTGGTTTGATAATTTGTATAAACTAAATAAAGGGATTGGTCGTTTGAATAAGGATGAGATAGGATACAAGGAATTTAAAAAGGGAATTAGTAATTATAAAAGAGAACAAATAGAAGAGCGGCAACGAGAAATAGAAGAACGGCAAGAACTAAAACGTCAAACACCAACACGGAGACAAACAAGAAGACAAAAAAAACAACAACTACCACCTGATGATGATGATGATTTAGAAGAACGACGTCAAACACCAACACGGAGACAAAAAAATCAACAACTACCACCTGATGATGATGATGATGATACTCTTGATTATTTACAAACCACGGATACAGACAAACTAGATGAAGCAGCTGGTTATAGCGGAAGTGGACTGCAAAATCCAAGGATTGGAAACACTTGTCCTGATAGTGTTATCAATGATATATCACGATTAGATGTTCTTGTAGGAGGATTCCGAGCTGGAAATAACTCTCCAGAAATAATTAATGAAGCAGCTGATATCTGTAGACGGTTATTTGCCGGCGGTATCATGGATATCAAAACCTATCGAGATTTCATTGACGAGTTAGCAAATGGGTATCATAGTGATTAAATAACAATTGAAAACACTATTGTTTTTATAATAATGATCATCCATTACAATCATGATAAACCAACCCTCGTCTATGTAGTTAATTCACGGTTTCCAGTTTATAGAGCATACTACGGAGATGGCCTCGGCAATACCATTTTAGGATTCTTTTCAAGAATGGCCCCAAAAGTGATGCCGTTAGCTAAACAATTATCAATGAAAGCCATTGATGTTATTCGTGATAAGGGTATCAGTACTGTTGGAAATCTTGCCGGGAAAGTGTTTTCAACTGCGAAGGATAAAATAACATCATTAGTGGGGCGAAAAAAGAAACCGTTACCGTCTACAGAAGAAATGCCTGCAAGTGTTAGTAAAATTATAAATAACGCAGTAGATGAAAAACTAGCGTCGATGGTAAATCAAGGGGACCAAAGCAATATTGCAAACATGATAGCAGGAAGTGGCCTTAAAAAACCACGACGAAAACGCTAGCGTTTTTCACGATGAAATGGAAAATCCGATTTAGACTCTGATAAATAGAATAAAATGTTCAAAAAATCATCTGATCCAGCATTTGATATAGACGCCCCAGTGCGTAAAGATGATTCTGTACGCGATTATCAATATTATTCTTATCACGCAGTACAACCAGATCTCCGATCGCGAATTGAACTTCAAGTTCATGATACCAGTAAATATTTTCTACCGTGTGAGGCATTTATTGAAGTAGAAGGAGAACTTGTAACAAATGTTGTAGCTGATACCCCATATGACAATAACTCAAATGTCCGAGTTGGTTTTGTTAATAACGGCATCATGGCGTTATTTGAAAGCGCTAGATATCTCATTGATGGAAAAGAAATTGAATCCATTGACCGTGAAGTTGATATGGCCACAACAATCATAGGGTTAGCGAGATATTCTGATGATTATACAAGATCAGCGGGTCCATCTATGATGTTTGCAAAGGATACCTCTGATACCGCTGATCACCTTCAATTCATTAAAGTGTTAACAGCACAGGGTACTGCAGAAGCCAATCAACAAGAAGCAGCTAATCCAGAACGTCGAATTAGACCCGGAGCTGCGTTTGATATTCTCGGAGGCGTTAATGGTAATCTCAATTTAGGATTTGCAACACGTGTAGCAACGTTGCATGGGCAGCGTCGACGATTTTCATGTGCATCACATATTTGGATTCTGTAGAAACGTCCGAAAAGTTATTTATGGAGCCAAACACACAATAGCACTCGTGAGAAAGGGTACTGATGATGATGCAATCTGGCGTAATGCTGGGGTTGCTGCCGGTAAAGTCATTTTAACAAAACTATCATTATGGATGCCAGTGTTAACTCCATCAATCACAGACGAACAGCGACTACTATCATTTATGGACCAAGGAGGAAAGTCGTTGTTAAGTTGGTTATCAGTGACCACGGATATTAAACAAGACAGTGTTGATGGTACATTCACATGGCACCTGGCATCAAAACAAGGGGTTTCAGCTCCACGTCATATATTTATTGCGTTACAGAATGCTGCGCGAGTTGGTAATCAAGAACGAAGTCATATGATATTTGATCAGTTAGGTGTTAGTGAAGTCTCGCTGAGAATAAACGGACAGCAGGAACCATCCGAGGATATACAACTTGATTACGGTCAGAATCATATTGCACGTGTCTATCATAACCTGTTGTCATTTATGGCACGTGATCAAAATGTGGATACCGGTTTGCAAATATCACAATTGGATTTTAAAAGCCTCTATCCGATTTATTACTTTTCATTGGAACATCTTGATTTGATGAGACAATCTGTCGTTGATATACACTTTAGAGCCCGTGTAACCCGTCCGACTGGTCCACCAGTTGCTGGGGTTGCTCCTATCCTTATCACGAATTATAGAGCAGTTGCTGTCATTCTCAGTGATAAATCAATGTTACTTGAAGGTGTTGGTGGAAGAATGAGAGTGGTAGATGCCCCAGTAGAAAACATGTAATTGAAAATCCGAAGGATATTTCCATTGAATCGTTTTACGATTTAGAATCAATCAATTATATATAATGTCATATAGTGTTATTAGTGTTACGTTAACTCCTGGTCAAATCAAAAAATTGCAATCAGAATCGGCTAAAAAATGTGGAACCACAATCACGTTGAAACCTAATCAAATGACGGGTGGTGAAAATAAATTATCGCTGACAACTCGTCAGGTGAAACATTTCAATGATGCTTTCAAGGATAAAAAGGGAGTTCAGATTACTCTCTCTGCGGCTGCTATTAAAAATATGATGAAAACAGGTGGTATATTTCCATTGTTAGCTGCAATACCAGCATTGATTGTAGCAGCAGCCCCAGCGGTGGCTAAAGCAGCAGCGTTAGGAGCCGTTGGTACTGCAGCAGGAATGGCACTTAAGAAGGCAGCTGGACAAGGATATAAAAAAAAGAGACGATCCGTTCAAGGATTGGGTCTAAGACTACCAGGAACCCCGTATTCGTGGTACAGCGGAAAAGGTCTAAGACTACCAGGAACCCCGTATTCATGGTACAGCGGGAGATCCATTCACGGATCAGGCCTGAGACTACCAGGAACGGTTTATTAATTCAGAAATCTTCAATGGTTCCCATGTCCAATTTTGATTTAATGGATGCTGCTAAAAAACTAGTGATTAAAAATTTCAGAGGAGTTTTTATGAAAGATCAATTACCACATCAACCAAACAAAACTGAAACAGGTATTATTAATCTCGATAACAGCACCGGACCTGGAACTCACTGGGTTGCATACGCTATTGATCCACGTGGGATTGTCTATTTTGATTCATATGGATTAGCCCCACCAAAAGAGTTTATGCGGTATATAAAAACCCTTCCAATGAAGACTTGGTATTCTACGCTACCAACACAACAAATCAATGACCCACCAATATGCGGCAGTGAAGTATTAAATGTCCTTGATGCTATTTCTAACTCCTTGGGTAACCCAAGGGGAAAACCACCTCATATTGTCGTTAATGACTACACTAGTAATCGCTTTTTAGAGAGAGAAAGAGTTTTACAATAACATGATTGATATTTGGGGAAGACCTCTGAAACCCAAACCCGATGACACTGCAACCCCTGATTCTATCAAGGATATAACAAAAAAAATTAAAGATGAAATCGCTGAGACGTTGAACTTAACAAGTGTTGACCCGAATGAAATAGTTGTATTTCAAGACAAACAGGGTAAATTGAAATCTAGTAATATTTCTCTGGATGATATTTTAGTTAAACAACAAAACGCAATCGAGAACACAGTTGCGTTATTTTCCGATCAGGGTAAATTGAAAACCAGTAATATCTCTCTGGATGATATTTTAGTTAAACAACAAAATGCAATCGAGAACACCGTTGCGTTATTTTCCGATCAGGGTAAACTCAAACCAGGTGTACTCGTTTCGACGATTACAGATCGATTAAAAACTCTCAACGACGAGTTAAACAATTCTGTGGTTGTACTAGCAACACTTGAATCTAGAATTGAAGAACACATAAAACAGTTTATATCATTTCGTAGAAATATCATTGATAAATTTATTGGAACCCCGTTAGATAAAATTGAACTAAAACTCCCTGATATTAAAAAATCCATCGATGAGACGAAAACTTTCATCGAAGACATCAAAGGGGATGCAACGAGGATGATAACAGTCATTGAAAAAACAAAAATTCCTCATGAGAAAACCAACAACTTAGTATACACGATCCAACACGGATCATTTGAGTGGACATCTACAAACAACACATTAGATATCACTGCAACCGTTAAGGGTATTTATCGATTAACACTAGTAACACCATCGTCTCAATTTGATATTTCATCGTCCAGTTCATCTGGGGTCAATAATACGATTTCAACGATCATCGACAAGAATACAACTGAAAAGTTCACAATCACATCTACTGATAAACATTTGGTTAGGGTCTCAACAACGTGGTATGTGGAATTCGTAGCGGATTTAAGTAAATCGTAATTGAAAACGCTAGCGTATTTAAAATAAAAATGATTTCATCATCGCAATATCGCTATGATCAGGTCAGAGAGTATCAAACTAGACTCAAAACCTTGTCTGAGGAGTATGAATTGAAAATTAAAAAATATCGCAGGAGAATTACCGCAATTGATGTTACTGTGTACGCTGTGAGTGGTGTAATCACCGGAGCTGGTATTATACTGTCTTCAGTGACAATGATGGCTCCGATAGCTGTTCCAATTTGCATTTCTGCGGCAACAACAATCGCTGGAATTATTTCAATAATCACAAAAAAAATATCCTCATGCAGCCAACGGAAACTACAAGACTACATAATTCAATTTCATGTTGTGTCCACTGCATACTCGCAATTATCCTCATTGATATCGTCATCGCTCGATGATACAATTATATCAGAGAGTGAGTTTTCAGCGATGGTAGATATATATGATTCTGCGATGTCAAAATTAGAAATACATCATGAATATAATAACAATGACAACACAGATGGAATTACTTCAACAAATAGTGGAGAACACAAACCCAGTACAAACAAGCATGATCTCAATAACCTCAACGAATCCAGAATTCAGTGTGAATTTCCCCTCTCCGGTCCCAGTGAAGGAAATCGCGCTAGCAAAATTACGAGTATACCACAGTTGGCCAAATATTAGGTCAAAATCATTTGGTGGTCAACAACCCAATAATTCACTGGTATTTGCAAATAAGAATAAACCCGACGGTACCCCAGACTGGAATGTTGTTTCCATACCAACCGGATCATATCAAATTGAACAAATCAATGATGAATTCGCGCGTAGAATAAAATCGATTACTGGAGTAGAGTCAAAAATAGCTATAACAGTTCATGTGCCGACACTATCATCTGCCATTGAAATAAGCACAGAAGGATACGTCGTAGATATCTATCAAAGTTCTATTAGAACCGTACTAGGATGGCCTGAATTACCACCCGGTGGAAAAACCGTTAAATTACCAGAACCACAAAAAACTGATTATATCACCGACAGGACAAAATCTGATAATCCAGTAAAAAGTTATAAAGAATACAAGGAATTGATAGTTTTCACTGTAGTGAAAAAGTACAACAACCCAATATATCACGCAACTCGACAAGATATCATCGATGAAAATTTCACAGCAATGAATAATGATTTTTCGCTGCTGTTAATATCTCTTAAATCTGGCTCTCTCACCCGAGATGAATTTATCAGCGTCGTAGAAACATGCAACAAAATCATCAATGACATGGAAACATTTCATTTGCAAATCATTCAAGTGGTATTAGGTGACAGTAATCCTATAACGAGAACAGAATTTGCAACGAAGTATAATATACGCGTAGAAGATATTCATGCGTTCAAACTACCAGGGTATAATATCTTAGAACTACAAAAATCTCTCAGTGATGCCATCGATGATGGTTTTAAAATAATTCATGATGCATGGAAAAAAACAATAAAAATCCTCAAACACAATAATGACCCAGACGGTGGTGGCAGGCATATTGCTCCGTTCAATGTGAATATTTCAACGGTGATTGCGCTCAATTTAGTATGTGATGTGATCGAAGGAAGCTATCAAATAAATTTAGAACCATCAAATCAAGCTCAGCAAGGATATATTTTGTATTCATTTGCACCAACAGCCCCTCCAGGGTTTTTAATAATTGAGTCCCCGGTGAATCCAGTCTATATGCGATGTCATAATAATTCATTAACCAGAATTAATTTCAAACTCACTGACCAGTCTAATAATCTGATTGATTTACAAGAGGAGGTTTTACAAATTAGTCTATTTGTGAAATCGTAGTGATTTTCGTCGTAGTGATTTACATGACCCTCGAACACGATATCGTATCGGACTGGATCAAATATTCGGTTAACCCATAGCAGCAGAGAGGGTAATGACAACGATGTTGTAGTCCCTTTTTCCCAAAAAATGTAATAGTTGAAAAGTTTTTGATTTCATTAATTTCATTGATTTTTTCATAATTTTTTTTTGGACCTAATCCATGATTCACACACATATTTGGGACCTGATGTCATTGACTTTTGGGCCTGATGTCATTGGTTTCATTGATTTTAAGCGTGATTTCAGTGAATACTTGTCTAAAAATGTTGTCCGGCTCACCCTCTCTGCTGCTTCAACATGTGAGACAGATACAATCTGTAGAAAGTTCTATGGAAAAACCAACATTTCTGCATTCTAAGACAGCAAAATATATGCACCCGCACGGTAATATGTCACCGGCAAATCGTACTAAATGCAAACACGAACAAACATAGCATGTACTACCATCATAGAATCATGGATAAGAATGAACAAGAGAAGAAGAAGAAGAAAAGCAAAGACGTGGGCAAAATCAGAGGCATACAAGCATTAGACACCCGAAAGTGAGCACAAAGGACATCCTGCAACTAATCCAGTGCCAGTGTACAACACCAAGTAGCGTACCACATTCGAAATGCCCTCTGTGCACACAAACCGATGATCCATCTGACAGAAACAAGAAACAAACTTATTTAAGAAATTAAACTTGCAGAAAAGCAACAAATCTCAGAAGCTGATTGTGATTTCGCATTCATATAAAGGTCTCTGAATGTGTTTCCAAATCCACTATACTTAAACCGAACAAGTTACAACTTACAGTAAGAACGACTACGGCATCAAGAAATAACAGCTGAAACTACTGCCCGGGTCAGGTTCTTGCCAGCGACAACGTGGAAGAAATTAGTAATGAGGTCGGATAGATCAGCCTGACTGTTCTCACTCGTCACATGAGGGAACCAGGAGCATTGCATTTACTGATGTATGTACGTTTTGGCGACACCCAAAATTTGAACAATAGTAAGGATAAGATCTTAGGAGATTCTTCGTGAATTTAATACAGCTTTGCAGATACAGCCATTTCATCAAATAAACATATTTGTATAGGATTTTTCTACATCAGTCATTGCTGAGGGAGGGCGCACAAGCGTTTTGAAGCCCGATTCTCGGTTGCCGACATCTTCGAATACGGCTATTTGAGACAATAAAACTAGATTGTTTGGCTTGCTTCGACTGACATCGTCTACATCTGCAATGGCATTGGTTATGATGCGATTAAAATGCAGGTATCAGCGCAGGACATGTCTCCGTATTTTCGTCCTTGAGATTACTAAGAAATTGAATGACCTCTGATACAGGCAAAAAAAAAAAAACTATCACGCCAATGATAAAGTTACATTATTACAAAAATGGCATCCTGGGAAGGAAATTGAATTCTGGATAAAATAGTCATTAAGGCTGCGATTATAGGACCTCATAAACATTGCGAGGATTTCTGAAGGTCAAAAACCGCTCTGTGACATTCTATTAAGGCTCGTACGAACATGCAGATCACAAATTATACGTCTTGCATCAAATTACGCAGGGTGTTATCGCGTCCCTGACGTTTGTTTTGTACTGTTGACGTCCGTATGCAAATTACTAACCTATATTTACACCATAGTTTTGCGCATCCCGGACAACAGATTCATCGAGTTCAATTGCTGTTTTCGTGTACAATTTCTAAATATTGAGGTTTTTTCCACAGATAAGCAATACTATTTTCAGAACCAAACACGCAAAAGCGTTTAACCCGTACAGGTACCAACAATGACTAAATTTGAAATAACAGTGGCGTCGCTACTATCAAAGCTGTGTTGACAGCATACGCATTGTGATACAATAATCCCTCCACATCTCACAATATCAATCTGTTTTCTGTTATGAGTTCAGCGCAGCAACGTTTTCCTTTATCAGCCTCAGTTCAGACTTGAAAACATATTAATAGTCAGGGACAATTTACTTGGCAATTTTATCCCATGATGATGAGCAAATGACCATGTTGTTGTATTCGTCTTGGACAGTCGATATGCTGTTTAAAATTTGCGAGGTCTTGATGCAAACCACGTGTCCAAATCAATGAAATCCAAGACTCTGATGTCTGCGTCTATCAAATACACTGCTGTCAATGCTTATGCTACAACAATACGTGGATAAACAGGTCGCAGAAGTATTCTCATCACGAAGCGTGATAACTGTGTTGGCTATATTTGAGGAAATATTAATAAGCGAAGGAGACGAAACTATACTGATCTTAAAAATGAACACGTGTAACTGGCGAATCGGAGCACAAGTACGTGACTGAGCATTTGAAACTCATTTACAGGATGTGAAAACCTAAATCATGTTTTCACGCGTTCGGCTGTACTAAGTAGTATGATAACAGAGGATTGTGCTATTATTACTGATCTCCTTGGAAGCGTTCTACACTACGTGATTTCCTTCTTTGAAGATCAGCTGTAAGTAAGGATATCGTCTGGGCACGTGCTCGTGATACGTATGATAGGAAGGGTGTAGAATATAAATATGATAGCATCTATCCTACACCCTTCTTTGTTCGAATACGGCATGCTAGTCACTGAACTACCGTGATTTCATCATCTTTTTGTTAAATGGTACCAGCACGGTTAGGCATTATATACCTAACATTACATGCCTACTACTTTTGCTACGCGTTTGGTCACTCATTTTGTAAAATTTTTAATACCATTCAACGTACAATTCTCAGACATATACATCAATATATGCTTGCACAAAACATGGCCTCTGTAGCTGATAAAAACCACAATCATTTAAAAATACACAATCATATGACCTTGCGTGTGCTTTCCTCATGACTATGTTAAAAACTAGATTTTATCAATTACCTATTTAATCTCCGGCGAGAAAGCTTCAAAGTATATTTAATTACCTATTTAACGTTGCCCTATAATAATTTCTTCACCGCCAGTTCTAAAATTGTACCAATCACATTGATTTTTTTCAGACGTATATCGACAGTTTGTTAACACGTATATAAATATACACACTCTCAATTACGCGCACGCACATACACACCTATGAGCAATCACATAACATAACATCATCCGCCATTGCGGTCATGGTAACAAAACATTTCACTTTCCAGTAAGAATAAGCATATGAACAAAATTTGATTTGATGAAGTTAGAATATAGAGTAATAACGATTATTTATCACAACAAATAGAAATTTCTCCAATTTTCAAGAAAAATGTTTGGTTGCGAGAGATCGAAACTGCTCAATTTACGAAAGTACGGTTAAATGCTATTAAAACTATAATAATTCAAGCATCGATCATTTGAGTATTCAACACATTTGTTCAGTCCCATGTATACTGATTTCATGTCTGTCACCGTAACAAAATTCGAACAAAAGAATTTGAGACCAAGGCATTGAAAGTATTTCAAGTTCGTACATAAACATATTATTGTATGACTCGACAAGGTTTTCTAAGTACAGGTTTCTGCTGAGTTGAAAGCCGTCTATTAACTTGAATGGAATCAATTTTATTGTAAAAAGGGGACATAGTTTGCATTGAAAATATGAACGGAAAATCTTAATTGCAAACTATTCTATACCAACGTAATTGAACTGGTCAGAGTACACGTGCAGGTTAAATGTGAAAAGCAGTAAAGCGTTATGGTGTATGATACAAGGTCTATTCAATATTTTTGGAATTGATAAGTATTTTCACTTGTGCTGAAATATCGTGTGCAAGCAGTGCCGTGTTTACCCATGTTTACCTTAACCAAAGGCAGTATATAACAAAGGATCAAAATACTTGAATCTGCCAGCAGCAGAGAGGGTGAACCCTACAACTTTTCAAGCGTCAATTTAACAAACTGAGGCTTCCTGAAATTGTTGATATAAGCCTCAATTTAGTAAAGTGAGGCTTCCTTGAAAATTTTATAATTTTATTTTTAATAATTTAAGCAAAAAAATAAAAAAAAATTAAAATAAATTTATGAAAAAAAAGACGCCATTGTCGTTGGCGTTCACCCTCGTTGCTGCGTTACGTTAACTAAATATCTGATCAAGTCCGACACGATATCTTGTCCGAGAGTCTGATAAATTTATCGTTATAAATCCATGTGGGATTGTCTGAGCGCGGCTAAAGAAATTTCTAAATTGATTATGATCCATATCACCACCGCACCACGTTTGCCAAATATTTCTTAGCGTGTGAGTATCAACACCGTTAAACACGCATAACAAATTGCAGTTATCTCTGATCACTTTAGGAATTTGTGTGTAACGTTAAGTGACATATATCACATCAGTGTTTTTATGTCTGCCTCTGGAAAATATCCTAGCAGGATTCTTTTGATTGTCTAACATGATATCATCATATACGACTAAATTGTTAATACCTCCGTCGATGGAGTCAATGCTAGGTGCCTCTTCGATATCGGTTATAAACTCAATGATATCATCGCCGTTAATTTCTAGCGCGGCTTCGTTAAAATCCTTTAACACTTCATAACATCGCTGATCATCTACACTCGGAGCAATCATATACAACTTATCCCACTTCATCCATCTCGTTATCAAATTAAGTAGCAATTGTGTTTTACCACTTCCAGATGGTCCGATGATAATCGCGCGAATAGAATTTGGTAACATTGCATGGTGTTTAATAGGTTCCCGTCGTCTCGTAGCTGAATAATCAATTACATTCGTGCCGTTATATATAAATTATGGATCTATATTGTGTGAAATGTAGGACGCGTACTGGCACAAATGACTTGACGACGATTACAACGAAAAATAATCGATCAGCGCTTTCTGGTAAATGCGTACAGTGTAGTACAAAGAAATTTAGATTTACTTCCCAGGAACCTTTAAAAAAAAACGAGGAGGTGATATTGCAGCCAAGTTAGCAAAACTCCCAGGAACACCATGGGCAAAGTATCCAGGAGAAAAGCACCTTCCAGGATATAGCTACTGTGGACCAGGAACACGATTAGATATCAGACTTGATGATCAAAACCAACCTTAACCCGGTGAATATCCAATAAACGCTATTGATAAGGCGTGTCATGTTCATGATGTCGCATATAAAAGCAGCAATCTTCAACATAGACATCTCGCGGATGTGAAATTAATTCATGCGTTAAATGCTATTCTTGACTCCGTCAAGGATATATCTTTCAAAGAAAAATTGGCTTCGTGGTTGATAAAATCCGCTATGAAGGGTAAATTGATGTTAGGTGCTGGTAATTAAAAATATGGAATCTATTTATTATTCTCCGAGAGGATACTGGAGAGGCAAGGCGGCAATCAATAAACTCGCCAGCGCTGCAAAAGTAAAAAATACTACTGCGGCTAATTGGTTATCCAAACAGGCGATATGGCAAATTTATCTACCAGCTCCTAAACGAATTAATTACTCGCATTTTGATATTACAACACCTAATGAAGTTCATCAAGCTGATATACTATTTCTGCCGCATGACAACGGTTACAAATACGCGTTAACCGTAGTTGATATTGCTAGTCGATACAAACAAGCAGAACCACTGAAGACAAAATCATCTACTGAAGTAGCTTCTGCATTTGAAAGGATTTATCGACGAGGTCCACTACGCTGGCCAAATCTGTTACAAGTTGATCCTGGCAAGGAATTTCAAGGCGCTGTTTTAACAACGATGAAACATCATAATACCACGTTACGACGAGGACATACTGCGCTACATCGCGATCAGGCAATTGTTGAACGATTTAATCGGACACTTGCTGAGCGGTTATTTGGATATCAATACGCGAAAGAATTCATCCAGGATAAACGATCCCGTGAATGGGTCAAGAGATTACCAGGTGTAGTTACCGCAATCAATAATAAGATTACTAGAACAATCAACATGAAACCTAATAACGCTATTAAAAAAAAGTATATACCCGTACAACCACAAAAAGATGTTTCTAGAAACGCTAGCGTTTCCGAACCAATTCTTGGTAGTAATGTCACTGTAAGGTATTTATACGAACCAGGAGAGCTTGAAGGTGGTAAAAGAAGAGCTACCGATCCTATTTGGAGTGTTACTGCACACAAGATATCTACTATAACACGATCAACTGGTGGAAACGCTAGCGTTTCTAGATCTCCAATCTATAAACTAGATTCAACTGCTCCTCAGCGAGGATTTACACGCGAACAATTACAAGTAATTCCTGACGATACTCAATTACCACCGCGGGGTCTTAACTAGCACCCCGGCGTCTGTTGCACTCAAGACAAGTCAGCATCACATTGTCGTTGGTATGACCAATGCTGCTATCCTTTCTGTCTACGGTAAATTGGCGGGGGTCTTTATCCGACCAACTCCAACGCATTATACAATTACAACTCGCGCAGTGATTATTCTGTTGTTGCTTTAGTGAAATTATCAATTCAGCATCAATGTTAAATTTTCTATTATTTTTTTTATCCTGTTGTTTATAACCAGAGAGTTTTTTTCTGATTATGTCCTCGATATCATCGGCGCTGATTGTAGTGACATTATCATCACCACCAATGATTTCATCATCGAAGACAATTCTTCGAAGCTGATTTATTCTTCGTACTCTGGATACTGCGAGATAAACTAAATTTGACCACTCGATGCGATTATCTACCATCCAAACAATTGTATCTGTGATAGTTAATCCTTGTGAAGAGTGTATTGTCGCTGCATAACCTAACGTCCACGGGGATTTATCAGCAGATCTCTTGAGTTCCCCAATGCATCTTCGACGACGCTGATATCAACCAGTACAATATCATTTAACACTAAATTCTTCTTTTGTTGTTGTCCAGGAATATCAACTTCTATATTTTGTCGCCGTGTATCCGAAGGCCGATAACAAAGAGGCACTGGAAGTGTTGCAAATTTGCATTTATGTAATTCAAATAACTTCATCTGAAGTGCGTCTCTGACTATTTTTCTACTCGCGATTATTAAATCATCTGGCTTCCATGTTTCCCAAAAATCATTCATGGAAGTTTCTGAAATTATTTCACGCGCTATTTCACATTGGATTCTATCCGGTTGTAATCTAATTAGCGCTTTGAACTCTCGTAATTGTTCATCAAGTGATCTATAATCAGTGGTAATTTCTTCATAATAATCTACAAAACCCTTTAGCCATTCGTGTGGAGATCCACCGACAAATGGTGGTGGTTGGCCGTGATCCCCGCACATGACGACTTTTGTGTTTTTGTTTAACAGCCATTCGAGAAATGTCTGTAATACACTCAATGATACAGTACATATTTCATCCCAGATTATGATTTCAGGAATGAATTTATCGCCCATTCGATCAGGATTCCATGTATCGCCTTTCCATCGAAAGAAGCTGTGATAAGTACAGGCTTTTACTCCCCGCGCTATCATCTCTCTGGCGAGTCTGTGAGTTGGTGTTAACACAATCATGGTTGACCGACGAAATAATTCGATTGCACGAGTTGTCTTTCCTGACCCACCACAACCGTTTAAATAAACTGTCTTATATCTACATACGGGATCAGATACCGGTGGTGCATTAGAAAATTCTGATTGAATTTCAATACGGTTACAACAAAGATATTTATCGACGTTGGCAACGTCTGCGGATTCACAATACTCGTGTAGTTTTTCCTTTTTAAATCGCCAACGTCCCCACGCTTCCTCGGGATCTGTGAATGCCGCTACAGCTGATTTGTATTTGTTGTGTATATACATCGAATCTGTAGCTACTCTAACCGCGGTATCTGGAAATCTATTTATCATCGAAAATAGATTAATAATAGAATAACCGAGCATAGAACTTCTCAAATGTGTATACTGGGGGCTATATCCATCACAGTAGGTAACAACCGTACCTGATTTCTCACCATTGGAAAGAAAAACATCCCTACGGGATACAAGTTTTCCCTGTTTCGTTAAATCCGCCACAATAAAATCGTATTCTGCGTTGTCTATGATCAACCTCGAAGAGAATTTTGCATTGTCGTATCTTCCACCTTGGGTAAATTTACCGATTATTTTTCGTCCGAAATCTTTGGCTTCTTTGTTTTTAATTTCAAATAACTGCATAGACAATTTCATGATTTCTTCTTCACTAAAATTCGAAGAAGTTCCATCTGGAAATTGTTTTCGCTGTTCGCGTATTATACGATCTAAATCGGGTTGTGGTAACCAAACATCCTTCTGAGCTCGATAACATATGATAGCTTCACCGACAACCAACGACGTTAACGCACCACTATCTAGCATATACCGCAATAACACAATTGGCATCCACGCCTTTTCAGATAGGTGTCTACCAAGCCAAACATAATTACACGGATGTAACCCTGCAGCGAATTTGAATGATATCACAATAGCGAATCCGGTTAAATCAAAATCAGGCAAACGACCATTAATCGCAACACGAGTCATTTCATGCGTGGGGTGTCCAAATCGTTTAAAATACTCAGAGCATTCTCCATACCCGAGAAAACTTCCAGGATAACACGCGGATATATCAATTGAAATCATGCCATCACGTGAGTATTTTGTATTCCACAGTCCTCCATGACTAAATTCGACGCAACTCAATTTAACATCCTCAAGAAAATCACTTCGTGTTGGACGCCATGAGTTTTTTTCTCTTGCAAAGTGAGCTACCACTGATGGAATAGTAAAACTATCCATGAGTAGTTTTTCATGCAATTTCACCGGTGAAAAATCATTAGCGATTTTTCTCATTATGTTATCTAACTCTTCAACGCGATATAATTCACCATTTGGTCTTACAAATTGATCAAATCCTGATTCGGAACCATCACTGCTAAGTAGCCACACTGACACGGGATCATCTTTACACAACGCAACAATAGCATCGAATAATTTCTCTTCATAGAAAACATCCCCGGAAAATTCCGTGGGGATATATCTCACGGATCTATCTCGTGGAAATATTGTTACTGCAGGTGTCCACGCGTGTTCGTTATGATCAATAATTTCAATTGGCGCTCCATTTTTGTTATATTTCGGTTCGTGTAATACTTCTCCGGTTATCGTCATAACGGTTATTGGGAATCTTAATGATGCTTCTAATTTAGCTATATCGGAAATCTTTGCACCGTGCTGTTTCACTGTCAGTTCCCATTCGGTTATTTTCCTACGTCGCAGATCAGTTAGTTTATTTCCTCGGGATGCATTTGTGAAGTGTTCCATTACACGTGTTGCTACACAATTGAGCCTTGACGATAGTTTCATAGGAGCTAGTTTTGCAATACTTGGCTTATCATTTAACGGATATAACCCATAAACAACTGCTGTTACAGGGTAAGATTTCACGTAGTATGGTTTGTCAATTCTAGTTAGAATTCTTGGTTTGGAATCTCTACTTACAATGACAGTTTTTTTTATCATTGAGGATTGGTTCAAATTTATCTCTGATAATCCGTTCGCCTTTGACTTCGATCATGAATTTTATTCTAAAAAAATACCTCTTTGTGCCAAGGTGTGAGATTATCTCAGCTGCTCTTGTATCATTCATGGTAGTATCTATTACAGTTACATTGACATCTTCATCGATAATTCGAAATGTCAACCAACAATGTGCTGTACCGTCATGGTAGAATTCATTAAAACACTCTCTGATTTTACCCAGTATAGTTCTTTCATCGATTAGATGTTTTTGTATATCAGAGATTCTATCTAGATTGAAATTAGCATTTTCCCAAGGCGAAATTTTCGATAATCTCTGAAACTCCTTCATATCTAGATTGAAACTAGCATTTTCCCAAGGCGAAATTTTCGATAATCTCTTGAACTCCTTCATGCTATTGTCGTTTAGCCGTTTTGGTTTAACAGAGACTCTATCGAGATTAATTTTCGATAATCTCTTGAACTCTTTCATGCTATTGTCGTTAAGCCGTTTTTTTTGGTTTAACAGAAACTCTATCGAGATTAAATCGAGGATTAATTTTCGATAATCTCTTGAACTCCTTCATGCTATCATTTTTCAAAGGCGTAATTTTCGATAATCTCTTGAATTTCTTCATATTATAATTAAAACAAGTATTTAAATAAAAAGTTTTTTATATAATGAATCATTGCAAATGGCTTATGATTGGATCAACAACTCCGTGTAACAAATCATGCAGAAATGAATTCTGTGGGTATCATATGCAAAGCGTAAGAAACGGTTCAAAAGGTCCTCTCCCATGCATCCATTGCCGGGTGGGTGTTAGAGGCAATTCACAATCATGTACCAATTGCGGGGGTAGGCGTTATAGAGAGTTGAAGCGTTATTATGACAAGCGAAGAATAAAAAATCCTGACTCTGTCAATGACGTTGCCAACGGCAAAATCATAAAAACCGCCCAAGACTACATAGAAAGATTTCCAAATGTTATATCTCAACCAAGTAATGAATTAGACAAATAGAAGTATTATATATATAAATGAGCCAAGAATTTCAAAGACATCCTGTTATTGAAAACTATGAAGCTTCTCGTGATGGTGTTGTTAGACACTGTAGACTAAAGAAGCCAATTGGTGTTTTGAATAATCAAGGGTATTTGATGTTTAAATTTGGAGAAAAAATATATCTCAATCATCGTTTCATATATGAAGTATTTAACGGATTGATCAAGAATGGTTTTGTTATTGATCATATTGATCGCATTAAGTCTAATAATTCTTTATCGAATCTACAAGCTATTTCACAACGTGAAAACACAAAACGAGGTGGGGCTGGAAAACACTCGAAAAATGCTAGACCCGTAAGATCGTTTAATGCTGAAAATAACACGGAAATAGTTTTTCAATCTTTGTATTCAGCTGGTAAGTATTTCGATATTTGTATATCATCAGTACGATTTGTTGCAGAGGGAATAACCAAGACCGCCTTTTCAAAACGCTTCAATAATAGTATTCAGTTTATTTATGTATAATACGTAAACTTGCATTGGAAATTGCTTTGCAATTTCAGGGATTTCCCCATTCACAAGGGGGATAACTCCGTTAGGTAACGCGCGTGTGACAAATCACCAATGACAGAGTTATCGTTGAAACACTGTTGTTGTTTTGGTGGTTTTTGATTGGTTGGTTTCGCTATTATGAATCTCAATAACATATAATCGATTTCGTCTTTTTTCAAGCATTAACAGAACTGTTTTATAACCACGTCGTATTTAATTCTTTTTTTTTAGTGTCTGCGCCAAGTATCATGTGTTATTTCAACGTTGTCAGTGATCGCTTTTAAACATAACAAACAATTACAAGCAGACATCGTTCTATCTAACTTCGTTGTAATACGTAGTTATATACAACCTGGTCTGTGTTATATTTGGGCTTTAGCCGAAATTCAAGTGCAAACTCAAACCACACAGTCATGCGTGATTTGATTGTTATTATTGACATTCAAACCAAGTTGGATTTTGTGATTTGGTTTTTGCACTTGAATGTAGAATAGCCCGCGTCATCCATTGTCATTGAATCAATTCATACCATTATCATTCATTGAATCAATTCATTCATTGTATTATACCATAATAACATCTATTGTTGTGTGCCGTCGTCATTCATTGTCATTGAATCAATTCATTGTAAATACCATTATCACATTCATTGAATCAATTCATTGTATTATACCATATCACCTATAATCCTTTGTTGTGTGCGTCCACGCATCAAACGTATCCTCTTGTAGGTCAAACCCGATATCCGAGTTAGACCTACTCGTAGGAGAATACGTTTAACCGTTGAGCGCCGCTTGATGTATAAACACCAAGGGGGTTCAAACGGTGATGTGTAATTGTGCCGTCATATGTAAATACAACCGCCAACCACACTAGATCAGGGGCTGAGTACTGTCGTCATCCATTGTATATAATCATAATCGTTATAATCGCACTAAGCTTCTGGATATGCTAAGATGACCAACACCTTAGCGTGTCCAGAATTCATTTTGTGAATTTCACTCTTTGAGTTTTCATTGCAATTAAATAAATATACTTTTCATATATATGAATCTTGAAAATCTCAAATGTGTTATTGTTGAAATCAACAAGGTTAAAAATCAAAATATTGAGTTATGTTCAGGGTTAGATTGTGATCAAATTATGACCGATTTCGACGATATACAATTTGCAGAGCAGAATGGAAAATACGTACTCGCTAAGAAATATTTTTTAATTAAGCGCTTACAAAAACTTATCCGTGAGAGTTTAGTTTTCCATGAAGACATTAAAATGTTTGTACCATTATGTAACATCATTGAACATATTCGGAAGCAATTAAGTTCAGAGTATGAAAGCAGAAAACTTATTAATTGTAAGGTGAGACAGTTAAAAACGTTAATGGAGCAGCAAGCTGAGCCCGTCACGTAGAGAGCCTCCTTTGTTGTATAACCGGTACAGGTGAAAAATCTACAATGACATGTATAATCACTACCTGTGCACAACGAGGAAGTAAAATTGTGTGTGTCAACAACGAAGTATAAATCTTGTTTTTTTTTACTCAGTGAATTGTCGATGGAAATTCAAAGAGTGAAATTGCAAAGCAATTCAACATCACTGATACTATTTCAATAATGGTAGGAATATCACTGACCACACGTAACACCAAACAACGACTGAGTGATATTAATAAACTATTACCTATTCGTGATCGAATACGCGAAAAACTTCAGCAGCGGCAATTAACTCAGACTGATTTTACAGAGGGTTCTGAACAACTCTTTAAACCGATTGTTACTGCAACTACAGATGTGAAAAAAGCTACTGAACGAGCTATATACGGAGATGTCCCTGAACAGGGAAAACGAGTAGAGAGTCCTCTTCTTCCTGTGTTAGAAAAAATAGCAAAACGATCTAAACAAACAAAAAAATCATTACAAACACTTCCTGGTGATATAATAACTGCTGTAAGACAACGAGAACTTCAGGAAGAAGAAGAACGATTAGGTGATATTGATATCCCCCCACCACCTGAACCACTTGAAGAATTTCAAGAAGAATTTCAAGAAGAAGAAACGGGAGCTGTTTCAAAAGGGGACTATACTCCTGAAAATATATTTACAGTTGATGCGTTAAATACAATCAGAGGAATCCAAACAGACTCTGAATTAGTTAAATTTACGAAAGAAAATTCAAAAAAAAAGAAAAGAGATGGTTATTTAAAAGACGAACCGTCTAAAAAATTTATAGACTATATAGACGTTTGGGCAAATAAGGTGTTTTTAGCAAACCGGGGAAAACCTAAAATCACAAAAGAAATAAGTAAAGATTTTAATCAATTTCTAGCTATGGTAAAAGATGTCACACAACCACCACCAGTATACACAGGTGACCCAATCCCTGATGAAATACAAATAATGGCAGAGGCTGATTCTGAGAAGGGTGCAACTGGTATAACTAAAAAAAAGGGTAGCGGTTTAGTTGGAAACTCTAGAGTAACATGTCCTGGCAATATTCTTGGTGATATAGCACGATTAGAAATACTTGTAGGGGGAAAACGGGCTGGAAATAACTCACCAGAAGTAATCAATGAAGCTGCTGATATCTGTAGGAGGTTATTTCAAGGTGGTATCATGGATATTGCAACATATCGAGATTTTATTGAAGAGTTAGTGGACGGTTACCATAGTGACTGAAATGGAAAATTCGTAGAATTTTCACCTTTGGATTTTTCGTCACCGATGATAAATCATCACGATTAGATAAATAGCAATTGAATAGAGAATGATCATACACTACAACCATGATAAACCAACTAACGTCTACGTGGTAAACTCACGATTGCCAAAATACCGAGCATACTATGGAGATGGTCTCGGTAACACTATAATGGGATTATTTTCAAGAATGGCTCCAAAAGTAGCGCCGCTAGCAAAACAACTATCAATGAAAGCTATTGATGTTATCAAGGATAAGGGTATTAATTTCGTTGGTGATCTTGCCACGAAGGCGTTTTCAGCCGCGAAGGATAAACTAACAGCGCTAGTTAGACGCGGAAAATCTTCCAGATTTTCAAAACCACAAATGACTTCACTGCCATCTACTGCGGTTATGCCTGCAAGTGTTAGTAAAATAATAAATAACGCAGTAGATGAAAAACTACAGTCAATGATTTCATCATCTATGGTAAAACCATTATTGATGACCGCCCAGGATAATAACACAGCAAATATGATGGCGGGAAGTGGTCTTGGAAATTCAAGGACTTTCTACAAAAGTCAAAGACGTCGGTGAAAATCATTGGAAATCGTAAACGAAAAATTCCTTGAATTTTCACGATTTCGCCTCCAATTTAGACCAGCGGATATATAATAAAAAATGTTCAAACATAACCCTGATATTGCATTTGACATGGACGCCCCAGTACTCAAGGATAATTCTGTACGCGATTATCAATTTTTTGCCTATCACGCAGCAACACCTGATCTTCGGGGGAGAATCGAACTTCAAGTTCATGATACCAGTAAATACTTTTTACCCGCTGAAGCATTTATTGAAGTCGAAGGTGAACTCGTAACAAATGTTGCAGCTAATACACCATATGCTGATAACCAAACTATCCGAGTTGGTTTTGTTAACAATGGCATCATGGCGTTATTTGAAAGTGCTAGATATCTCATTGATGGAAGAGAAATCGAATCTATTGAACGCGAGGATGATATTGCAACGGGGATAATCGGGTTAGCGAGATATTCTGATGACTATACTAGATCAGCAGGTCCGTCTATGATGTTCTCGAAGGATATTACTGATAACGCTGACCACCTTCAGTATATTAAAGTGTTAACAGCACAATATACTGCAGAAGCAAATCAACAACAAGCGGCTAATCCAGAACGTCGAGAGAGACCTGGAGCTGCGTTTGACATTCTCGGAGGCGTTAATCGCAATTACAACCTAGGATTTGCAACACGAGTAGCAACGTTACAAGGACAGCATCGACGGTTTTCATGTGCGATTCAATTGCATCACATATTTGGATTTTGTAGAAACGTCAGAAAAGTTATCTATGGAGCAAAGCATACGGTAGCACTAGTGAGAAAAGGTAATGATGATAATGCAATCTGGCGCACTGGCGGCGCTCCCGGTAAAGTCGTTTTATCAAAACTAACACTGTGGATGCCGGTGTTGACTCCGTCGTTGTCAACAGAACCACGATTGTTATCATTTATGGATCAAGGAGGAAAGATATTGTTGAGCTGGTTGACAACGTCCACAGATACCATGGATTCTGATATTGATGGTACAATTACATGGCACTTGGCAGCACGACAGGGTATTTCAGCTCCACGGCATATTTTTATTGCGCTACAGAATAGAGCACGATTAGATAATCAAGAACGTTCCCATATGATATTTGATCAAATTGGGTGTAATGAAGTCTCGTTGAAAATAAACGGACAGCAAGAACCATCAGAGGATATACAACTTAACTATGAAAACAATCATATTGCACGAGTTTATCATAACCTGTTGTCGTATATGGGACGCGATCAAAATGTTGATACTGGTCTACAAATATCACACTTGGATTTTAAAAGTCTGTATCCGATTTATTACTTTTCGTTGGAACATCTTGACTTGATGAGACAGTCCGTCGTTGATATACACTTCCGAGCTCGTGTAACAAGTCCTAGTGATATAGTTGGTGGGGTACCTACTATCCTTATCCCGAATTATAGAGCGGTTGCTGTCATTCTCAGTGATAAATCAATGCTACTCGAAGGTATTGGTGGAAGAATGAGAGTGGTAGATGCACCAGTGGAAAATCTGTGATTGATTACTTCGTGAAAATTCTTCGAATTTTTCATTGATTGCATATTTCCACCTCTCTCTCTGCGATTTAGAATCAATCTATTTTGTATAATGTCGTATAATAATATCAATGTGTCGTTGACACCTGGTCAGTTAAAAAAATTACAATCCAAATCAGCTAAGCAATGTGGAACCAAAATAACGCTGAAACCTAATCAAATGAATGGCGGGGGAAATAAACTATCACTGACGAAAACTCAGGTTAATCATTTTAATAACGCGCTTAAAGAAAAAAGGGAGTTCAGGTTACTCTTTCTGCGAGCGCGATTAAAAACATGGAAAAGACTGGTGGTATATTCCCGCTTTTAGGGTTGATTCCAGGGTTGATTGCCGCAGCGGCCCCAGCGGTAGCTAATGCGGCAGCGTTAGGGGCTGTTGGTACCGCGGCAGGAATGGCACTAAAGAAAGCAACGGGTGGATCCGCTCGTGGATCCGGGTATAAAAAAAGGGGAAAGGTCTAAGACTACCAGGAACCCCGTATGCATGGTACAGCGGAAAAGGCCTGAGACTAGGACCGGTTTACTAGTGAAAAATCTTCCAATGTCCAATTTTGATTTAATTGATGCCGCTAAAAAACTCGCGATTAAAAACTTCAGAGGTGTTTTTATGAAAGATCAGTTACCGGCACAACCAAATAATGTTGAAACGGGTATTATTAATCTAGATAACAGCGATGGACCTGGAACACACTGGGTTGCATACGCGATTGATCCACGTGGGATTATTTATTTTGACTCATATGGACTAGCGCCTCCGAAGGAATTTAACCGCTATATCCTTGATTTATCAACGCGGTTAAAAATACCCCGTTGGTATTCCACGTTACCAACGCAAACGATGATTGACCCACCCATATGTGGCAAGGAAGTATTAAACGTAGTTGATGCTATTTCAAAGGAATCAAAGATTCCTCAATCAAAACCACCCCATGTACTAGTGAATTGGTATACTAGCAGTCGTTGGATTGAAAATCTTTAGATTGAAAATCTTTGATTGGAAATTGCTGTGCAATTTCACTTTTAGATTTTAAACAGAGAAAAGATTTCTATGATAACAATGATTGATATTTGGGGACGACCTTTATCAGCGCTGAAGAAACCGGATACTGATGGAGTTGAAATCAAGGATGTTAAAAAACTAATCGAAGATGAAATAGCCGAAACGTTGAACCTAGTAGATATTTATCCTGGTGAAATAGTTGTATTTGGCGATCGTCAGGGTAAATTGAAAACTAGTAATGTCTCTCTCGATGATATTTTGGTTAAACGACGAGACGCAACAGAGGATACTATCGCGTTATTTTCCGATCAGGGTCAACTCAAACCAGGTGTACTTGTTTCAACGATAACAGATAAATTAGTAACACTCGATGGCGTTAAGAGTTCATTGAAATCGCTCAATGATAAGTATGATGATCATATAAATACATTTAATAAATTTACTGATTTACAAAAATCCATCGTGGACAATATTGATAAGCCCGTGCTAGAATTTTTGGGAAATCCACCAGTGACTGCACCAAAACTCACCTCGATAAAAGATTCTATGTTAGAACTAGCAACTCTTCAATCCGAATATGAAAAACACGTGAAACAGTTTTCAACGTTTCGTAAAAACATCATTGATAAATTTATTGGAACCCCATTTGATAAAATTGAAATAACCCTTCCTGATATTAAAAAGCCATCGATGATCTAAAAACATTCAACAACGCAATGAAGGATGAGACAACGAGGATGATAGGTGTTATTGAAAAAATAAAAATTCCTCATAAGAGCACCAACAACATCGTATACACGATTCAACACGGTTCATTTGCGTGGACTCCCACAAACAACATTTTACACGTAACCGCAGCCGTCAAGGGTATTTATCGATTAACAATAGTATCACCGACTCAATTCAATATATCATCAGGTAGTTCATCTGGAGTCAATAATACAGTATCAACGATCATCGACAAGGATGTATCTGAACAGTTCACGATAACGACCGCAGATAGAAATCTAGCCAGGGTTTCAGTAACGTGGTACGTAGAATTCGTAGCGGATTTAAGTAAACAATTAAATTGAAAACACTAATGCTGCTAAAATAAGATGACAATCCCTTCAGTGTATCAGTATCGTTATGATCAGGTCAGAGAATTTCAAACTAAACTCAGCTCACGTTGTGAGGAGTATCAAATAAAAATAAAAAAATACCAACGAAGAATAACCGCGGTTGATATCACCGTGTATTCGGTGTCGGGTGTAATCACTGCTGCTGGAATAATACTATCTTCGGTTACAATGATTGCTCCGGTCGTAGTTCCAATCGCTATTTCTGCGGTGGCTACAATCGCGGGTATATTAACAGGGATCACAAAAAAACTATCATCGTGTAGCCAGAGTAAACTACACGATTATGTAATTAAATTTCACATTGCATCTACCGGTTACTCGCAATTATCCTCGTTGATATCATCGTCACTCGATGACACAACAATATCAGATAGCGAATTCTCAACGATGGCTGAATTGTATAAATCGACAATGCTGAAATTAGAGCGGAATAATAATAATAACAATGTCGTCGCAAGAACTGCTTCAACAAATAGTAGAAAATACAACACCGGTGAAAACAAGCATGATATCAATAACCTCAACACGTCCTGAATTCAGTGTGAATTTCCCAATCCCCGTTCCAGTGAGCGAGATCGCGCTGGCAAAACTACGAGTGTATCATAGCTGGCCCAATATCAGATCTGTAGCATTTGGTGATCAACAACCGAATAATTCACTGGTGTTCGCGAATAAGAATAAAGAAGACGGGACTCCAGACTGGAACGTCGTTTCGATACCAACAGGGTCCTACCAAATTGAACAAATCAATAATGAATTCGCGCGTAGAATAAAATCGATTACTGGAGCAGAATCAAAAATCGCTATAACGGTTCATGAACCCACGCTATCATCCGCAATTGAAATAAGCACAGAAGGATACGTCGTAGATATCTATCAGAGTTCTATTAGAACCGTACTAGGATGGCCTGAACTACCCCCACCTCGACAAAAAGAAACCGTTGATTTACCAGAACCTGTAAAATCTGATTATATCACCGACGTGATAAAACCCGATAATCCAATAAAAAGCTATGAAGATCCCACAAATACTACAGGGCTTTTTGACATCCTTATAGATAGAAAAGAGAAACTTCTTTTTGTTAACGTTCTTAAAATCGTTGAAAATTTCACAGCTATGAAAAATGATTTTTCGCTGCTGTTAATATCTCTCAAATCCGGCTCTCTCACCCGAGATGAATTTATCAGCGTCGTAGAAACATGTAATAAAATTATCAATGACATGGAAAAATTTAATTTGAAAATTATTCAAAGGGTATTAGATGACGATAACCCCCTATCGAGAACAGATTTTGCTACAGACTATAAAATCCGCGTCGAGGATATTCCAACATTCAAACTACCAGGATATAACGTACCAGAACTAAAAAAATCTCTCAATGATGCCATCGATGCTGGGTTTAAGAAAATTCACGACGATTGGAAAAAAAAAAGCATCACCGGAAATAAAAATCCTTAAACACAATAATGATCCAGACGGTGGTGGGAGACATATCGCTCCGTTCAACGTGAATATATCCTCGGTGATAGCGCTGAATTTAGTGTGTGACGTTATCGATGGCTGCTATCAAATAAATCTTGAGCAATCAAATCAAGCTCAGCAGGGATATATTCTATATTCATTTGCACCAACAGTTCCTCCAGGATGGTTAATAATTGAGTCTCCCGTTAATCCAGTCTATATGCGATGTCATAATAAATCTTTAACGAGAATTAATTTCAAACTCACTGACCAGTCCAATAATTTGATTGATCTACAAGGTGAGGTTTTACAAATTAGTCTGTTTGTGAAATCGTGAAAATTCTTCGAATTTCAACAATGATTTTCATCGTAAATGATTTTCATCGTAAAAAAATTCTTAACGTAACGCAGCAACGAGGGTGAACGCCAACGACAATGGCGTCTTTTTTTTCATAAATTTATTTTTATTTTTTTTAATTTTTTTGCTTAAATTATTAAAAATAAAATTATAAAATTTTCAAAGAAGCCTCAGTTTACTAAATTGAGGCTTATATCAACAATTTCAGGAAGCCTCAGTTTGTTAAATTGACGCTTGAAAAGTTGTAGGGTTCACACCCTCTGCTCTGCCTATTTATTTAATTACTAATTTACTTTTGGTGAGTGGCGCTAATGTTAGACAAGTGCTTCCATTTTGCAGTAGGAAACTAGCTGAGTAAGGTTACCGTACTGTTCGCAACATCATGACGAAAACAATAATATAAGCTTTAAGACCAGATGTTAGTCCTTGCACGCACCGATAAATGCTTTGTATGATTATCTTTGTAAGCCATGTAAGTTAGATGGACGCTTTTACAATTTACAATTCTAGTTGTCATTTCAGCAAGAGACGACCCATTTCATGATATGACTTAGTGTGATAGATTTTCCTGTTTTCCTACTCATGCACGCACCGAGAAGCGTTGTACGATTATCTTCGTAAGCCATGTAAGTTAGATGGACGCTTTTATAGTTAATTTACAATTCTAGTTGTCATTTCAGCAAGAGACGGCCCATTTCATCATATTACTTAGTGTGATAGATTTTCCTCCTGTCCTGTTTTCCTACTCATCAACAGTATGCTTTCTCTTGAGTGGTACTCCAGTTCCCTTCCACGTCATCAACATTTGCATCCATTCTCTACTTTCGCATCTCCCATTGACTGGGGACCAACTGCACTAGGGTATCTCCCTCTGTATCCTACAGCTCTTCTAGTACCTAAAAATAAGGCTCCTGACACACACAAAAACAAACATACATACAAATGTATATGCTGCTTCATATAATAATAATAATAATAATAATAATAATAATAATAATAATAATAATAATAATAATAATAATATACCAATAATGAGAACATTACAATCAATAAAAATGTAATTACTTGGGTTGATTTTAGCGGAAACTTTGCGTAGTTGCAAAATTAATCACTCACCGTACGTTTGACAAGAAAGCAACAGGAAGGTTAGTCTTTTTTCATTTGGATCAACTTCTCCATGATTATTTTAATTTTACCATCTCGTATCATCCGTTACGAACGCATTCTGTGTCTGTCGAGCCGATGTTAGATTAAATTGGTAGCATGTGGAAGGACCACACATAATGCCCATTCGATTTATAGGGGTTAGCGACCTTTGTGATGAGCTTGGTTGCGAATGTGGCTTTTGTACGTTTTGTGGTTTTTCATTCGCTTGATGAAATCAATTAGTTTCACTAAAAAATTCAATGTAACCGACCTTCCATGTTAGTTCCGAGATTGTATGTATTATTCATTTGATATCCATAACTTCCAATTGACCATATAGTCATCATGTTGTCGAGTGATTTGGTCTCTGGCATATGTTTGGAAATTAGTCAATTATTGCCTTCTAAATAGTGTGTGCCTGAATATGTTTTCCTGTTCAAAGTTACCCTATCACGTACCAGATCGTCCATGAGATTCGTACGTCTACGGCTTACACCCATAAGAACGCCTTAAAATATACCATCCAAATGTTCACACGATTCGAAATGGTGTCAATGCTTGCGTATGATATGTATCTCTATGTATCTCCTTTGATCTCTCCAAATCTCTTTTCAAAGGTGGTACAATTAGAATATATGCAGTCATTTCAATATTCACATTCCGAAGTCTAGAGTAGACGCTGGTGAGAACGGGTTTAGAGTGTGTGTCAGTTTCTACGTAGATTTAGTAAAGAAAGACAAGAAAGATTGTTTGATGACTTCAGTGTAAATTTAATTGAAAGGTGAAAGATATTGGTGAATTCAAAACATACTTTTAAATTTTCACCTGTTTTGATCCGTTCTTGTTTCTATATCAATTGCACCAGCTTTTGGGGTAAAAAATACTGACATTAGGTGCTTTATTAGTGCTCACTGCAGCCCCATATTTCTTTTAGAAGTATCCATTATTGAATACAAAAAAGTTACAATTAGGAATCTGTGTTAAACGTGTGACCAAATTGGACATTGGCAGAGATGAGTCAATTCGACTGCCCTACGCTTACGTGAAGGCGGTGATACCTTTCTCATGTGAAATGTTGGTATATAAGGAACATATAACCATGGTAACGAGAATAAAGCTATTTGGAAGTTTATATATAACCATGGTAACGAGATTAGAGCTATTTTGAATTTTACTGTTTGGGGTCTTGTTGCGATAATCCGTAGTATCTTGAATTTGTGAAGGCAGTTTATTCTCACCCTTTTAAATCTGAAAACTAACCAACTCTTATTCTATTTCGGTGGAATGGCTATTTCCGGAGATTATTGCCCCCTCCTCCTCCGGGTTACTTTCTTTGTGCATTTTAGTTAGAAAAAGGGTAGCAGGTAGCTTAATTTTTGTCATCTATGTGTACAGCCGTAATAATCATTTTTAATGTCGACATAAATTTTCAGCGTTCAATCATGGCTGAGTGTTTCAAAATTTAAACCAAACGAAGCACCATATGTTTGTTCATGTGTGTGTATGTGTGTGTGCCAGCATATAGGGTCGTGTTGTAGTCACGAATACGTCTGACTACATCACTGAGGCGAACAAGTAATAACTGCAGTGTTAAATAATGATCAAAATATTTAAAACCGTTTTTATTCTAATGCAATATGGTAAAGGGAGTGTAATAATTATGAGCCGTGTTACTTTTCTTGAAATTCTTTACATTCGGAAAATGTCATTGAAATGGAATAGGGAAAACTGGCGTTGTCACTCAGGTGATATGATTATACAAGAGTGTTCATCTAAAATATGGCTTATAACAAATACAATTCTCTTAATATCTTTATAATAATAATAATAATAATAATAATAATAATAATAATAATAATAATAATAATAATAATAAAAATTATTATTATTATTATTATTATTATTATTATTATTATTATTATTATTAAGATTGTCTTCCGTGTGGTAAAATATTTTTGTATCCACGCCACATTAATCAAATCTATAAAATTAAATTTTCACTGACTTCAAATATTCACTGATATTAACTTGATTCTGCACCATGCAAACATCACTTGTACTACGGACTGACAACTTTGGAAAAACATCACTTGTTCTACGGACCGACAATTTTGGACAAACATCACTTGTACTACTTACTGAAAACTTTAGACACGGATAATAATGCTTTAAATACATTATTCGTATTTGCCATTTTATCACATCGGAGAGATTAAAAATCAAAAGTTAGGAGGATAATGCGAGATTTCTTATTATTAGGGAATCAATAGAAGACTTACATATCTATTTTTGTGACCTATGCAATGTACCTACGGTCGTCTTTACAGGCAGGTTACACAATGAATAAGCTATCTTCTTTCAAGGAACAGCTGTTCATTACTTGTAGCTTTAATTCACAATTTAATTAGGCAATCTATATTTAACCTCATACAATGATAAAAGGTTCATTAATAGTTAAACAAAGTTTAAAAAGAATCAGAAGGCTTTAAATAAAATAAAAATACAAAATTCAAAATGTATAAAATAAGGTCAAAACGGAAAATACTACACGTTAACAGAAACATTTATGGTTACTCCATGAAAAGTTTGGTCTCAACGCTTTAAAACTTTAAAGTTCTAAAGAAATCAGGAGAGATAACACATAATCAGATATGCATGATGAATATGTTATATAATCTAAACGATTAAATATTTCTGTCAATTTAATTATTTATTTGAGCACAAAATAGTATAACTTTGCACTTTTGATGAAATTTCACAAAAGAACTTTCAATATAATGGAGCCAAAATTGGTAAAAATGTATTAATCGTCATTGAGTTCTATTCATTGGCTCAACGTTGTCGTAATTACACTATTTGTGCATTGCATAATGCTAATGAGTAGTAGAATATTAGCCTATTCCACCTCTCTCGACTTTCTACATTTACAAACTAAGCCATATAAACTAAACAACGTTTCTCACTGGTCCAGATTTGTTGAATAAAATTTGAAGATCGGTAAAAATAATGTAATAAGAAATCCATGTATTGACTGACTTGTATGTTTAAAAACAATCAGAAAAATATCAAGCCATAACTCTACGAAATAAGTGTGAAGTTAACCATAACTCTACGAAATAAGTGTGAAGTTAACCATAACTCTACGAAATAAGTGTGAAGTTAGTTAAACATTTATTGATTGCCGTAATTTTGTGAAATGATCTCAATACAAAATAAATATAAGACAAGACATTTACATTACGTTAACGCACCTCATATATTTAAAGTTATCGCGATTCATAGTTCATCGGGTCTAGGTTACATTCTATAACTATACAGTGTAATAATTCTAGCAATTCATAGTGCATTATATCGAGGTTACATATTACACATATACAGTGTAATAATTCTAGCGATTCATAGTGCATTATATCGAGGTTAAATACTATACATATGCAGTGTAATAATTCTAGCGATTCATAGTGCATTATATCGAGGTTACATATTACACATATTCAGTGTAATAATTCTAGCGATTCATAGTGCATTATATCGAGGTTACATACTATACATATGCAGTGTAATAATTATAGCGATTCATAGTGCATTATATCGAGGTTACATACTATACATATGCAGTGTAATAATTATAGCGAGTCATAGTTCATTATATCGAGGTTAGATATTACACATATGCAGTGTAATAATTCTAGCGATTCATAGTGCATTATATCGAGGTTACATACTATACATATGCAGTGTAATAATTATAGCGATTCATAGTGCAATATATCGAGGTTACATAATATACATATGCAGTGCAATAATTCTAGCGATTCATAGTGCATTATATCGAGGTTACATACTATACTATACTCATTACTATCCTGTCGAGGTTTTACTATGACTATGCAGTGTTATTATTCTAGAGATGATATAAATTGTTGATTTGGCATTTCGTTGTAACACCACCTGGGGCTGATACCTCATTCTTTGAGAATGCAATTGTATCGTTTCATTAGATCTCTTTCTTGTTTGGACTTGTTCCTACGAGTTAATAATTCAAATTAAGTCCATTTAGTTATAGAGGTCAGCAGTTTTGCCCTGCACAAGGAATGGTTTATCTGAAAACGTCACGAATACTGTAAATATGTAATAAAATAATGAATGACAATCAAAGGCTATTACTCAAGTTGCCAGCACGGACATACACCAATCCATATACTCTCTCGACTACGCAAATGCAAACAGAAATTAAAGAAATATAAATGCAGAGAGATAGCAGAGAGGAGAGAGAGAGGAGAGAGAGAGAGAGAGAGAGAGAGAGAGAGAGAGAGAGAGAGAGAGAGAGAGAGAGAGAGGTAATAACGGTAATTTAAATTCCGATTAAATGAATTAGATATGGCAAGTGGAAATTCGTTTAATTTATTTAATTCAAGGCAACAAACTAGCCAGTGAAAAGGTTTTAAAAAGTAAACTTGAAGTTGTCACAACTTGTTTGCATGAGAAAGTCGATCCTACTGGAAATGAAATCCCTGATTCATATCCATATTGTGAAGTAACTGAAGCTGTGGCGAAAGAAGCTTTTGAAATATATGTTGATCAGTCAATATTCCTTTAGTTGACACGTGTATTTGTAAGGCTTTTGACTAGGGTACTTTTGCTCTTGGTACGGGATCAATCAAAAGGTATTAATCATAGTGATTATCTTTTTACTACCATATTTCTTACTTCTATTTGGCGTGACAAACAACAATCGCGCGTCTTCAAACAGAAAACACATCTGGATATCTCGTGCTTGTTGCAGATGGGTACTTGCGATATTGGAGCCATATAAATGTCTGACTGTTATTGTCTTAAAAATGGGGCCTTGTGAGAAGATGGAGGCAACTTGAAGTACCCACTGGTGATGAGTGGTTAGTGAGGTATTAAATTGTTGTTCCTAAGTCATATAGAAAGAAAAACCTTAATATAGCACATATAACCCAGTGAAAGTGTCAGGAGCTTATCGTTTATTCTTGTTCCGCAAACAAAAAAAATACTTTCTTGTGCACTGACTATAGTAAAGTCAACAGATTTACATGCATTATTAAGCACCGATGACTGCATTGCAAAGTATTGAAAATGCAAAATATATCATCAAGTTTATCCTTTTGAAAGGATTCTGGCAAATTTCATTGATGGAAATGGCAAAAGAAATAAAGATGCAGTCAATATAAAGCGATGTTTTTGTGATGGCAAAAATAATTGTGACTATGATGTTATAGTCTACATCGACACATATAAGGATCACTTGCAACAGATTCGGAAATTTTCTGATAGAATCGCTGACACAAATATGACAATTAATTTAAGCAACTTGACTTATGTCGTGTTTCTATTACATGGTTAGTACATGTTGTGGGATACGATCAGGTTAAACCGAAACATATTAAGGTCAATGATTTTTGAATTTTCTTTTCCAATCAGAATAAATTCAACTGATCCTATTGTGGGTAATGATTAGTTACTAAAAGATTTGCTCCAATATTTTCATAATCGCTAAAATCGTGACATGTGTATTGAGAGAGAAAAAGTTGCATTGGTCTGAAATTGGTCAATAAAGGCTATATATAACTGTGAAGCAATTCATTGAGCCACACATTTCATTCAATCATTTGAAATCTATGTTAACGCAAGTGACCCTGGGTTTGGTTGAGTAGGGATTAAGCGAGACAAAAAATAGTGCAGTTTGTCCAGTAAGCTATATGATTTATAAGACATAACATAAGTACCAACTACATTATTCCCCCAACTGAGTAAGATTATTTGGCTTTGATGTGTACATTAATTTCGCGTTTTCTCACATTAATATTTTAAGTTATTTTAACCCTCATTATGTCATTTGCATGATAAACAAAACAAAACTCAGATTGTATTACAAAAGTTTGATGTTCTTGGACTACAACATTGACATGCCCTGGGACTGGTAACATACACTATTATCATAATACGAAAGACTAACAATATGAAATGAAATTCATCAAAAATAAAACTGTGACCTCTGAAGTGAATAATCTAAATAAAACCTGTAAGATATAGTCCACTCTGACGCGTCTTGTATATTGAAGAGAGAGAGAGAGAGAGAGAGAGAGAGAGAGAGAGAGAGAGAGAGAGAGAGAGAGAGAGAGAGAGAGAGAGAGAGAGAGAGAGACGTGACCAGTTAGATACATTATGTTCTATTCAGTTTCAGACCACACGGAATGTACATTTTAAGCTCTAAAGGAGAGCGTATCATTAATAACGTTTCTTTCAATAACGTGTTTTGTATATTTAGGGATCAAAAGTTTTGTCGATAACGAATCGATATTTGAAACTTCCACACAATGTTATGAAAGGTAATTACTCCTTTAGATATTTGTGTTTTGTTTTCTACTGATAATCAAGGTCAACACCTAGGCCAACGATTCAAGATACAGGGTAGTATTTAGTCACGAAGTAGACAATTACCATCTTCATAAAACATTTTACCTGCTACACTACTGAATCTCTTCAATTTATCAAAGTAGCAAGTGCAGTAAGCTGTGTAACACATTTTGGAAGCAGGGACAAACTTGTCTAATCCGTTGCATACAGCAGGTAGGTTGGATGGAGACTTGTACAGTTAACTTAAACTCCATCCAGTTGCAGATCAATACTTGGTTTGGGTGGGGTGGTTGTTCTTATTAAGGCGAACACGTTTTATTTCAAGCAATATATTACACACTTAGGATAAAACAAAGATATTTAGTCATTTTCGCCAGACCTAACAGAGAGAGAGAGAGAGAGAGAGAGAGAGAGAGAGAGAGGAGAGAGAGAGAGAGAACAGTTTACCTGATGTAAGTGTTTATCGTTCACCAGGTTATATTTATATTTCGTACATATATGCTTTACATGCATGCATTTATATCCATCGTATATGCATCAAAACCTAGTGTACCTTTAGGTATACATTCTTCATGTACATACTGGATGGATTACAGTCTACTCCACTTA